>CM035434.1:39451663-39789163 GCA_020310875.1 Ceratopteris richardii | reverse complement strand
AAAACTTACTTATAGCTTAATCTACACACAAAAGAAAAAATATCAAGAAACTTTGTAAAATCGCAAATTTATCTATCTTTTAAGTATGAATATTGGAGTCTATTGACAAAGAAGGGGCTAGGGTCTTAGTATGCCCCCCTAGATTCAAAATTTAAGTGTTTGAGGTTCTTCTTCCTTTATGCTAGATGATTGGAGATGACAACTCCAGAGTACAAGAAACTTTTTTTGGTGTTGTTGCTAGGGAATTTTGAAGTAAAATGGTTAACCTTGCTGGATCTTCCAACCTAATGGTAATAAATGCTTTGTCAAGGTACTTTTGAATCACCAAATGTGGCAATGATGGAAAAGTGAGTTAGATTTGACTTGAAAAGATTTCTTCATTCATCTTGTTGATGATGTAGTGGAAGAGTTGTGCTTTGTTCTCTAATCTCATATGTGAGGCTGAAACTTTTAGCATAAGCTTTTTAGCTTCTTTTGCAAAAAACCCTAAATAAATTTTCTTAAGTTGTTTTGAGAAAAATCAAGAAAAGAATGATTTTTGAAAGTTTACCATTAAGGAAGGAAATGTTTCTAAACATTGAGATATTCTTATGTAGTTATGATAAAATATACACCATTGGAAGAAAGTTTGCAAAGATTTTTAGTACCAGCTAGAGAGTATTTTGATGGCTATAATAGCCATTTAGATGATCATTTAGAGGATGAAAATTTGGACTATGAATATAACAAAGAACCTATCCTACAAGCTCTAGATTTGGGAAATGTGAGAGTGGAAATGGAGGCAACCACATTCATGTACATAACCAACAACTACATGGCAAATCAAAAAGCCCAATTTAAGAGCATTCAGAAGGTGAATTGTTATAAGTGTGGTGGAGACCACTTTGTAAGAGATTGCCCTCAACCACCTACTTTTAGAGTAGAGGGATCATATTGTAAGGAGTGGGAGAGTACACTTAATTAGAGATTGTTTAAATAATCCAAATAGGCAAATTGCAAATAATCAAATACCTTTGAAAGTTGTGGATATTTTATCAGCTTCTGGTAGTGATCAAGGTGAGCTAACACATATAAAGTGATAACTAGAGATCAAGCAAGATATCAAAAGATAAACATTGATGAAGAGAAGAAAATCTAGAAAAATAACTCTTCATGGAAAGAGAGAAGAAAAAAATCAAAATGGGAAAAGAAAGTAGAGGATCTAGAGAAAATCTTATAAGAAAATATGCAAAAGAAATTAGGGGAAGGAGTTGTGGACATGCCTAAACAAAAGGGTGAGTGCAAACCAATGAAGGAATTATCAAAATAGTTCGACACGTTGATCAGACCATACAAGGCTAGAATAGAGGAAGGACCTATACTAGCTGACCAAGAAAAAGTATATCCAATGCCAGAATTAAACGCAAAGAGTATGCAATTATGTAAGGAAATCATTCAAAAAACACAAAAACTAGTAGAGAAAGATCCTCTAAGGATTAACCCTGAAAACCTAGAAATCTTGCATGAGAAAGTATGGGAAGAAGTGATGGAGAAAAAATTAGAATCATATAATAATGATGATCTTCCATACCAAGAAACAAAAGAGGATATGGAACAAACCATTGAAGCAAACATAAATGAAGAAAAACCATTGAAAATGAAGGTGAGAGTGAATGATCAATGCAAAGTCTCTTGTCAAATGACTTTAGGAGAAATTATTAAACAAAACCCTCATGTAAAAGAATACCGAAATCAAGGAGAAGAAGAGTCAAAGTATGTTTCCTAAGTCTATAATGGACTCATTGATGCAAGTATCAATAGGAAAAATTCGAGGATATTGTGAAGGAGAAGAAGAGAATGCAATGCTCTCCATTCACTATGAAGATAAACAAGCAAACTCCATTCTAGACAATGGAGATGGAGTATCCATAATGATAAGAAAATTCAGGGGAAAATGGGGATTTAATAAACTTAAACCTACTAGAATGAGATTGGAACTTGCAAATGGGCATATAGAAAAACCCTTGGGTATTTAGGAAAAAGCTAATGACAAAAACTTTAGGAATTGAAATAGAATGTACATTTTTAGTGTTGGAATTTCCTCATCTAGCATCATATGAGATCATCTTTGGAAGCCTTTTATGAGACAACTGCATGTAGTTCCAGACTAGGGAAAAGATTCCATTTACCTACAAAACCAAGGAAATGTAACTAGAATGAATCTTAGGAGAGGGACATATCATGATATATCTTCAAGAGCATGCAATAAGGTGCACAATGAACAAGATACTACAAATGAATATGTGGAAGTGTTAATTGAAGAAAGCAAAAGTGAAGCACCACTCTGGACATATGGACCAATAAGAAATAAACTACCAAAGATATTTCTTTTGAGAAGAGAAGATTGCATAAATGATAGAGTTGTAGAGGATGAAAGGTATATACCACAACCATTTAATGATGAAGATTTTGAACCCTATGGATAGACTCACATCTTGTCTACACTAGATGTAGCCAATGAAGAAAAAGTGGGGATAAAGTTTCAGAATGAGTAATGGTATGATATCTTTCACATATCCTTAAGAATGGTAAGAGTAGAGGGAAATGAGAATGCATCCAAGTTAAAAGAACAAGAATCGAAATTAATGGGCAAAACTTCATACCTAGAAAATGTGGGAAGCAATTGATGTGATCAAGAATAAAATTTTCAAGAAAATATAACAAAATCAAACACACGAAAGAGGAAAAATTAGTGATTCATGGAAAGGAGTCAAAGAAAAAAATGAGGATAATCATGAGGAAGAAGAAGGAATATTTGATGTTCCATCCAACTTTAAAAAAATATGAGATTAAAGAAAGATTGTTGTTGAACTTGAAATCACAAAGGAAGAAAAAAAAGAGGAGAGTCTTATGGCAATCAAGAAGAAACTAAAAAGATAGTGATTATCCAAGAGGTGGGAGACGACAAACATATTGTAATAGCAGTTGATATGATAGCTGAGGGGGAAGAGGCCTTAATCAAATTAGTCAAGGAATTTAGAGAAGTATTTGTCTACAGTTACAAAGATCTCAAAGGGATAGATCCTAATATTTGTGTGCATCGAATACCTATAGCACTAGATGCTAAACCCAACAAACAAAAGCATTACACATACAATGATAAATACTGCAAAGATTATTATTGGCTGCTCATTTCATTTATGAAATTGAGAACACTGAAGGGATATCCCCAATAAGTGTGGTTCCAAAGAAAAATTGCAAACTTAGGGTTTGTATAAACTTGAAAAAGTTAATGCTGCAATTAGAGATATCTATCAATTGCAAATAATGGACCACCTGCTAAATAGGGTGGCTAGAAAGGAGGTCTATAGTTTTTAGGATGGGTTTTCAGGATACAATCAAGTTCCAAATTCATTAGAAGATCAACCTAAAACAGTCTTTGCTACAAAATGGGGTGCCTATGCATTTAGGGTTATGCATTTTCTCTTAACAAATGCACCAACCACATCCCAAAGGATGATGTGTCATGTGTTCAAAGATTTTCTAAGAAAAATTATAGAAATATATGTGGATGATTTATGTAATTTTTCGAATGAAAGGGAAGATACAAGAGGTGAGAGCTATATTCAGAAAATGTAGATCTTATAGAGTTTGTCTTAACCTAGAAAAATGTGTCTTTTTTGTTAGGCAAGGTAGAATGTTGGGATAGATAGTATCCAAACATGGAATCTCTATTGATGAAGAGAAAATGAGGGCCATAGTAAATTTACCCGATCCAATAAGTGTGAAAGAGTTATAAACATTCATGGGACACTGTGGATATTATAGGAAGTTTGTATACAAGTTTGCTGACATTGCAAAACCTTTGTATGCATTGATTACAAAATTTGAGTGGACTAATGAATGTGATAAAGATTTTGAAACCCTAAAGACTTGTTTAGTCACTACACCAATACTAAAATCACCTCAATGGGATCTTATATTCCATGTACATGTGGATGCTTCCAACTTTGCCTTAGGATGTGTATTGACACAACCTATAGAGGGAAGTGAAGTAGATTTTCCAATAACCTATCCAAGTAGACAATTGAATCGGGCAGAGAAAACTACACCACATCTCAAAGAGAGGGTTTAGGTATGGTTTATGCAATATATTATTCAAACATTATTTATTGGCTAACAAGTTTACATTCTTTGTGGATCATCAAGATTTATTATATTTGGTAAATAAACCTTGTCAAACAGGATGGATAGTAAGATGGTTCTTACTTTTCATGGAATTTGATTTTGAGGTAGTAGTGAGACAAGGGAAAACTTACATGAGAGCAGATCATTTATGTGGAATAATGATAGGGGATAAACCACAAATTATAGATGATGATCTACTTGATGCCTAACTAATTACAATAGAAAGCATACTAGATTGGGAAACATCCTTGGTACCAATATTGTCATTTGGACCTAGAAACAAGAGTGTTTTCTCTAAACATGTGATCTTACAAAGTAGAAATTTCATTCTACTTTCAGGACATTTATATAATTTGAACTCAATTAGAGTATTGGAATATTGTGTGCTTGGAGAAGAGCAACAAACTTATCTAGAGAAAGCACATCTTTGGAATCCATGTCTACATGCTTCAAAAATTGTTACTCTAAATGATTTGGAAAGAATAGGATCCCATTGGGCAACTAAAGGAGAGATGTGGATAAGTATGTAATCCAATGTAAATAATGGTACAACAAAGAATGGTGTCAACAAATAACTTTTTTGCTAGTTTCAACAAAACCGAAAATGGAGTGAAGACATGGTGGAATATCTAAAACAAGAACCACATAAAGAAGTAGACAAAATGAACTCAGACACAAGGAATTCGAAGGAAATGTGTAAGGATTTTGTGTTGATAAATACTCAATCGTACAAAAGAGGAATTTGTGGACATCTTAGAATCTATGTGCCTAAAGAAAAGTATTTGGAAATGTTGGAATTAGCTCACTCAAGTGTAGTAGGAGGTCACTTCTCAAGTGATAGGACTTCAAAGTTAATCCTTTACCCAGGATCTTGGTGGCCAACATTGTTCCAAGATGCTAAGTTGTATGTACAAAAATGTGATGTTTGTCAAAGAATTAAACATCTAGTTAGAAAAGATGACATGTCTCCAAAACCCTTAATGTCTCCCAGAGTCTTTAGCAAATTGGGAATGGATTTCGTAGGACCTATACGTCCACCATCTAAAAAATCTCATGCAAAATATATTATAGCGGTCACATACTATTTAACAAAATGGGCTATAGCAAAAGCCACTGCAAAAAATGATGCTCAAACAACTTCTAAGTTGTTATGTGAACATGTAATAACTAGATTTGGATTACCAATTGAATTGATGAGTGGTAGAGGAACTCATTTCTTGAATCAAGTTATAGAATAATTGACAAAACAATTCATGATAAATCACAGGAAATCAACACCCTATCAAGTCCAAAACTAGTCTAGAAACTATAAAACAAGCTAGAGAGCTCATTATACAAGTGAGAATTTTTGGGAATTGAGCTTGTAAGGGCATATTTGTATCTAGAAAGTAGTGCAATAGAAGATTCCATTGTTCTCTCTCTTTATCTTGCCTAATCTGTGTGTATGTGTATGTGTATGCATGTTAGTGTGCTTCTCACTCATGCACCTGTGCATTCCACTTGCTCATGGTCTTCATACCACCCTCTCATCTATGAGGATTGAAAATTATGAGGTGGATCTCCTCATGTTGGTTCTCACCATTGTGCTAGAGAGATGATAAGAACTAAAAAGAAAAATAAAAATAAAATACAAATAAACTCGCACACTCTTCCTATACCTTAGCCCAATAAATAAAACACTTATATACATATGTATTTTTATTCCTTTTCTGTACTTTTTCACATTTTTTTCTCATAATTTTCAATAGTGATAAAGAGGATTCCCTATTTTTCTTCCCCTCCTAACTCTTTTCTACATGTTGAAAGAGCTTTCCTCAGTGCCTGGGTTAAGAGAAATCTCATGCCTAGTGAATGCACAACTTTGTAATATAGCCCTACTTATGGTTACTTTGGATATGCAATAATCTCCATGGTGCATAATTAAGGTCTTAAGTATTTTACTTAAGTTTTTTTCTATTGATAAAGCTTCATTCTTATTTTTCCTAATTATTGTTTGTATTTGAATCTAAATTGGAATATTGTCCTATGATTTCTTCCTTTGGTACTAGACTTCTTTTGATCTTTTTCCTCTCTAACGATCCTTCTATGTCTTCTTGTTTTTTCTTTTCTAGAGGTCTTGGCAAGTCTTCTATTAATTGTTGCTTTGGCCTCCACAGTTTTCTAACATTTTTGCAATTGTTTTTGGTGTTTTGACTTTATTCTGTAAATTATTTTCATATTTTAGATTCCCATATTGTTTATATTTTAACTATTTTTCTAGTGTTTTTGTTTTCTTTGGTTTTATCCTCTAGCTATGTTGTTCCTATGAGTTTTGTTCTAGTGTATTTGCATTTGCCTTTTTATTTTAGTACTTTTTGGTGTTTGTGACTTTTCCTTAACTAGAGATTTGAATATCTCCATGTCCACTTTTTATACCTCTGATTCTACTTCCTACATGTCAATATTTACAAACAACATTCTCATAGATTTATCTCTCACTTTTAAATTTATGAGATTTCTTTTGAAGCCAAAAGAAACTTTATTTTGCCTCATCCACTTGTCAAAAAATACTTGATAGATGTGTGTGTGACTCTCCTCCCACCCATATACACCCTCTTGTACTCTAAAAATAGCAATGTTCTAGAATAATCTAGTGTGAACATGTGGCCATCATGCAACACTTATTCCCATTACTACTAAGTACCTGAGGGTATCCCCCGAGCTTGGGACCTTGGCTAGCTAGCCCTTGTCCCTCACACACATGGACTGATCCCTATGGATCAATGTCATGATCCCTTGGATCGATGTCTAACACTCTCTCCTCCTTCTGAAGATCATTGTCCTCAATGATCAATGAGGGAAAGTACTTGAAATAACCAGAGCTTCTAATTCCCAAGTAGAGTCAGTAAGTAGTAATCCTTTATAGGCTACTAGATACTCCTTGATGACATGATTCCTCAATCACTTTTGTCTCTTATCTAGTATCCTGTCTGGAGAATGATCTGTGCTATTAATTTCCTGCAAAGAAACAACACCTTCTATTAGATTATCATCCCTAGAAATATACTTCCTAAGTTTACTGACATGAAACATGGGATGGAATCTGCAATATGGAGGAAGCGCTAATCGGTATGCAACTTCACTTAGCTTTTTAACTATCTTCCAAGGTCCACAAAACCTTGTTGAAAGCTTTACTACACTTCCCTGTGGAGAGTGAAGTAGACCTAGCTGGTACCTGAAGGAAGACTATGTCTCCTTCCTCAAAGGATCTAGGATATCTATTCCTATCAGCATACTCTTTAGCCCTATCAACGGCTTGGTGCATCTTGGCTTTAGCTATTTCTAAATTTGTTTGGAGGTTCACTAAGAACTCCGATGCACTAGGATATTTCTTTGGCCTACCTATGGTACTGGGAGCATTGGAATTTGGCTGTAGTTCATCTCAAAAGGAGACATACTTTTCACCTTGTGAGGCTTATTGTTATAAGTAAACTCAACTAGTGGAAAATAACTTTCCCAATCTGTCTATCTCTCAAACACATATGCCCTCAACATGTCCTCTAGTATCTGGTTGACCCTCTCGGTCTGACCATCTTTCTGAGGATGATCACCACTACTCATCTATACTGACACCTTCACTTTGTCAAATACAAACTTCTAGAAGTGTCCTGTGAATCTGACATCCCTATCTATAACTATCGATGTCGATAACCCGTGAAATCTAAAGACATACTGGATAAATAACTCCACTACGTGTGGAGCTTCTATCATCTCTTGTGTGGGTATGAAATGAACCATCTTGCTCAATCTATCGATCAAAAATAGGATAGTATCACGATTCCTTTGGGTCTGCGCTAACCAGACTATGAAGTCCATATATACACTATCCCAATTATGATCTAAATTTTGTAAAGGATGCAAAGGACCTTGTGTCTTTACCCTTTTTGCTTTGTTGACTTGACACATGAAGCATTGTTGAACATAAGTGTGGATATCTTTGGCTAATCCAGACCACCAAAATGTTCTTCTAACAAGCTTGTATTGTCTTTTCAACACTAAGATGTCCTACACAAGGCACATCATGCTTATCATGCATGAGGTTTCTTCTAAAATTCCAAGAATCTAGTACGCAAACCTTTCCTTTCCATTTGCCTATTGCATTCTCCTATGAGAAATTGGAATACGAAACGGACTTGTTCGCTCTGCTAGGGAAGAAACAGTTGGAATTGTCTCATCTCCTATAATAGAGTCATCACTGACGGCTCTAATAATCTCTAAAAAATGTTGATCTTCCACCTGTGATCCCTTCATCTCTTGAAGCAATGAGCTTTCTAGAATTGTAAAGCTCATTTGATACATTATCCATGATAGTGCATCAGCTACTATATTCTCTTTGCCTCTTCTATACAAAATTTCCATGTGAAACTATTGCATGAGCTTAGCCCAACAAGATTTTCTATCTCAAAGATCTGGCTGACTACAAAAATACTTAAGTGTATGGTGATCTGTGTATACCTTAAATTCTCCACCATAAAGATAGTGTCTCCAGACTTTAAGTGCATGCACCATTGCATACAACTCCTATTCATGCACTGTCCAAGTGCATTGTGCGTTGGTCAATTTCTTGCTTTCAAAAGCTATTGACCTGCCATCTTGGCTCAAAATTGTCCCTATGGCTATGCCTCTAGCATCTATCTCTAACTCAAAGGGTTTCTATGGATCTACCACTCTGAGTATAGGAGCCTCTAAAACATCTTTTTTCAGAGTATCAAAACTATCTTGCTACTCTTGCTTCCATGCAAATGGAACTTTGACTTGAAGCAAGTTCATCATAGGCGCTACTATCGATGAATATGAAGAGATGAATTTTTTATAGAAATCAAAAATTCCTAGAAATGATCATAATTGCCCCTCATGCTGAGGAGTGGGCCAACATAATTTAACTGAAACCTTCTTGGGATCCATATGAACCCCATCAATTGATAACACATGCCCTAGATACTCTATCCTTGAAAGAAACAATTGAGTCTTCTCCAAATTTCCATACAATTGATTTTCTTTTAGAACATTTAATACTAATCTCAGATGATTTTCATGCTCATGCACATTCCTACTATACACTAACAAATTATCAACAAAATCAACAACACATTTACCAATGAATGGTCATAAAATTTCATTCATTTACATCATAAATGTAGTTGGTACATTACTCAAACCAAATGGCATGAACAAATACTCATAGTGACCAAAATGTGTCTTGAAAACTATTTTATGTACATCATGATCTCTTACTTTAATCTGGTGGTAGCCACTTTTTAAATCTATCTACTAAATACAACGGCTCCACGTGGAGTATCTAAAAGATCATCAATCCTATGCATGGGATATCTGTGTTTGATAGTAATCTTATTGAGTGCTTGGTAGTCAACATACATCCTATAAGATCTATCTTTATTCTTTACTAGAAGAACTAGTGCTACAAAGGGTGAATAGCTAGATCTAATCAGCCCTTTTGTAGGTACTCATCCACGACCTTGTGGACTTCATTCTCCTCCTGCAAACTCATTTGAAATGGTGGCCGAGCAGTCCGACTCACTCCCTATACCAATTCGATTCTATGCTCTATGTTCCTACAAGAAGGTTAACCTGAAGGTAATTCTTTCAAGAGAAACTCTTGGAATTCTACTCTCACTTTCGTTGAAAGTGCTGAAGCATTCCAACAAGAGTCTCCATGACTACATGAATCCATCATAATAGATGATGTATGCACAAAATAAAGGAAATAAATGCACTTATAGTCAATTTTGAGAAACTTCATAGTAGTTACCAATCGTGTCTCTTGGAGATCTAGTTCTCCACAGATTAGTAGTTGCCTCCCCTCATGCTTGAACTGATAAACATGCAAAGCAAAGTCAATGACTGGTCTCTTCCTTGCATGCCACTTCTTACTAAGGACTACATCAAAATGTGCTAGTCTGGCTATCTCAAAATCCAATCTATCCTCATAGGATTGGATCTGAATAGGTAGATCAACAATGTGTCGATCCCATGTCTTAGTTCCCTTCACATCGACTAACTCTATTGTGTAGGCATACTTTAACAACAATCTTTAGATGTAACCTCTTGACTAGTCAGGAACTAATGACGTTATGTGTCGGCCCAATGTCAAAGTTAACAGGTTGTCCAGCCATGACTCCCCTCATACAATGAGTTCTATGTTGGGAAACTGATATCCTTTCTGTACCACTGGTGAAATCACAACATCTAGCACACTCGAGACCCTTTTTGTAACTGTCATGGATACTATGGGAGACGATAACAGTGATGGGGAATCTCCAAATTCATCCTCATCATCACTCCCTTTGTGAGTAGGATTTATGACTATGGTAGCTGCTATTTTCTTTTTCTTAGGGAAATCCTTGAACATGTGTTGTCCTAAACACCCATAACATAATCCTTTTTACCTTCTACAATTGTCTTGATCATATGCATTTGCTTAGCCTCTCTAGAAGACTATGCACTAATCACGCCAAGAGTAGATATGTGGAAGGATCGATTGACCTTAGGCCATGAAGACCTCTGACATTGAAAGCATGTGCTCCTATGGCCATCCTCATAGACTAAAGCCATCTCTGTGGCCTGTGCCAAGGACTGACATCTCTCCTTCCTGATCAATGGTCTAATAATTTTCCTAAGTCCATACTAGGTGATGGTGATGATCAATGAATGCTTTTAGATTTCTTGGTTTTACATTTTTTAATGATTTTTGAATAGTATGTTCTATGTAAACCTAAGTAAATCAGTGGTAGTGGAAGAGAAACAAATCACAAGCCTTTTCTCAATGGAAAAATAAAGAAATAAGAATCTTTTAGTATGTTTTGTATTCTTGAATGCATATGCATACTAATTTTCTAAAAATTTTGATAGCATAATGGCACAATTTTGAAAATCGTAAAACGTATACCAAGAAATCATCAAGCAATTTCTATAATAGCAGTGCCAACAAGCATGATCTAACTACAAATAGACCGAAATGGATAATACACCCTGACAAATTTAGATTTCTTTCCTTGCTAATCTGCAAGAAAATACTTATATGTCTCTTGAAAGAAGAATACATGCACTGCACAATACAAGTTCACATCCTAACTATGCATATACTCTAGTTACTATCCAAAATTTGCATGTCCTATATGCAATATGATGCAAAAAGAAAGTAACAATGCATATAAATTGACAAGAGACCCATTTGGAGGTTCAAAAATTAATTTGTAGGTGTGTGCAAGTGCTAAAGATGGTCCATCCTTCATCGGGATAGCGTGCCAATACTCTTCCAAGAGTCGATGCTTCAAAACAATGCTTGAAAGAGGGTCATTGAAGATGAATAGCAAACTTCAAAACTCTGAAGATAGTTGAAGCTGACACCAAACTATGGCTCCCAGCCAATGAAAAGAGCTCTAAGAGAGCTATCCATAGCAAGAAAAATCCTTTGGATTTGGATCTTGGATGACCAAGATATGGTTAAAATAGTGGAAAGAGGTTGGCGAAAGTGTCCCAAAAATTAAGCTTTTGGCTATGGCAAGATAGAAACATCGAAATCTATGCTCATAAGCTTTGCTCCAAGGCACAAACACCTACTAGCTACATGTGAAGACCAATCCCATATGCAATCAAGAAACCATCTAGGGACACCTTCAAATAAACGATTGTCGCATTGATTCTTCACAAAAAGAAATAAAGTCGGAACACTGTTGGACACAAACAAAACCTCCCTTCAACATAGAGCACTAGGGGAGTCTTACGGGGCTCCCATCATCCTCTTTTTAATATCTGCACCCACCAATTCTCAAAAGAAAAAGCCAACTGGAACAAAAAGCCTACCCAATGAGGATGATGATGGTCGAAAAACTCAAAAATGTGTGCAAGAAAGAACGTGCCCCATGGAGGAGAAGAAAAACCAAGATCAAAATTTTTTGTGATACCAATTGTTAGAAATTACTTGATTGATGTGTGTGTGACTCTCCTCCCATCCATATATACCCTCTTGTACTCTAAAAATAGCAATGTTCTAGAATAATCTAGTGTGAACATGTGGCCATCATGCAACACTTATTCCCATTACTACTAAGTACCTTAGGGTATCCTGTGAGCTTGGGACCTTGACTAGCTGAGTGTCAGAAATTGATCCACCAAGGATCATGACATTGATCCATAGGGATCAGTCCATGATCCCCGTGGATCAATGTCTAACACCACTCTTTCCCTAAAATTAGGTTTTTGGGCATTAACTCTTCAGGCCATTCCTCACACTCAACGCAAGTCTTTTCTTCTCCTATTTTCAATTCAATTTTTACTATTGAGAACAAAGAAAGGTTGTGTCCATTAATTGCTTTAATTATTATATTTTTACTATGTTTTCTTTCCTTAAGTTCATTCAACAAGTTGGAACTAATTAGGTTTACTTGAGCTCTACTATCTAGCAAAACCCTAATTTTTGTTCCTTGATGATGCATTTCAACTACTTGCAAGTGATCTCTAGATTTCTCTTGCTCAATCTCACAAATCACCAAATCTCTCATTTCTTTATTCTTTATAATTCTTTCCTAGGCTTGCTCTTGAGCTTCTTGTCTTATTCTTCTCTTTTTCCTTTCTTTCATGAGATTTTTTTAATATTCTCCATACTTCTATTGTCAAAGGTTCCATGTATCTTTTGATTCTACATTTACTTACATAATTTGGCATAATCTCCATCTAGGTTTTCCCATTCTATAGCTCCACTAGGACTAATCCTATGAAGGATATATGGACAATCTCCCCTTTTTTCTAGATTTTACTATGTTCTTTCATTGTCTAAGCTATTGTTGGAGTTTGAGGTCTATGGAAGCATGCGAATAGCATAAGGAAGGAGAAGAAGCTTGGATCACAACACAACAATTAATGAATTATAAACTGAATATACAAAGATAGTACCATTAGGGTTATAGACATATATAGAAGTAGGTGGGAAACCTCCTAAAGAGGGAAAAAAGTTCCCTAGCGGTCCTAAGTGTGTTCACACACCACTACCAAAATATATCAACAAATCCACCCTAGGAGTGATGTAGTGAACAAGGATCAGACACTCTTGTATAATGCAGTGCCAAGCTCTATGGAAAGATATCAATCCACAAAAGGAAGTAAGT
Organism: Ceratopteris richardii; assembly: GCA_020310875.1. Lineage (NCBI taxonomy): Eukaryota > Viridiplantae > Streptophyta > Polypodiopsida > Polypodiales > Pteridaceae > Ceratopteris > Ceratopteris richardii. Next base: position 39,775,832 of record CM035434.1, on the reverse strand, counting down.
CCAAAGTTTTGTGGAGAGATTCAAACTTCTTGCTAGGTAGAGCCTTTGTTAAAAGTTCTGCAATGTTATCTTGTGTAGGCACATATGCGAAACTAATTTCTCCAACAAAGAACCTTTCCCTGACATAATGTTAGTGCACCTCAATGTGCTCTGTGGGAACATGGAACATAGAGTTCCTTGCAACTACCAATGTGCTTTATGTGTTAGTAAACATAGTGGTGGCAGAAGATTGACCAACACCCAAATCATCTAAGAGACATCTGAGCTACATGCACTCAATAGTCATTATGAAAGTTGCCCTATACTCAACCCCACAACTAGAAGATATGCATGAGCTACCAAACATGAAGGAAAAACCATTGGTGGATAGACAAGTGCCATAGCAACCAACCCAATCCAAGTTAGAAAAAGCATGTAAATCTATTGGTAATGATCCGCTTTTGGGATAAAACAATCAAAGTAGTCGAGTACCACTAAATTAGCTAGAGATGTGCTCACTTGCCCACCAATGCTTGTCACATGGGCAATGCATAAACTTGCTCATCTGAGAGAAAGAAAACTAAATATCAAGTGGAGTTATGCATAAGTAAACCAAGCATCTAATAGCCTACTAATAGAGAAAAACATCAAATGCATCTCAAGAATCATGAAGGCTGAACCATAAACTATTTCCATAGGAGTGGCAATAGGTTTTAAATCTTCAAGTGCAGCAATAATGTGTCAATATATTTTGTTTGACACAAAACTATTCCCCCATCAACTTGCATAAAGTAAATGCCCAAATAATGATGCAAATGAACCAAATGTGACATCTCAAAAGAGGCATGAAAATTAGCCTTAAATTCAATAATTTCCTTCTCCTTAGGACCACTAAGCACCATCTCATCAACATACACAACAACGATCAAAAGTGTAACATCATCTGCATGCTTAACATATAAGGTGTTCTCAGTTAGATTATTCTCAAAACCATGTGCAATAAAGTAGGCATGTATCTTTTCATACCCAGCATGTGATGCTTGCTTCAAACCATGTAATGCCTTTTCAACTTGCACACTATGTTTTCATGCCCTTTCTTCACAAAACCAGGAGGTTGAAATGCATAAAATTCATGTAAAAATCAACATTCAAAAATGCAGTTTTAATTTGCAACAGATGTAGATTCTAACTATGATGAGTTGCAATTGCACAGATGCTATGAACCATGGTCATTCACCAAGTGGGTGCAAAGGTTTCATCGAAATATATGTCTCTCATGAGCATAACCTTTTGCAACCATCCTATGCTTATACCTATCAATTGTTCCATCAAGCTTACATTTCTGCTTGTATACCCATTTAGTGCTAATGGCCTTTTCTCCTAGAGGCAAATCACAGAAAGACTAGGTGCCATTCTTAATAATAGCATCATATTTTTTATTGCATAGTAACCATCCAATTTTCTTGAATTTTGTGCTACATCAAAAGAATCAAGCTCATTCTCATCACAAAGACTAGAGGCATTCGATGCATACCAATCTAATGCAAAGGAAGCACTATGAGAGATTGGACGAGTAAGATATGACAAAGGTGCATCTAGTTTGCTATCTCTCAAAGTATGCACCAACCATTTAGGCATAATTTTTGCCTCCTCTATATCAAACCTCTTATCAACAAGTGCATCATGTAAATTTGCATTATAAATGAATGATTTGCATCATCATGTGGAACCTATAATGACTTAGAAATCACCTCACTTGGAGTAGCACTTCACTGTCCATCTCTAAAAAGAGGAAGCAAAGTGTCATACATATCTCTAGAGCTAACCAAAGTCTCCTTGGTACATGAAAGTAATGGTTGATTTGCATCTTATACAAAAACAACATCATAGCTAACCAAAATGTGTTTAGTATGTGGATGATATAGACGATAGCCTTTGTTTACAAAACTGTACCTAACAAAAATACATTTCACTACTTTATCATCCAATTTCCTATGTTGTTATTCAAGCACTAATGCATATGCCAAACAACCAAAGACATGCAAATGAGCAATAGACAGCCAATGACCGTGCCAAGCCTCATATGGGATGATAGATTGTAGTGCTTTGGAAGGACACCTATTAAGTACATATGTTGCACACATAATAGCTTCAAGCTAGAAGCTATGTGATAAAGCCTGACTTTTGACCATATACCTTGCCATCTCCATGAGGGACCTATTCTTTCTTTCAGAAAATCCATTTTGTTGAGGTGTATATGACACTATACACTAATGCTTTATTGCACATTCAACCAAAAATGCATTAAAATTAGAAGACATGTATTCCCCCCCTTCGATCAGAATGGAGGGTGCCAAATTTTTGTGCCATAACTAGAAATTGTTTGAAGCACATAGACACTTCAAACTTTGCTTTCAGTAGATACATCCATGCATGCCTAGAGAAATCATCAAAAAAAGTCACAAAGTAGAGGTAGTTCCCAAAAGAAGGTGTATGCATAGGACCACAAACATCACTATGAACAAGTTGTAATTTATGAACAGCTCAAATTGAACCAACTTTTGGGAAGAATGAACACTATATTTTTCCAAAAATACAGCCCTCACAAACATGTTTACAAGGTGCCTTAAGTTTGGATAGAGAGTACATCATTTTCAATTATTCGGAGCCATAGAAAACTAGCAAAATTTAGATAACCAAAGTGTGCATGTCAAAGCTTTGCATCTGACATAGCTTGAGAATCTTGAACTACACATGCTAAATCATTCACAAATTTTGTATAGTCTATGAGCTTATATAGCCCACGACATAAAATGCCACAAGCAATAATAACATTGCCATTTGAGAGATCATTAACTTTACATCTCTCATCAACAAATTCGACGACCAAGCCAATCTTTGCCAATGCTAAAATTGGCAATAGATTTTTCTTGATCCTTGATACATACAAAAGATCTGATAATGTGAAAGAACTCCCATAAATAGTAGTAAAAATTATCTTAATAACTCCCATTATAGGATAAGAGGAGTTGTTAGCACATGTGATAGTATTCCTTGTAGGGGTAGGCTCAAGTGAAGTGAAGAAACCACGCTGCAAGGTAATATGTTTGGTTGTCCCACTATCAACGTACTAAACATCTAAGTCTCATGTAGACATACACTACTCATGAGAAGATGGTTAATAGCTGCATACAATAGTAAATGACCATTCTTCATTATGAACAAGATTAACAGGCTCTTGTTTAGGTGTAGAGGCCTCTACAATAACCATTCCAACCTCCTTCTCCTTTGCCTCTTTTGCGGCCAATTTTGGACAACTCTTTATGACATGATCATTTCCCTTACAATATTTGCAAAACTCCTTTTGCTTTTTTATTTTCTTCTCATCTTTGTCTTCCTTCCTCAACTCTGTCGCATTAGCATATTTTTTTTCTTACTAGTAGATGAGCTCCATTTACCTTTTCCCTTCTAATTAGCTAGGAAATCTTGATTTGCAACATGCATAATGGACCTATTCTACTTAGACTAACATTCTTACAACAAAATAGAGACTAACTCCTCAAATGTTAAGGCATTTGGATTGGCTTTTATCATCAATCAAAGAGTAGACGCAAAACTTTGATATGAATCTAGAAGACCATTAAGAACAATCTGCACAAGTGAACTATCTGGCAAGACTTCATTAGCAAAAATCAATTGCTCCTTCAAATCTTTGATCTTTGTCAACAAATTGTCCATAGAATCTCCTTCATTAGTATGCTCACTCTCCAACTGTTTTTAGAGGTAAGCAATAAGATCCTCATTTCTTGCCTAGTATAAAGTTGTAAGTGTATCCCAAGAATCTTTTGCTATTTTTCAAGAGAGAATGTGATGGATAATGGCATGTTTGACAGAAAAAGTTATCAATGCATGTGTCTGAGCATCCATGTGATCCCAACAAAGTTTTCCTGCAATAGGTGCACCAAGAACCATTGTACAAATAGGAATTTGAAGATCATCATCTTCAATGCCATCTACATCATCTTCAATAACTATAATTGTAGGTGTAGTATGACATTTTTCAACACTCTGCACAATATTCCACAGTCCCTTTCCTAACAATACATGAAACATCATATATGCCCATGATGTGTAATAAGTACCATCCAACCTATCTTCAACATCCAACATACAGAATACATCATTTCTTTCATCCATGGCCACTCACTAAATACCCTGATGTATGGTTTTATCTCAAAAAGTTGAGCAAAACCACCATGTCGGGCTCTACTAAACCTATAACAGACTTTGAGGTGCTTGTACAGGCGAACCAAAACTTGTATATATGTTTGACACAAAGGGATGAAATTGTCTGCATAGGCACTAGGATAGTGCATTCGGAGGCCAAAATGGGCTCATATCAAAATTTCAACACTAATAATAAAATTGTTTTGAACTTTTAATGGCCTGAGTATGCTAACGAATTTTCATGTGATTATGAAATTGTTGAAAGTTTTTCAAGCTCAAGAGTGTGGGAACATGCCCCAAATTGAACCTTCCACATCATCCACAATCAAAGGAGGCTGATTTCCATGCGTTGAAGGCATCAAATTATGCCCATAATGGAAAGAAGTTGATTAGAGAAGATTTAGCTCACCTCTTGATGTGATTGGACCTCACTTTTGACATGTATATGCTTTTCATTGGTTAAAGAGGTTAGTATGTGGTCTTTAAAACATATAATGAGTTGTATTATGATTTTGAGTCGTGGAAATACATTCCCAAGCTGCCCCCTTGCTTAAGCACACCCCCTACTAGCTATTCTCTGCATATTTTGCAGAAATTTCACTTTTACACACTCTATCTATCTAGATGATTTTGGCAGACCCCCCGGTCTTGTAATTGTTGTTTCGCCTTCATACGGAATCTATTTTTAACGATTTTTGTCTTGTTGGAAAGATTATAAGTTTGACTTTTGATGATATAAGTCTCGGGTTCAGTGCTTGCACTTGTGCAGAGAAATGTCTAGAACAATGTCTATCTAGTTAGCTGTCACTCTGTGAAGAGATCAAGTTATCTGTTTTGTTGCAGCCGGTTGAGGCATCATCCAGTATCCAAATGGAGTGATTTTACTCTCATATGAAAGATCTTAAAGTCTAGTTTAAGTTTGCAAAATTTCTTTTTCAGTCTGTTCATATACTTAGAGAAATTTATAAAATAAGGAGCCTATGCCTGAAAAATTTCAGGATCCTAGGAGGGTTCATTTGATTTTGTTGTGCACATAGGAATGTTTATCCTCCAACAGTGGTATCAGAGCTATAAGTGGAGTATCAAAGAGAGAAGAAGGAGCTACTGAAGTGAAGTAGAGACTTCATCAAAGTTTCAAGAAAGGAAGCAAAGAACGGGCACGTCAATAAGGGGAAGCAAATACATCATCAAATCAAAGACGAAGCTTCATCAAGAGGAGTAGCTCTATTTTTTGAGGTAAAAGCCATCTTTTTCAACTTCATTACATCAAGGGGGAGGTTCAAAAGAGCTAGGAGGCACCATGGCTAATCTTAATGCTCATATTGAGAAGCTCGAAAAAGGAAACTACCAACCATGGCGATTTAGAATAAGCAATTTTTTTGATGGGGAAAGGTTTGTGGGGACTTGTGAGTGGTGGAGAGCCAAAACCCTACATAGATGAGGTAAATCCAACCCATGACCAGAGAAGAGCAGTAAGAAAGTGGGATGAAAAGGGACAAAAGGGTCATTTTCATTTTATCTTAGCATATTAGCAACTCTGTGGTAGGGCATATTCAAGATTTGGATACATCGAAGAAGGTGTGGGAGTGCGTAGAGAGATTGTACTCAACCTCCACAAAAGCTAGAAAAACTCAGCTCAAGAATGAGCTAGATAATCTTAGGAAAACCCCCTCTCAAGGTGCTAATGATTACATATTAAAGGTTAAAGAGCTTGCAGATGCACTAGGCTCAATCGGTTGTGCCCTAGATGATGATGATCTTGTCGGCCACACCCTAAATGGACTTAGGGATGATGAAAAATGGAGGGATTTTACAACTTCAGTGTATGTAAAGGACTCTCTTCCTGATTTTGATCAACTAATCACTCTCATGGTGACAAAGGAGATGAACCTTGGTGGTCATAATGCCAAGGATAGCCAAGGGCAATTGTTGTATGCAGGTAGAGGAAGAGGAAGATACAACCGAGGTGCTACAAGAGGAAGAGGAAGATATCAAAGCAATCAAGGAGGTCAAGGATAACAAGAAAATGCAGGTCAAAGAGGTGGAAGAGCCACAAATAGAGGAAGAGGTGCAAGATTTGGTGGAAGAGGACAACCCACTTCAAATGGATGCTTTGTATGCAGTAAGCCCGGTCATTTTGCAAATGATGCGATCATAGAGCTCAAAGACAAGGGAATCAAAGCAACAACAACAATTATAGAGGCTAAGCTAATTATGCAAACACATCATCCAGCCAAGGGAATGATTATTTACTTGCCATGAGGTATGGTCAAGATACAACTCAAGCTAGTGAAGATGTATGGTATGTAGACAGCGGATGTAGCAATCATATGTCATGTCGAAAGGATCTTTTTAGTAATTTGGAGGTCCCAAAACATCAAGGGCATTTGGAAACAGGAGAGCATACCATTCAACATGTGGGACATATCAATTTTGGACGGAAATCAAAGAGCAAAGTGCTTATCAAAGGTATTACATGTCCCTACTATTACCAAAAACTTGCTTTTGGTAGGCCAAATGGTAGAAAAAGGCTATCAAGTTAGGTTCAATGAAAGAGGATGTTTTGTTGAGGATCCAAGGGCAGGTTTCAAGCTCATAGCAAAAGGAAAGAGGCAAGGGAGAATGTTCACAATGGACATAAATCAGCCACACCATTCAATGTATGTCATATATGGAGACAAGAGGATAGCAGATTTGGATCTATGGCATAAACGAATAGGTCACATAAACCTACAAAATCTCAAGGACATGCAAAGGAGGAGCTTGATAAGAGACCTACCAAATTTTACATCTAAAATGTTGCATGAAATTTATGTAGCTTGCCAACAAGGAAAACAATCAAGGCTTTCAAGAAGAGTACCTATGTAAGTGCAAATGTTTTAGACCTCATTCACACGGATGTTTGGGGTCCAACAAGAGAAGCTTCCCTTGCTGGAAATAGGTATTTTGTAATCTTCATTGATGACTTTTCAAGAAAAGTATGGTTGTATTGCATTAGAAACAAATCATATGTGTTCCACTACTTCAAGAAATTCAAAGCACAAGTGGAGAAGGAATCTAGCAAGTTTATCAAAACTTTGAGATCCGATGGAGGGGGAGAGTACTTCTCCCATGAATTTTCTGAATTTTTGCAAGTCAATGGCATCAAAAGACAATTTACATGCAGGTATACCCCTCAACAAAATAGGGTAGCAGAGAGAAAGAACAGACACATAGAAGAGGTAGCAAGGTGTATGCTCAACGAAATGAATATGCCGCATTGTTATCGGGGAGAGGCTACATATACAACCACATACATCATGAATAGATGGCCTACATCAGGTATACATCATCTAACCCCTGAGGAAGCATGGAGTGGAAGAAAACCTTGCATTTCACATCTTAGAATCTTTGCTTGTATATGCTATGTACATGTACCTCAAGAGTTGAGGTCAAAGTTAGATGCCAAATCTAAAAGGTGTATTTTTTTGGGATATTCTATGGAAAAAAGGGGTATAAATGTTATAATCCCATCACCAAGGAGTTGAAGGTAAGTAGGGATGTTGTCTTTGATTATTTGAAGCCTTGGTATGCATGCATGAGTCCATTGCAGGTTGAAGACATAGGTGAGATAGATTTGAAGAATGATGATACAGTTCAAGAAAGCATGGATTTAAGTGGTCCAAGAAACTCATGCAACACAAGGACACCCTCACCATGGAGTGGAAGGCTTAGGGAAAGAGAGACCAGCTCTGAAGAAAGCAAAGTCAAAGGCAAAGAGAAGATTTCAGTTGAAGAAGGAAGCTATGTGGATGAGAGCATGTTGGAAGATGAAGAGATAGAAGAAATTCAAACTCTAGGAGTGGCAAAACAAAGAAAGAAGATGGCAACCACACCTAAAGGAAGTGAAAGAAGGTCATCAAGAGTAAGATATCCAGTACAAAGGTTAACATATGATAATTTCATTGCAAAGCATTATGCATACATGACTCAGGTAATCAAGGACAAAGAACCAACTAGTTATGAAGAAGCTAAGGATTGCAAGGAATGGCAAGAGTCAATGAAGGAAGAGCTCAAAGCACTTGATGAGAACCATACTTGGAGCTTGGTACCAACTCAAGAGGCATGAAGGTGATAGGTAATAAGTGGGTTTACAAAATTAAAGAAATTCAGATGGTTCCATTGCTAGAAATCAGCCTCCTTTGATTGTGGATGATGTCGAAGGTTCAATTTGGGGCATGTTGTGACACTCTTGAGCTTGAAAAACTTTCAACACTCCCCCTCAAGCTCAGGTCTTTTCCCTTCGTTGCTTCAGCCTATGTCTCTAATGTTGATTGCTTCCTTGAATCCTCCAAGCTTTGTACCTTCAAGAAAGTTTTTCATCATGTCTACAACCTGCACTTTAGTGTTCACATACCTTATACCTACCTCCTTTGCCATCACCTTTTCTCTAATGAAGTGGTAATGAAGCTCTATGTGCTTGCTCCTTGCATGAAACATGGGACTATTAGCTAGGTAGATGCTTGAAATGTTTTCTCCATAAAGAAGAAACTCCTCCACTTCCACTTCCAAGTCCTTAAGTAGCTTCTTAAGCCATAATAGCTCACATGTAGCCAATGGTAAACCTCTATACTCAGCCTCTGTGGATGAAAGAGCAATAGTGGATTGCTTCTTAGAGCTCCAAGACATCACTTTTGTACCTATCATGAAAACATAACCCGATGTACTCCTTCGATCATCCTTTCTACTTGCCCAATTAGCATCACTATATCCTTTGACACTTAGATCAGCATCATACGAGTAAAATAGACCTTGGTTGATGGTGTGTTGCATGTATCAAAGCACCTTTCTTGCCGCCATAAGATGATCATGAGTAGCTGCATGCAAAAATTGAGAGAGAACACCTACTACATATGCAAGATCAGGTCTAGTGAATGTAGCATAAATTAATGAACCAATTATGCTTCTATATAGTGTAATATCTTGTATAGCCTCTCCTTGACCTGCAACCAACTTTGTATTGGGCTCCATGGGCTGAGAAAGTAGCTTATAACCACTCATACCAAACCTGTATAGCACATCCAACAAGTATTTTCTTTCATGCACTAGAAGATCTTTGAAAAATAATATTTTTGCTAAGAGAAATAAGCAAAGCATTGAAGGAATGTCATTTTAGTGACCAGAGATTTCTAAAGAAGCAAAGTTCTCACTTTAGGCAATCATTTCTCAAAGTTTGGAGAAGCATTGAGTTAATGGTGATCATAGATGTTGTCTAGTGTCACATTAGTTCATTTCTTGTGATGTTTCATACATCAACAAGTGGTATCAGAGCAGAAAGGTTCTAGAGAGCAGAAGGCATCAAAGGTACAAGAAGTTTTGGAAAGTTTTCATGAAAGTTTGAAAGCTGAAGCATTAAAAGACACAAGGCATCAAAAGATTACTTCAAAAGTGTATTTATACACAAAGAACTCCAAAAGGTATTATTCCTTAGCCTTTAAACTCACAAGTTGAAGTAGAAGCAAAAAATTATGGCAGATCATATCTCCATTGACAAACTAGACAGAGATAATTATCCTCCATGGGTAATGAGAATGGAAGCCTTACTTATGAGTGAGGATCACATGGTGTAGATAACAGGTGAAGAAGAGAAGCCAATATTTGAAGATTAAAGCCGACCAAAGAAAGAGGAACTTGATGATTTAAAGCATTGGCAAAAGAAAGATGCAAGTGCAAAGGCTTACATCTACAATACAATCTAAGATCATTTGCTACCACACATAAGAGGATTGGAATCAGCTGAAGATATATGGAATGCATTGAAATATCATTTCCAAAGTACTACCAAAGCAAGGAAAGCAAGTCTATGGTCAGAGTTTACTACCATTCCATACTTGTAGAGTACATCCAATAGATATTTCTTTTGCAAAAGATATATGCAATCCATTGCATATACAATTTTAATACCTTAAAAGTACTTCAAGTGACCTAAATGTGATGCCTTGAATTCGTTTTCAAGTTTCCTTTGGATGTCTTTTATTCCTATATGATCAGTACCTATTATAATTAGATCAGCCACATAGATACATATGAATACTACCTTACTACCTTCCTTCTTCACATAGAGTGAGGGATGTGATTTTCTTTGTGTGTATGCACACTTATCAAGGTAGTCAACAAGCCTTTGATTTCAGCCCCTTGGTGCTTGCTTAAGCCCATATAATGCCTTCTTCACCTTACAAACAAAATAAGGATGAACTACATCCTCATAACCTATTGGATGTGTCACGCATGCCTCTTCATTGATCGCACCATTCAAGAACGCATATATCAAGCTTATGTATAGAACATCTCCTACCTTCACATATAGCTATTAAAGTCCTTATTTTTGTTGTTAGACACAATGCTAAAGGTCTTTCCATAGTCCACTCCAAAAGTTTGTGTGAACCCCTTAGCCATCAACCTATCTTTGTGTTGAAGTAGAGAACCATTTGCATTCCTTTTAGTCTTGTACACCCATTTGTTTTGAACCACTTTCATACATGGGGTCTTGGGCACTAGTTTTCAAGTCTCATTGTTCTTGAGTTCTTTGATCTCTTCATCTATAGCTTTCTTCCATTCTCTTTTGTTGATGTGTCCTCATACTTGTTTGGATCATTATCTTCTACAACTTGCATCATATAGGCATAGTTCTTCGCAATGAAAGATTCATAGTTTAACATTTGTATTAGCTTCCTAAGTCTTAAGGATCTCCTTTCACTCCCTTTAGGTAATTTCTTCCTCAAATTTGATAGCTTAACCTATGATGTGATCACCTCCTCATAGTCTTCGTCATTCTATGAGTCACTATTACCTTCATGATCATCATGAGTCACCAAGGGACTTGTACCTAGATGTTGGTGATTTTGATAGGCTTCTTTTTTCTCCCATGTGTCCTTGGGTGGTTGATCTTGATGTTCAAGCCTCAAGCCCACTCATTTTTGTTGATTCAACCTACATATCACCTTTACCACAAATTGATACAGCATCCAAGTCATCATGTATTACCTTTTCTTTTCCCTTGTCTACATACGATGGTTTCAATTCATTATAGACCACATCTCTTGATACATACAGCTTCTTGGTGCAAGGGTTATAACACTTGTAACCCTTTTGCTTAGTAGAATAGCCCATGAAAACACACCTTTCAGATTTAGCTTCAAGTTTGGTTCTTACCTGTAGCTCAAGCATGAGTATCACCTCCTTTACTTGTCAATTTGTGGAGACGTGAGGACTAGTATGAAGACCATGAGCGAGTGAAGGCACAAGTGCGTGAATGAAAGCACACAAGCATGCACACACATGCACACACGATAAGATCAAAGAGAGGAACAATGGAAGCTTTGATTACAAAAGAGTTCTCTTACAAAAGCTCAAATCTACAACAAGCTAACCCCAAAAATGAGCTCTCTAGATCTTTTTATAGTTTTTTGACTATTTTTGGCCTTGTCCAGACCTAGTGTATGGCCTAGTTAAAAATTAGGTTCCAGGACTTATTTGAGGGCTCAAAGGGAGTCTAAAAATTATGAGAATTGGTAGGATGATACTTCTAATACTCCTCAAGCTTGAGGACTCCTTGACTTGAAGAAAATGGAGTTACAAAAGTATAAAATGGCATTTACAATGGCTTTTAGTGCTGAAAATCACTATTTTCATAAGGATTTCTTCTAACAATTCGACATGCACTTCTTGGAGCTCCCTATATGCTTCTTCTTCTTGTGTGTCCACTGTTCTTATGTGCTTCCATGCTTGTGCTTGACCTTGAGCTCCAACACTCCCCCCCCTCTCGAGTTTGTTGTCCCTGAGAGACCCCTGTTGTAGTGGTTTTTCCATGTAGCGCTTTGAGAGGTAGTGTCCATCCTGTATGAACAAGATCCATCTATCTTCCAAATGTAGCAGGGTTGGTTGTCTGGCTCTTCATTTGTCCCTGTGAGTCTTTCCAAAATGTAGTCCCTTGGTATGTACTTCATCCTTGGATTCTTGCATGAAGATATGTTTGTGAGCTTTCAAAATTTGCAAGGTGCTCAGAAGAGGTTTTCCATGTTGATTTGGAGCAGCTATCGGTGGTGGATTGCTTTGATGCTATTGTTGTTGTCACCTTAATGTCCTCTAGATCTTTCAAAGATGATATTCATAGTAGTCATGCCAAGTACTCGTAAACCATAATGAGTGATGGTTTAGTCTGTCAGTGCATGGGTTGAAGAAAGCATGTGCCTTGTGCACGGCCCTGTAATGTGGCCCTATGCATGCGTACTCGGAAAATGCATTGGAAGAAGTGAGGTGCAAAAAGTGGAGGTCTTGAGTAAGTGCTCAAGGGCATGTTGACAAAGAGGTTTCCTAATCTATCATGGTTATAATGTTGCCAAAGTAAGGATTCTTACCATGGTGAATTGTCGATCGATGTTTTTCTCTTCGTGTTGTACACCTCTCATTGTGATGGACCATCGGGTAGCCTTTCATTGTCGATGAATGTCCTTGTTGATGGTCCACTGATGAACTTCTATGAGTGTCTGGAACTGTCCCCTCTCATGGTAAGGGGGAACCATAGCTGTGGATGCCATGTTCATGCGAAGTTCTTGACATCTACCAGATAAGGCCGATGGTGGCAATAATATCATTTGCTAGTTGAGACACTTCTATCAAAACTGATAAATGCCTAGTAATCAATGGTTCCACCGTCAACTAAGCATGACTCATTCATGTTCCATGAACCAAACCTAGGAACAAGCTCTATGTCTCTCTCTATCTCTCTCTCTCTCTCTATCTCTCTCTCTCTCTCTCTCTCTCTCTCTCTCTCTCTCTCTCTCTCTCTCTCTCTCTCTCTCTCTCTCTCTCTCTCTCTCTCTCTCTCTCTCTCTCTCTCTCTCTCTCTCTCTCTCTCTCTCTCTCTCTCTCTCTCTCTCTCTCTCTCTCTCTCTCTCTCTCTCTCTCTCTCTCTCTCTCTCTCTTTCTTTCTTTTCTTTTCTTTTTGGAACAATGGCACAAAACAAGAAGAAAGATGTTAGAAACAGTAAAAATAGTCGACATATGTCAACGTGCTCTTGTTCCTAGGACTCTCAAATGTGTCTATGCATGACCGTGTAATGTGGCCCTATATTAATGCATACTTTGGAAATGCATGACCTGAATGGCGCAAAAGACAAGGTTGTGCAAGGAGCACATGGTTGTCACTCATCGAGGCTTTTGATGTTACTTGCAGATGTTGATGTCGTCTTTGTGGGAAATATCCATTGTGTCTAGGAATGACAAGTGATCATTCCTCTGTATAGGGATCCATTTGAGAATAATGTTTGGCCATGCACTAATCATGTTTGGACTCTTCATATTTGGATGGTTTCTCAACTTTTTTTATCCCTTGTCGTTGGCTCTTTGATTCTATGGTGACGATTGGTGCTTTTGGCTTCAAAATCCATACCCTTGATGATTGCCTTCTTACTACTACCGAAGAGGTGAGTTGATCTTCTTTTGATCTCTGAGCTTGGTTCTGATTCTGACTTCTCCCTAGCTTCTTTGTTGAGACTTTCCTTGCGAGGGAAAGCCTAGGGCTTTGTGCATGTAAGAGTTCCTTGGGCATCCACATGTGTGATTGCCCTTATTGAGCTACCACTACTTCCTTAGGCACCCAAATTTGTCGAATACCTTGTGGTTGAGATTGTCCTAGTTGCTTGGTCCTTCTTTTAGCATGGTTGGCTAGCCTGGATGGGAACTATGGGGGCAAGGCCAGTGGTTGTCCTCCTTTTCGTACCCAAATCTGTTTCATGCCCATAACTACTTTCTTCTTGTATGGTGTCCTTCTATTTGATATAGCAGTTGTCTTGATCTGTTGTGCTTGCCTTTGTGGTGGAACTACTATGTCTGCATTAGTCATTGAAGAAAAAGAGAGATCCACTCGCCTTCGAGCCTGTTCTTCCATGATTGACTCCTACATCATAGAGCTTTAACCACATACAACATTTTCTTTTCCAAGATTAGCTTTAGAAGAACTAAGAGAATGTGTGACATCTGGATTTGTGAGCGTGCAATTCTCTAATTGTAATGTAACGCACTGTTTATGTACCCAAACTTGAAGAAGTTGACTTTTTAGGTTTAAGTTGACCACATGGTCATAGATCCAATCTTGACCCAAGACAAGTGGTTTCGTAAGATCCTCATCTTGACACACTTGTTGGAACATCAAGCTTACACTGTGCTTGAGGTGGATTTGATGTACATCAAAGGCTATCGCATCAAAAGAATATCCGTTGGAGAATTCTTTTTCTTATGCTCATTTATTGTATTTTTTAAAAAGATTTTTTCATGGATCTTTTACCATTGTCAAAGCTTTGAGATTTACACATGTAAATATAGAAAGATAGAGCCCAAATCCCACGAATTTGTGGTGGTTGAGTTGCATTCAATCAAAGCAATCAATCACCTAAAAGTGGATAAAACTAGATCTTCACTTTTCCTAGATTGTAGGAAAGTAAATTGATTTCCTCCAACAACCATTCCCACCTTCATTTGAATTCAAAATCCACTTGTAGAAGTCATGGAACACTCCTAGAGTCTATATAAAGACTTGAAATCACTTGTACAATACATGGAAGCAATATACATATGCTTGTGATCATCATTGTCTTGCTCCTTCAACTTTTTGCATCATCTTCTTCACCAACAATAATCTTGCAGAGGTTGCTGCTCTCTCTAAAGAGCTCCAAATTGAGTCCAAGATGGCTCATTGCAAAGGTATTAGTATCTAGTTAATGCTTGTAAATTTTCATAGCATTCGATTTAGTAGATTGGAAGAAATTATAGTTGTTTGGTCTCGGGGTCAATCTCTACGTATTGTTGAAAAATAGGAGGTACCACCGTTGAGTGTCTGATTCATTCCTATAGCATATTTTGCCTATTCCTTATAATTTTGTGCATTATATACACTCAACCGTATGTGTATCACTCCCATAAAAGGATTTTTTCTAAATTTAATCACGCTGGTCGCTATGAGCATTTGAAGTTCATTGTCTCTTCCATAGATAGTAAATTTTTTGAGCTAGTCGACACGCGAACCTATCTGTTTTGTATCGACTCTTTCTCCTTGATGCTCCAAAGTACATAGTGCATTTCTTTGCACTTATCACATGCCTATAAAGTCTATTTGAGTCTCCATAAGCTCAAGGGCTGATCTTGTGCCAGTTGGCTAGACCAAACTTCATCGCTTCGAAATGCACTTTTCTACCTCCTACAAGCTTCTCCAAGTTTCTTTTAGTGGTATCACAGCTAGATCAAGATGGGTGATAGCTTTCCCTCAATGATTGAGAAGCTTGATCGACACAAGTATGTGGCTTGGCAAATCAGAATGGAGGCCTATTTGCAAGGTAGAAATCTTTATGGAATTGTAGTAGGTGATGAAGATATGCCCATTCCAAGATCCAAAGGAGGACCTACACAAGAGGAGACAGATAAGCTCACACTTTGGTGTGCAAGGGATGCTCAAGCAATTTCGTACATACTAAGCGAATCATCACGGAGTTTGTTACCAAGGTCAAGGAGGTTGTGGATTAGTTAACATCCATTGGAGATCTGATTGAAGAAGAGGCTATCATGAGGCAAACTCTCAATGGCATTCAAAGTGATAAGCAATGGCAATCCTTCACAATGGCTTACGATCTCATCATGGATGTGCAGACTCTAGACTTCAACATCTTAAGCGAAGATCTAATTTGATCTACTTTTAGGTGATTGATTGATTGATTGATTGCAACTCAACCACCATAAATTCACAGAATTTAGTCTCTCTCTTTATCCTTTTACATGTGTAAATCTTTAGGCTTTTACAATGGTAAAAAATCCATTAGAAATCTTTTTTAAAAAATACAATAAATGCACATTAGAAAAAAGAATGCGTCAACGGATATTATTTTGACGTAATCCAAGCGATAGCTTTTGATGTAGATCAAATCCACCTCAAGCATAGTGTAACCGTGATGTTCCAACAGCTCCCCCTCAAGCTAAAGCATGCTTGAGTATTCATTGTCTAATAGGTTGAATACCTGTCATAGCAATCTACAAAGCTTTATTCCATCAAGTGCCTTCATCGCCATAACTGTTACTTTCTTTTTGTTGGAATAAAAGAAATGTCAATCTCCTTTCCCATGAGCTTCTCCCTGATGAAGTGGTAATGAACCTCTATGTGTTTGGTTCTTGCATGGAAAATAGGGTTTGCTACCAGATGCATGAAACTTACATTATCTCCAAATATATGAGGTTTGGAACTTACAATTTCCAAATCTCTATACAATGCTTTTAACCATATTGCCTCTTGAGTTGCTATGTTCAAACCTCTGTACTCTACTTCAGTTGAGGATAAAGCAATTGTTGGTTGCTTCTTGGAACTCCATGACACTAGTTTTTAACCTAAATGCTAAGTAACCAGAGGTACTTCTTCTATCATCCTTAGCTCCCCCCCCCCCCCCAATTTGCATCTGAATAGATTTTGATATTCAAATAGAAGGGATATCAAAATCTATTGTTATTGTTGAAGTTGTGTCCACCTCTGCCTCTATTGCTGCCATATCCACCTCTTCCACTTTCTTTTTGGGTCTTCACATTGAACCAGCAATTATGAGTGGTGTGGTTGGTCTTATTGCAGATGGCACAAGGTTGAACATTCTGACCTTTGGCTTTGTCATGCTTTGGTCCTTTCTTCTTCCCTTTCCACTTGCTCTTGCTTGTAAAGTTGGCTTGGGAAGTCTCCTCTTCATCTTCTTCCTTCTTCTTGCCTTTGAGCTTCTTATCCTTCTTCTTTGCACATAGAGCACTAGTTGAATTACCATGATAGGAGTTACCTTCCTTTATGCTATTGTTGAATCTTGATTGAAGATTTGTCCAAGAAAGATGTTGAAGTCTAGAGTTTGCACAACCATGATGAGATCATAAGCCGTGGGGAAAGATTGCCATTGCTTATCACTTCGAATCCCATTGAGAATTTGTCTCATGATAGCCTCTTCTTCAATGAGCTCTCCAATGGTTGTAACTGATCTGCAACCTCCTTGACATTGATAACAAACTCTATGATGGCTTGTTTAGGTGTCTTCTTCATTTGGTTGAACTTGTTCCAAAGATGATTCTTTCTTGCTTTGGTACTAGCAGAAAAGAAAGGCTCTAGAGCATCCCAAGTCTCTTGAGATGTCTTGCATCCTCTAATATGTGGTAATAAAAAGTCAAAGATAGATTTTAGGATGTATGACCTTACTTGAGCATCCCTTATGCAGCAAAGTGTGAGCTTATCTGTCTCCTCTTGTGTAGGTCCTCCTTTGGATCTTGGAATAGGCATAGCTTCATCACCTGCTACAATTCCATAAAGATTTCTACCTTGCAAATAGGCCTCCATTCTGATTTGCCAAGCCGCTTAGTTGTGTCGATCAAGCTTCTCAATCATTGAGGGAAAGCCGTCACCCATCTTGATCTAGCTCTGATACCACTGAAAGAACTTGGAGAAGCTTGTAGGAGGTAGAAAAGTGAGTTGTGAAGCGATGAAGTTTGGTCCAGTCAACTAGCAGAAGACCAACCCTTGAGCTTATGGAGACTTAAATAGACTTATAGGCATGCGATAAAGGCAATAAAATGCGCTATGTACTTTGAAGCATCAAGGAGAAAGATTCAATACCAAACAGATAGGTTTGCACATCGACTAGCTCAAAAAACTTACTAAATTTGGATGAGATAATGAACTTCAAATGCTCATAGCGACCAGCATGATTACAATTAGAAAAACTCCTTGTATGGGAGTTATAAAAATAGGCTTGAGTGTATAGAATACGAGACAAAAAATTTGAGATTTCTCCCAATTTACTAAACCCAATTCTTTTAAAATTTATAGGCATAAACTAGACACTAATATCTTTTTAATGAGTCCTTTGTCATCCAATTTGGATATCTATAGAGAGAACAACAGCCTCTGCAAGCTTACTATTGTTGAAGAAGATGATGCAGAAAAATGAAGGAGCAAGACAATGATGGCCACAAGTGTATGTATATTGCTTCCATGTAATGTGCAAGTAATTTGAAGTCTTTATATAGACTTTTCAAGTGCTCCATGACTTCTACAAGTGGATTTTTAATTCAAATGAAGGCAGTAAAGGTTTTCAGAGGGAATCAATTCACTTTTCTATAATCTAGGAAAAGTGAATATCTAGTTTGATCTACTTTTATGTGATTGATTGATTGATTGATTGCAACTCAGCCACCACAAAATATGGAATTTGGGCTCTTTCTTTATCCTTTTACATGTGTGAATCTTAGGCTTTTACAATGATAAAAGATCCATAAGAAATCTTTTAAAAAAATACAATAAATGAGCATAAGAAAAAAGAACACTTCAATGGATATTCTTTTGACATGATCCAAGCGATAGCTTTTGATGTATATCAAATCCACCTCAAGCATAGTGTAAACTTGATGTTCCAACAAGTTTTATTTACTCCAAAATGTCTTGCTGCAAGGTTTTCATGATGTTGTTGAAGTACTTGGATCTTGGGCTTTCCTCAAGGAAAATACAATAGGTTCTTATAGAATAGTAACCCATCCTTTTCTTGAAACTTATTTACTTCTTAAACTTTTCCTTCTTGAATTTTCTGCTTGATGTTACAAAACAATTCATCATGTGGTAGATTCTCATGAATCAAATGAGTCACAGTTGAATCTTCATGGTGGCATGAAGAGATAACTGCTAACTAGAGTTGTTCAAGCTTGAGTAATACACTCTCTTGTTGATCAAAGGCCTGCTTGCCTTTCTTCGATGCAAGGTAAGATCTTCTTGACAAGATTTTTCACTGACCTTGCTCGCGTCTTGGATGGTATGTGATGACAAAGTCGAACCTTCAAAAAAATTTACCCCATCGAGATTGCCTTCTATTGAGGATGCAAGTGGTCATAGAATACTCCAAATTCTTATGATCTGAATATACAGTCACTTTATGGGCTTATCCTTCTAGACAATGACACAACGTATCAAATGCATCCACTATTGCAAGAAGTTTCTTATCATGGATTTCATAATTAACCTCTAGAGAGGAGAATTTCCTTGAGTGATATGCAATTGGATATAGGTGTCCATCATCTCCATGTTGGGATAGAATGGCCCCTAAGGCAAAGGATGATGCATTTGTCTTTAGAAAGAAATGCTTGGTAGGATCAAGATGAACTAGATTTGGATTAGTGGTGAATACTAATTTCAAGGTCTTGAAGGCTTTTTTTTATTCTTTGGTCCATGAGAATTTTGTATTTCCTATAAGCTCTATGAGAGGTTTCACTATCTTGGAGTAATCTCTAATGAATATCATATAAAAAATGGCAAACCCTTGAGTGATATGCAACAAGATGTATGTGTCCATCATCTCCATGTTGGGATAGAATGGCCCTTAAGGCAAAGTCTGATGCATCTGTCTCTAAAAAGAAATGCTTGGTAGGATCAGGATGAACTAGAATAGGAGCAATGGTGAATATTGATTTCAAGGTCTTGAAGGCTTTTTTTGCTTCTTTGGGTCCATGAGACTTTTGCATTTCCTATAAGCTTTGTGAGAGGTGTCACTATCTTGGAGTAATATCTGATGTATATCATATAAACATTAGCAAACCCTAAAAAACTTTGTTCATCTCAAACACATGAAGGTGATTGCCAATCAAGGATTGTCTTGATATTCTTAGGGTCCATAAAGATTCCTTTCTTTGAGACAATGTACCTTTAAAACTCAATTTTAGTCTGTTGGAAAGATCACTTCTCCAAGTTTGCATATAAACCTTTTTCTCTTAGTTTCTCAAGGACTATCTTGACATGACATTTGTGATCCTCTAGATTTTTTGAGAATATCAAGATATCATCAAGGTATATTACCACAAAAGAATCTAAATACTCCTAAAAGATATCATTCATCATATGTTGAAAGATGGCTAGATAATTTATGAGACTAAATGGCATAACTACATACTCAAAATGCCCATATGTGACAAGATTGTAATTTCCTCGAAGGTCAATCTTTGTGAAGAACTTTGCTTTCCCAAGGTGCTCCAAGAGCTCTGATATGAGTGGTAGAGGGTATCTATTCTTTATGGTTACTTTATTCAACCCATGATAGTCTACACACATTCGAAGAGTTCCATCCTTCTTCTTTACAAATAATATAGGGGCTCCTATAGGAGACTTTGAGTGTGTGATAAGACCTTTGGCGAGATCCTCATCAATATTCTTATGTAATTTTTTAAGTTCCTCTAGGGATATTCTATGAATTGCTCGAAAGGGTGGTTGTGCCCCAAGTTCTATGGCACAATCATAAGGTTTGTGCACTAGGAGGATATGTGCATTCTTCTTCTAAAAGAAATCTTGAAAATCTTGGTATTGACTACATAGCTTTATTGGATCATCTTTCTTGTACTCTTGAGCTAGTATGGCATAGATCATATATGTTGGTTCCTTCCTTACTATATGCATGAAGTCTTTGGTTCCTACATATGTTGGGCTCTTTTGGATATCCCAAGGAGTGACTTTATTCTTCTCCCAATTGATGTCTAGATTATGTTTCTTTAGCTAGGGCATTCCAATGATAAGAGGGTTTATCTAACTTGATATAACATTAAAACATATGTGGGAATCATGATCACCAAGATGTACTTTTAATGATGTGGTTTCCTTTGTAATATTATGAGATACTAGAGGTCCTCCATCCACTACTTTAGCTACTACTAGTTTGTTCTTTTGAAGCACTCGAATCTTGTGTCTCTTAACCAATCGTTCATCAATTAAACATGAGGAGGATCTTGAATTGACTAGGACTATAAGGGAAAGGCTCTTCTTAGACATAATCAACTTAATAGGGGCAAGAAATGTTTCTAGGGGTGTTGTTGGAATTATGAGATCCTTTCTTATATCATGGTCCAACTGTACGGTCTCCTTTACAATTGGACTTCCTTGTTTCCCTACTCTACAAGGGTTACTACGACTCTAAAGTTTGTTCTCTTGTAGGGATAATTAATTGCAATATGGCTAGGATTTCCACAATAGATGCATAACTTATTATCTCTCATTCTTTGTTTTTTGTATGGAATTAGGGGCTAGAACTTAGTTATGTCTATCTGCATAGGTTCTTCTCTAGGAGCAGGCTAGAAGGGTTTCCATTGGCAATCCTTCTACTTGTTTTTCTTATTTCCTTTCAAAGATGCGGCCATTGTGTGATGTACTCATTCAAAGTCTTAACCTCACACATCGTGAGCAGAAGGTCCTTGACATATCTCTTAAATCCCATCTAAATTTTCCTATGAAATAATCTTCATGCCAAGTGAGATCACATATCAATTGCCTAAATTATGATGCATAGAAAGATGCAGGGCAGTTACCTTGATATAGCTTCAATAGTTTTGTTTTTGCCACTCAACTCATGTCTAGATCTCCAAATGTGGTAGTGAGATCTCAAAGGAACCCCTCATGGTCACGAAGTATTACCATGTTCTTGTCCAAGATTGGGGCAAACCATAATAATGATTGACCATAGAGCAGGGCTTGGATGCATCATCATGGTATCTATAAGGCTTCATATGGATGTACAATTTGACTTGAACCCATGGAACTTTGTCCCATCACCATCGAACTTTTTTGGCATGCAAATCTTGGGTTCCTTCATGAAGGACAAACTAGGATGTTTGTTTATTTGAACACTTCCTTGATTTCTTTGAAGACTCCCGATTCATTCTTGTAATTCTTGGATGAGTGCACCTATATGCATGGGATGTCCCATATTGACTTGTGTTTGCCAGTGATTCATCGACTTGTTGTTGGAGACTCTCAAGTGATGCCACAATCTATTCATAAGTGCTCTGCATGATGCCTAGACTTGGATAAAACCTAGTCTTGCCAAAATATCAAGGGAGCACTAGATTGTGCCCTCTCACTAGACTAGACAAGATTTACAAATTACACTTTCCATTACAAGATCACCCACATAGGGAAATAATATATAATTGATACAAGAAGTCCCACAACATGGGACATATAGGTATAGATAACTCAACTAGAGATGATAGAAAAGATCCCACTATTGATATATTTTGATAGTGATGTGTGTGAACATACTAGGGATCTCAGGGTACTTTTTTCCCTCTTTAGGAGGTTTTTTCCCCCCGGCTTGTATATATGCCTATAACTCTAACGGGTCACTTATCTTTTGTACATTCTCTTGGTAATACATTGAGTATTTTGTGTTGTGCTCCAAGATTCTTCTTCCTTGTGTTGTTTGCATGCTTCTACAGACCTCAAACTCCAAAAATTGGTATCAGAGTGATGGAGAGTGTAAATCTCCAAAACAACAAGCTATAACAAGAGTAACTCAAACCTTCACCAATTTTAGAGTTACTCTTGTTATAGAGCACCTCTAAAACAAGAGTAACTCAAACCTTCACCAATTTTAGAGGATCAATGATCAATTATAAAGATTTTGAAAAATCTGTGAAGGAGATGACCACACAGAAAGTCTGTTGCACATATCTCTCTCATTAGCTTATAAATTGTGTAAAGTTTTTTATGAAACTTTGCACAAGGTGTCATCTACAGTTTGCGCACCTTCTCCAAGTTGAATCACTTCAAAAGATTCAGTATATCTTGAGAAAGATTTCAACAAGTTACCTATGTCTAAAACTGCTCTTCTGAAAAATCCATTTAGACACCTATAACTTTTAACACTTGGTTCTCTCAATCTAGAACCCGTTTATGAAAATGCTTTTAGCCACAGATAGCTTACCTTCCAACTTAAAGATTGAGTGCTTGCTTGCTCAAAACTTTACATTGTGGAAGGAGAATTGATCAAAACATTAACATCAAAGTTTGCGCGTGTTTCAAGAACCAGTGAACACTTCTTCACATATGAATGTTCCTACACATAATTCTCATAGCCTGTTTACAATTAGGCTCTCAAACTTTAACCATAGACTCATTAACTATGGACTTAGACATCTAAAAAAGGATTCTTGAAATGATCAATCACAAAGGAGAATGCACAAAAACATCGGGTGCAATTTTCTTTCATTCCTGAAGAAATTTACAACTATGTGATGAGAGAGACTCTTACTCACATCTAAGATGTCTAATGACTCATACCACTATTGATTTCTCTATTCTCATGCTCTCTCATATTTTCCCCGACTTTTTCCTTGTATATATAGGCAAATATTTACAATATCATGACTATACAAAAGTATAAGTGAACTATCTCTGAATTAATGTACATATGTGTGCACATCTTCATCTTCTAAATATGTACTTCCTCCATGCTTCATAACTTGAACTTTTCTTCAGTCCTTGACTTCCAAACCTTCATTAAAACTTCAATTGTTGATTGCCCTGCACCAACAGCTCCCCCTCAATCATCAATTGAGGTTTTCTCTATCTTCTTTATACCTTCCATGTCTTTGAATCTCTGTAGCTTTGGTCCATCCAAGCTTTTGGTTAGCATATCAGCTATCTGATCTTTTGTTGAAGTATGTATGACTTCAATCTCTTTATCCATCACCTTCTCTCTTAGAAAGTGATACTGAATCTCAATATGTTTAGTCTTGGCATGAAACACAGGATTAGCAGCTAGATATAATGTACTCATGTTATCTCCATGAATAGTGGGTGTACCCTGAATGATGTCAAAACTCTTCATCAGAGTCTTAAGCCATATCACTTCCTTTGCAGCTTCAACCATACCTTTGTACTCTGCTTCTGTAGATGACAAAGCAACTATGTGTTGCTTCTTTGAACATCAAGAAATTAACTTATCTCCCACATAACATAAGTATCCATAAGTTGATCTCCTATCATCAGGATTACCTGCCCAATCTACATCACTATATATCTTGATGTTTGTATCTGATGTAAAACCATAATACAAACCCTCTTTGAGTGTACCCTTAATGTACCTCAACACTCTTTGTCCTGCAATCCAATGTTCTTTCCTAGGGCAATGCATGAATTGAGACAAAACTCCAACTGTATATGACAAGTCAGGTCTAGTTAAAGTAGCATAAATCAAACTACCAACCAAACTTTGATATAACTTCATGTCCTTGAACTCTTCTCCTCCATATCTGCTTAACTTGTGATTCACCTCCATTGGAGTAGGTGCTACCCTGCAATCGTTCATCTTAAACTTGATCAACAAGTTTCTCAAATACCTTTCTTGAGTCACATACACTCCATGTTGAGTGTATGAAATCTCCATGCCCAAGAAATATGACAAGTCTCCCAAATCACTGATCTTAAATTCATTCTCCATTTGCTTCTTTAGGCTTGGAATGCCTTTCTCATCTATACCTGTAAGAATTATATCATCAACATATATGCACATGTAAATGAATCCATCATCACTTGCTTTAACAAGCAAGCTACTATCTACCTTTGATACTTGAAATCCAAGTTCTTTCAAGAACTTCACAAGTCTATAAATCCATGCCCTTGGGGCCTGCTTCAACCCATACAAAGCTCTCTTGAGCTTACATACATACTCTGGATACCTTTCATCTCTCAATCCTTGGGGTTGCTCCATGAAAACATCATCTGAAATATAACCATTCAAAAAAGCATTCTTCACATCTAATTGACATAATTTCCAACCTTTACATGCAACAATAGCTATGAGTGTCCTGATGGTTGTCATCTTTGCCACAGGACTATAGGTCTCATCATAATCTATACCATAAGTTTGAGCAAACCCCTTCACAACAAGTCTAGCCTTATACCTAGACACACTTCCATCTGCAAATCTCTTTGTCTTGTAGACCCATTCGCATCCAATGATCTTCTGGCTATTTGTCTTAGGAACCAACTCCCATGTCTGGTTCTCCATCAATGCATCATATTCTTCCTGCATAGCTTTCTCCCAATTTTCCTTACCTTTTGCCTCTTCATATGTAGAAGGATCTTCATCAGCCTTTATCATATAAGCATAATCTTTGGTAGCCAAAAAAGAAGTGTCATAGCTATACCTTGTAGGTTGCCACTTGTGTCTTGATGACCTTCTAAGTTATCCACTCCTTGAGGTTTCTGGTTCAACACCCTCAGGACCAAATCTTGGCATTTCTTCAACTTCAACCTGCACTTCATTGTTCTCCTCTTCATCAAATATCTGAACCTTTGATTTACCTTTCTTTTGACTCACAACTTCTTCATCACCTGCATTAATATTGATTGTACCTGCATACCAAGTACCTTGCTCATCAAATGTAACATCCTTTGATACAAGGAATTGTTTTGTGGATGGACTCCACAACCTATATCCCATTTGCTTATCATCATATCCAATAAATACATACTTTTCAGCTTTAGGCTCCAATTTGTGCCTTAATTGTGATGGCACATATGCATATGCCAAACATCCAAATACTTTGCAATGATCTAGAGTAGGTCTCTTACCCCACCATGCCTCATATGGTGTCATACCCTGCAAGGCTTTACATGGTAACCTATTAACCAAAATAAGTAGCTGTATTTACAGCTTCAGCCCACAAATAATTTGGACAATTTTTCTCCTTCATCATGGATCTTGCAAACTCAACAAGAGTTCTATTTCTTCTCTCTGCTACACCATTTTGTTGAGGAGAGTACCTGCAAGTAATTTCTCTTTTTATACCTGCATTCCACAAGTAATCACTGAACTCATTAGAGAAATACTCTCCCCCTCCATCTGATCTTAGCCTCTTCAACTTATGACCTATAATTCTCTCTGCATACACATGATAATGTTTGAATGTATTGAATACCTCTGACTTATCTTTGATCACATAGATAGTGATCCATCTGGTAGCATCATCAACATAAATCACATAATACCTTGAACCATTGATACAAAAATCTTTTGATGGTCCCCAAACATTTGTGTGTACCAATTCAAGCTTTTCTGAATTCATAAAGCCATGCTTGGAATAAGATTGCTTATGAGCCTTACCTAATTGACATGCCTCACATCTGTATGTCATATGTTGACCTGCAATATTAGGCAATCTAAGCACTGAACCATTGTTAATCATATCTTTGATACCTCTTTCATTAAAATGTCCAAGCCTTTTGTGCCAAAGATCTAACTCAGAGATCTTATGTCCTCCATAGGTGAACAAGGCATGACCAACATTACCTTGAATCTTCAATGTGAACAATCTTCCTTCTTTCTTCCCTGAAACAATCTGTTTATACCCATTGCTAGGGTCTTCCACAAACACTCCATTAGTGAATCTAACTTCATAACCTTTTTCAACAATTTGTCCTACACTTATTATATTCTTAGGAATTGTAGGAACATACAAGACCTTACTCAAGAGAGTGCTACCATCCTTGGCCTTCACTGATCCAATTGACTTCACATTGTGCTTTGTATTGTCACCTGTTTGAACCACATGATTAGTTACCTTATTTTCCAAATCAGTCATCAAAGCTATGTTGCCACTCAGGTGATTGCTACACCCTGAGTCAATGTAAAAGACTCTTTGGTCTTCACTTTGCCTTTCACAAGTTGCATTCATTATCAATGTTGAATCCTCCTTTTGATCTGAAGCATAATTGTAGTAGGTATTGTTGTATTGTTGACTTTGGAATCCTCTACCTGCATTTCTTCCAAAGTAACCTCTACTACCTCTACCTCTGAAATTACCTCTTTGATTTCTGCCACCTCTTCCTCTTGAATTAAAGTTCTGATTATATCCACCATTACTCTGAGTATTATGCCAACAATCATTAGCTAAGTGATTTGTCTTACCACAAATCCAGCAAGCTTTGACTCCATCTTTATTACTCCTGCCTCTTCCTCTACCTTTACCACCTCCTCTTCCTCTTAGAAAGTTAGCTTG
Organism: Ceratopteris richardii; assembly: GCA_020310875.1. Lineage (NCBI taxonomy): Eukaryota > Viridiplantae > Streptophyta > Polypodiopsida > Polypodiales > Pteridaceae > Ceratopteris > Ceratopteris richardii. The sequence continues at coordinate 39,748,766 of CM035434.1, read as the reverse complement.
ACTAGTTGTACCTTCATCCTCATTTGTTTGTTGCTTTCCCTTGATATTCTTCTTCTTATCCTTTGAATACATTGCATGACCTGTACTCTTGTCACCTTCACCTTTGACATCCTGCTCAAAGGTTAACATATGTCCTAGCAACTGATTTAAGTCAGGAGTAAAATGATCAAGTGAGAATTCAGTAGACAAAATGAATGGCTTCCATTTGTCATCACCTCTCAACCCTGTGAGGATTTGCCTTACCAATTTATCCTCCTCAATGTCTTCATCAACTGCTCCTAATGCATCTGCAATGTCCTTCATCCTTGTTACATAGTCTGAGATGGATTGAGAGGCCTTCTTCTTGAAAGTGGTAAATTTTGCCCACAAGGATGCCTTCCTTGACTTTGTGGTGTTTTCAAAATGCTTCTCCAAAGCATTCCATATATCACTTGCACTTTCAAGACCTCTAATATGAGGTAGCAAGTATTCATTGACTGCCATATAGATAATACTCCTAGCTTGAGCATCTCTTTTCATCCAATTCTGATAATTTTGATAATTCCTCCCTAGTTGGAACACTAGGATCTCTGAATTGAGGCTTTTCTTCTTCACCTGTAATATAAGCTATCAAGTCTTTGCTCATAAGATGAGCTTCCATCCTCATTGACCATGCTGGATAGTTCTCTCTATCCAACTTCTCTATTTGAAGAGAATCTCCTATCCTTTCTTAACCTGTATATTGAATTCTTCAACCTTTATGAGTAATAGATATACCTTTACTTCGAATAATGTTCCTTTTGCCTTCCTTGATGTTGTATGACCTCCTTCTCAAGCTTTGCCCTTAAGCTTACACCTTTTAAACCTTCAGATATTGAATTCTTTGAAGCTGCAGCAGTCGAGATCCTCCTTCCTTCAATTCTGATGCTTCCTGCTCTGATACCACTAATGGAGAGTGTAAATCTCCAAAAGAACAAGCTACTCTTGTAGTTAGAGCACCTCTATAACAAGAGTAACTCAAACCTTCACCAATTTTAGAGGATCAATGATCAATTATAAAGATTTTGAAAAATCTGTGAAGGAGATGACCACACAGAAAGTCTGCTGCACATATCTCTCTCATTAACTTATAAATTGTGTAAAGGTTTTTATGAAACTTTGCACAAGGTGTCCCCTACAGTTTGCGCACCTTCTCCAAGTTGAATCACTTCAAAAGATTCAGTATATCTTGAGAAATGATTTCAACAAGTTACCTATGTCTAAAACTGCTCTTTTGAAAAGTTGATTTAGACACCTATAACTTTTAACACTTGGTTCTCTCAATCTAGAACCTGTTTATGAAAATGCTTTTAGCCACAGATAGCTTACCTTCCAACTTAAAGATTGAGTGCTTGCTTGCTCAAAACTTTACACTGTGGAAGGAGAACTGACCAAAACATCAACATCAAATTTTGCGCCTGTTTCAGGAACCAATGAACACTTCTTCACATATGAATGTTCCTACACATAATTTTCATAGCTTGTTTACAATTAGGCTCTCAAAATTTAACCATAGACTCATTAACTATGGACTTAGACATCTACAAAAAGATTCTTGAAATGATCAAGCACAGAAGGAGAATGCACAGAAACATCGGGTGCAATTTCCTTTCATTCTTGAAGAAATTTACAACTGAGTGATGAGAGAGACTCTTACTCACATCTAAGATGTCTAATGACTCATACCACTATTGATTTCTCTATTCTCATGCTCTCTCATATTTGCCCTGACTTTTTCCTAGTATATATAGGCAAATATTTACAATATCATGACTATACAAAAGTATAAGTGAACTATCTCTGAATTAATGTACATATGTGTACACATCTTCATCTTCTGAATATGTACTTCCTCCATGCTTCATAACTTGAATTTTTCTTCAGTCCTTGACTTCCAAACCTTCATTAAAACTTCAATTGTTGATTTCCCTGCACCAACACAGAGTAGGTCGCCCCTTCATCTAGCGCATTGTCAGCACCCCTCCCATCACTGTCTCAAAATCATAGCACCTATGCAAGTATATGATCAATGTCTACCCCTCATGATTATATGCACATTTTGTAAGGCCCCCATTATGAGGAGAAGCCAAGCGTGCATTACCAATTGATGGGAATCCCAACTTGCATGTTGGATGGTCACATTGGACCATGTAAGGTATTGTAAGGAAAGGGAGTTACCAAGGTCTCCAATTGTGGGTTCTGGGGAAGCTGTGAGGTCAGTTCAATTGGCCTAAGCCATGTATGGCAATTACATGGGTGGTGGCCGCCCATGCTCTACTGCCTATGTATAGCCATCCACAGAAGGCCACCCATTATTCTATATATACATGACTTTTGGACTACCTGAGACATCGAATTGAGCCAGCATACCTCTACCTTGTATCTCTCTATCTAGAGTTGTCTAGATCACCATTTAAGCTCTACCTTGAGAGTGCACGGGTGGACAATGCCATCATCTTTGTACTTGTTGTTAGTAGAAAATTGTTGAGATTCTCCTATATATGTTATCTTCTCTGCTACTGCTCATGTGTTATATTGCGTAAGTATTGTCTTATAGCAAGAAATTTCATCTTTTTGTATCAAACATATATATGGGTTTTGCTTCGCCAATAAGCATCTCGAATTCTACCACAATTTTAGTAGAGATGGATAGGGTAGTTTTGTTCAAATTTTTGAGATACAATAATTTTCTTGCATCAAGGTATTTAAGTCAGTGGCCATGGTTGAAAGTAGTGATGTATTCTATATGTTGGTTGCTCAGGATAATTTGGATGATACCAATTACCCATTATGGTCATATCTGATGTGTCATGTATTGGTTGCAAAAGGACTATGGAATATTGTGCAAGGTGTTGAAAAACATCCTACTATACCTCCAAATACAGTTACTGAAGATGATGTAGATGGCATTGAAGATGATGATCTTCAGGTTCCTGTTCGTGGTATGGTTCCTACTGCACCTACTATAGAGCAATTTTGTTGGGATGGAAGAGACACTCTGGCACATGCATTGATAGCCTTGTCTATCAAACTTGCCATTATTCCTCACATTCACTCCTGCAAAGCAACAAAGGATGCTTGGGATAAACTTATCACTTTATACCATGCATGATGGAGAGTGTTAATCTCCAAAAGAACAAGCTACTCTTGAAGTTAGAGCACCTCTATATCAAGAGTAACTCAGAACCTTCACCAATTTCGAGGATCAATACTCAATTATCAAAATTTTGAACAAACTATGAAGAAGATGACTACACATAAAGTCTGTTGCACATAACTCTGTTATAAATTATGGAATATGTTGAACAATGCATTGTTGGAGTGTAACATGGAATATTTTGAACAATGCATTGTTGGATTGTAACATGGAATATGTTGAACAATGCATTGTTGGAGTGTTAAATTATTATTGAACAATGCATTGTTAGAGTGTTAAATTATTGATGTATTAATGTGTTTTTGATGTTTTGATATAGCAGCTGAAGGTTCATGAGGAGCGTGCAAGGCGTGAAAGGGCGGATATCAATAATCCAGATAATTATTATTTAGCTTGTAAATAAACCTACGTAGAAGGTTCTATTGTTAGAAGTAGTTAGAAAAGTAATGGTTAGAATAAGGGTCGTTGTAGACCATAGTTTTTGTTATTGAAAGCAATGGCTTTTTGTAAAAGTTACCAACTTTTAGTTTCACGCTTGCTTTTCGAAGCCGCTCTCATGTAACCACTCTTTTCAACGTAATCAAAAAGTCCTATAAATACATGCACTCTGTGGACTGTCAAAATAGAGTGCATGGGGGGAGATTGCACCCAATCTTGCGTTCTGTCTCATCTCTTGTTGCATCTATTCTTCTGTGTGTTTTCTACGTTCGTAACCTCTATTTGCGCGTGAGCAAGATCCTGACAACAAACTCTCTCATTGACTTATCAAATGTGTAAAGTTTTTTATAAAACTTTGCACAAGGTGTCGTCTATAGTTTGCGCACCTTCTTCAGGTTAAATCATTTCAAAAGACTCAGTAGATCTTGAGAAATGATCTCATCAAGTCACCTATGTCTAAAACTCTTCTTCTGAGAAGTCGATTCAGACACTTGTAACTTCTAACACTTGATTCTCTCAATCTAGAACCCGTTTATGCAAATGCTTTTAGGCATAGGTAGCTTCACTTCCAACTTAAAGAATGAGTGCTTGCTTGCTCAAAACTTTACACTGTGGAAGGAGAACTCACCAAAACATTAGCATTGAATTTTGCACCTCCTGCAACTTCTATTTTTTCCATCTACACATGTAAATGTTCCTACACTCAATTCTCTCAGCTTGATCACAATTAGAAGCTAAAAATTTGTACAGAGGTCAATCAACTATAGATTTAGACTTGTACAAAAGCATTTCACAAAAGATTCAACACAAAAGGAGAATACTCAGAAAGATCAGGCACAACATTTCTTCATTTCTGGAAAATTTTACATCTGAGTGATGAGAGAGATCCTATTCACTTCTAAAGTGTCTAATGACATCTAATTCTCCTCAAAACTTGTTCTTACACATTCTCTCATATTTTCCCCGACATTTTCTTTATATATATAGGAAAATATTTACAAGCTCATGACCATACAAAAGTGTAAGATGAATTGACTCTAAATTAATGTACATATGTATAGACATCTTCATCTTCTGGATATGTACTTCCTTCATGCTTCATAACTTGATCTTTTCTTCAGTCCTTGACTTCCAAACCTTCATCAAAACTTCAATTGTTGATTGCCCTACACCAACAGCTCCCCCTCAATCATCAATTGAGGTTTTCTCTATCTTCTTTATGCCTGCGATGTCTTTGAATCTCTGTAGCTTTGGTCCATCCAAGCTCTTGGTTAGCATATCGGCTATGTGATCTTTTGTTGAAGTATGTATAACCTCAATTTCTTTATTCATCACCTTCTCTCTTAGGAAATGATAATGAATCTCAATATGTTTAGTCGTGGCATGAAAAATAGGATTAGCAGCTAAATACAATGAACTCATGTTATCTCCATGAATAGTGGTTGTACTCTGAGTGATGTTAAAACTCTTCATAAGAGTCTTTAGCCATATCACTTCCTTTGCAGCTTCCACCATACCTTTGTACTCTGCTTCTGTAGATGACAAAGCAACTATGTGTTGCTTCTTTGAACACCATGAAATTAACTTATCTCCCACATAACACAAGTATCCATAAGTTGATCTCCTATCATCAAGATTACCTGCCCAATCTGTATCACTATAAATCTTGATGTTTGTATCTGATGTAAAACCATAATATAAACCCTCTTTGAGTGTACCCTTAATGTACCTCAACACTCTTTGACCTGCAATCCAATGTTCTTTCCTAGGACAATGCATGAATTGAGACAATACTCCAACTGCATATGACAAGTCACGCCTAGTTAAAGTAGCATAAATCAGACTACCAACCAAACTTTGATATAGCTTCATGTCCTTGAATTCTTCTCCTCCATATGTGCTCAATTTGTGATTCACCTCCATTGGAGTAGGTGCTACCCTACCATCATCCATTTTAAACTTGATTAGCAAGTTCTTCAAGTACCTTTCTTGAGTTACATACACTCCATGTTGAGTGTATGAGATCTCCATGCCCAAGAAATATGACAAATCTCCCAAGTCACTGATCTTGAACTCTTTCTCCATTTGCTTCTTTAGGCCTTGAATGCCTTTCTCATCTGTACCTGTAAGAATTATATCATCAACATATATGCACATGTAAATGAACCCATCATCACTTGCTTTAACAAGCAAGCTACTATCTACTTTAGATACTTGGAAACCAAGCTCTTTCAAGAACTTCACAAGTCTATAATTCCATGCCCTTAGGTCCTGCTTCAAACCATACAAAGCTCTTTTAAGCTTACATACATGATTTGGATATCTTTCATCTCTAAATCCTTGTGGTTGCTCCATGAAAACATCATCTGAAATATAACCATTTAAAAAAGCATTCTTCACATCTAGTTGACATAACTTCCAACCTTTACATGCAGCAATTGCTATGAGTGTCCTGATAGTTGTCATCTTTGCCACAGGACTATAGGTCTCATCATAATCTACACCATATGTCTGAGCAAACCCTTTCACAACAAGTCTAGCTTTATACCTAGACACACTTCCATCTGCATACCTCTTTGTCTTGTAGACCCATTTGCATCCAATGATCTTCTGACTCTTTGGTTTAGGAACCAAATCCCATGTCTAATTCTCTATCAATGCATCATACTCTTCCTGTATAGCTTTCTCCCAATTTTCCTTACCTTTTGCCTCTTCATATGTAGAAGGGTCTTCATCTGCCTTTATCATATAAGCATAATCTTTGGTGGCCAAAAAAGAAGTTTCATAGCTATACCTTGTAGGTTGCCATTTGTGTCTTGATGACCTTCTGAGTTCTCCACTCCTTGAGGTTTTTGGTTCATCACATTCTAGATCAAATCTTGGTACTTCTTCAACTTCAACCTATACTTCATTTTTCTCCTCTTCATCAAATATCTGAACCTTTGATTTACCTTTTTTTTTATTCACAACTTCTTCATCACCTGCATGAACATTAAGTATACCTACATACCAAGTACCTTGCTCATCAAATGTAACATCCTTAGACACAAGAAATTCTTTTGTGGATGGACTCCACAACCTATATCCCATCTCCTTATCATCATATTCAATGAACACATATTTTTCAGCTTTGGGTTCCAATTTATGCCTCAATTGAGATGGCACATATGCATATGCCAAACATCCAAATACTTTGCAATGATCTAGAGTAGGTCTCTTACCCCACCATGCCTCATATGATGTCATACCCTGCAAAGCTTTACATGGTAATCTATTGACCAAATATGTAGCTGTATTTACAACCTCATCCCACAAAACATTTGGGCAATTTTTCTCCTTCATCATGGATATTGCAAACTCAACAAGAGTTATATTCCTCCTTTTTGCTACACCATTTTGTTGAGGAGAGTACCTACAAGTAATTTCCCTTTTTATACCTGCATTCCACAAGTAATCACTGAACTCATTAGAGAAATACTCTCCCCCTCCATCTGAACTTAGTCTCTTCAACTTATGACATGTAATTCTCTCTACATACACATGATAATGTTTGAATGTATTGAATACCTCTGACTTATCTTTGATCACATAGATAGTGATCCATCTGGTAGCATCATCAACATAAATCACATAATACCTTGAACCATTGATGCTGAAATCCTTTGATGGTCCCCACAAATCTGTGTGTACCAACTCAAGCTTTTCTGAATACATAAAACCATGCTTGGAATAAGATTGCTTATGAGCTTTACCTAATTGACATGCCTCACATCTGTATGTCATATGTTGACCTGCAGCATTAGGCAATCCAAGCGTTGAACCATTGTTAACCATATCTTTAATACCTCTTTCATTGAAATGTCCAAGCCTTTTGTGCCAAAGATCTAACTCAGAGATCTTATGTCCTCCATAGGTGAACAGGGCATGACCAACATTACCTTGAATCTTCAATGTGAAGAGTCTTCCTTCTTTCTTCCCTGAAACAGTTTGTTTATACCCATTGCTAGGGTCTTACACAAACACTCCTTCATTAGTGAACCTAACTTCAGAACCTTTTTCAACAATTTGGCCTACACTTTTTAGATTCTTAGGAATGGTAGGAACATACAAAACCTTATTAAAGAGAGTACTACCATCCTTGGCCTTCACTGATCCAATTGACTTCACATTATGCTTTGTATTATCACATGTTTGAACTACATGATTAGTTACCTTATTTTCCAAATCAGTCATCAAAGCTATGTTGCCACTCAGGTGATTGCTACACCCTGAGTCAATGTAGAAAACTCTTTGGTCTTCACTTTGCCTTTCACAAGTTGCATTCATTATCAATGTTGAATCCTCCTTCTGATCTAAAGCATAATTGTAGTAGGTATTGTTGTATTGTTGACTTTGGAATCCTCTACCTGCATTTCTTCCAAAGTAACCTCTACTACCTCTACCTCTGAAATTACCTCTTTGATTTCTGTCACCTCTTCCTCTTGAATTAAAATTCTGATTATATCCACCATTATTTTGATATTATGCCAACAATCATTAGCTAAGTGATTTGTCTTACCACAAATCCAGCAAGCTTTGACTCCATCTTTATTACTCCTGCCTCTTCCTCTACCTTTTCCACCTCCTCTTCCTCTTAGGAAGTTGGCTTGGCTAGTTATACCTTCATCTTCATTTGCTTGTTGCTTCCCTTTGCTATTCTTATTCTTATCATTTGAATACATTGCTTAACCTGCACTTTTATCACTTTCACCTTTGACATCCTGCTCAAAGGTTAGCATATGTCCTAGCAACTGATTTAAATCAGGAGTGAAATGATCAAGTGATAATTCAGTAGACAAAATGAATGGCTTTCATTTGTCATCACCTCTCAAACCTGTAAGGATTTGCCTTACCAATTTATCCTCCTCAATGTCTTGATCAACAACTCCTAATGCATCTGCAATGTCTTTCATCCTTGTTACATAATCTAAGATGGATTGAGAGGCCTTCTTCTTGAATGTGGTAAATTCTGCCCACAAGGATGCCTTCCTTGACTTTGTGGTGTTTCGGAAATGCTCCTCCAAAGCATTCCATATATCACTTGCACTTTCAAGACCTCTAATGTGAGGTAGCAAGTAGTCATTAACTGCCATGTAGATAATGCTCCGGGCTTGAGCATCTTTCTTCATCCAAGTCTTCAAATCTGATAAGTCTTCCCTAGTTGGAACACTAGGATCTCTGTACTGAGGCTTTTCTTCGTCACCTGTAATATAACTTATCAAGTCTTTGCTCATAAGGTGAGCTTCCATCTTCATTGACCATGCTCGATAGTTCTCTCTATTCTCTATTTGAAGAGAATCTCCCATCCTTTCTTCAACTGTGTATTGAATTCTTCTAACTTTATGAGTAATAAATGTGCCTGAACAACATCACAGAAAATTGGATGATAAGGCAGTAAAATGTATTTTTGTTGGGTACAGTTCTGAAAGTAAAGGCTATCGTCTGTATCATCCACAGACTAAACGCATTCTGGTTAGCCATGATGTTGTCTTTGTGGAAGATGCTATTCAGCCATTGCTTTCATGTACTAAGGAGATATCTGTTGGCTCCAAAGACATGTATGATACTTTGATGCCTCTTTTTACAGGTGGATAGGCTAGTGCTGGTCCTAATGAGGCAACTTCTCAGCCTTTGCAGGTTTCATATGATGATGCAGATCATTCCATTTCTGATGCAGATTTACATGATGCACTTGTTGATGAGAGAGCTGATATTGAGCAGGCAAAAACTATGCCAAAATGGCTGGTGCAGACTTTGCGTGACAGCAAATTAGATGCACCTTTGTCATATCGTACTCGTTCAGGCTCTCATAGTGCCTCCTTTGCATCAGATTGCTATGCTATGGCTTCATCTAGTCTCTGTTATGAGAATGAGCCTGTTTCTTTTGATGAAGCACAAAATTCAGAAAATTGGATGGCTGTTATGCAATCTGAATATGATGCTATAATGAAGAATGGTACATGGTCTTTATGTGACTTGCCTCCTAGCAAGAAGGCCATTGGCACTAAGTGGGTATACAAGCTGAAGCGTAAACCTGATGGTACAGTTGACAGGTATAAGGCTAGGCTTGTTGCAAAGGGTTATGCACAGGAAAGAGGCATTGATTTTGATGAGACCTTTGCACCTACATGCCGTATGACTACTGTTCGGAGCATTTGTGCACTTGCAGCCCATCATGGTTGAAATGTACATGAGTTGGACATTAAAACAGCGTTTCTGAATGGTGACTTGCATGAAGAAGTGTATGTTTTTCAGCCCCGTGGCTTTGTGCAGAAAGGGCATGAAAACCAGGTTTGCAGGTTAAAGAAGGCATTATATAGCAAGCCCCACGTGCTTGGTATGAGAAGATACATGCCTATCTGATTGCACATGGTTTTAACAACAGTCCAACTGAAAGCACCTTATATGTTAAACGTGCTAATGATGTGCTTCTGATCATTGTTGTCTATGTTGATGACATGCTGCTTACTGGTCCTATTGCTTACTGGTCCTATTGAGACACATATTGCTGATTTTAATGCTGATTTGCATGCCTCATTTGAGATGTCTGATTTGGGGCATTTGCATCACTATTTGGGCATTCAATTTATGCACGTTGATGGTGGAATGGCTTTGTGTCAAACAAAATATATTGACACATTATTGCAGCATTTTGGCCTTGAAGACTGTAAGCCTATTGCCACTCCTATGGAGACAGGTTTACGATTGAGTCTTCATGATGCTAGAGATGCATTTGATGTTGTTCTCTATCAGCAAGTTGTTGGATGCTTGATTTACTTATGCATTACTCGGCCAGATATTCAATTTGTTGTCTCACAGATGAGCAGGTTTATGCGTTGCCCAGGAGTCACACATTGGAAAGCGGTTAAGCGCATCTTTCGCTACTTGAGTGGTACTCGGCTACTTGGGTTGTTTTATCCCAAGGGGGGATCACTACCGCCAGATTTGCATGCTTTTTCTGACTCAGATTGGGCTGGTTTCTATGACACTCGTGTGTCCACCAGTGGTTTTTGCTTCATGCTTGGTAGCTCTTGTATATCTTGGTTGAGCAAGAAGCAGCCTACTGTGGCCACTTCCAGTTGTGAGGCTGAGTATAGGGCAGCTTTCACAGCGACTGTTGAGTGTGTGTGGCTCAGACGCCTTATGGCTGATTTGGGTGTTGGCCAGTCTTCTGCCACCACCATCTTCACTGACAGTCAGAGCGCATTGGAAGTTGCGAGGAACCCTATGTTCCATGCTCGCACTAAGCACATGAGGTGCATTATCACTTTGTCAGGGAGAGGTTCTCTGCTGGGGAGATCAGCTTGGCATATGTGCCCATGCAGGAGAACATTGCAGACCTTTTCACGAAGGCTCTGCCTAGGGAGAAGTTTGAAGCTTTCCGCAAAGCTTTGGGCTTACTTCCTTTTGTGGAGTGATTTCCACATAGCTTGGCACTTCCTTATACATGAGTGCCAGCTCCTTGTTCACCGCATCACTCCCAGGGGGGATTTGTTGATATATTTAGGTAGTGATGTGTGTGAACACTCTAGGACCGTCGGGGCACTTTTTTCCCTCTTTAGGAGGTTTTTTTCCCCTGGCTTGTACATACGCCTATTGCCCTAATGGGCTACTTATCTTTGTACATTCTCTAGTAATACATTCAGTATTGTGTGTTTGTGCTCCAAGCTTCTTCTTCTTCCTTGTGCTGTTCGCGTGCTTCTGCAGACGTCTATCTCCAACATGCTTTATGTATCTCAACACTCTCTTGGCTGAATTTAAGTGTTCACTTGTCGGGGCTTGCATAAACTGAGAAAGTACACCAACAACATAAGACAAATCAGGTCTTGTAATGTTTGCATAGATCAATGATCCTACAATGCTTCTGTATGTCGTTACATCTTCCAATGGTTCTTCATCATTTGAACAAATCTTTGTATTTGTGTCCATGGGTTGAGTGAGTGGTTTGCATTCACTCATTCCAAATCTGAAAAGAACATCGAACAAGTACTTCTTTTGCATCAAGTAGATGCCACTCTTTCCATAAAGAACTTCAATTCCTAAAAAATATTTCAGCTCTCCAAGATCTGAAATTTTAAACTCCTTACCAAGCCTCCTTTTGATATCTTTAATCCCTATAACATCATTTCCTGTTACGATGAGATCATCGACGTATATGCAAATATATATACCTCTCTATTTTCTTCCTTCTTCATGTACAACGAAGGATCTGCACTACTTGGGTTGTATCCACACTTAGTTAGATACTCTACCAATCTCTGATTCCATGCTCTTTGTGCTTGCTTCAAGCCATAAAGTGCCTTCTTCAACCTGCAAACAAAATCTGGATGGTTTTCATCTTCAAATCCAACCGGTTGACTCATGTATACCTCTTCTTGTAGTTCTCCATTGAGAAAGGCATTTTTGATGTCGAGTTGATATAATGGCCATCTCCTTGAAGCACCAATTGCTAGTAAGGTTTTGATTTTCCCATCTTTGCAACGGGGCTAAAAACTTCATCATAATCTATGCCTTGTGTTTAAATCCTTTGGCAACTAATCTAGCTTTATATCTAGCTAGTGAACCATCAGCATTCCTCTTTATTTTAAACACCCATTTGTTTGGAACAATCTTCATACCTTATTTCTTTGGCACTAGCTCCCATGTGTGATTATCTTTGAGAGCTTTGATCTCCTCTTTCATAGCTTGCTTCCATTCCTTTTGTGTGCAAGCTTCTTCATATGTCTCAGGCTGTTTGTCTTTGATAACCTGCATCATGTATGCAAAATGTGTTGCGATAAAACTATCATAACTCAACCTTTGAGTTGGATACCTTGTCCTTGAAGATCTTCTTTCATTGCCTTTAGAGAGTTGCTTCTTTAACCTATTTAGCTTTACCATCGGAGTGATTACCTCTTCATATTCTTCTTCACTTGCATCTATCTCACTGTTTGGAGTAGCACTTGCTTCTTCAGTTGTACTATGAGCTGAATTTGGAGACAAAGAATGACTCCCCCTCCATGTTGAACATTCTTCATTTGATGTAGATGCCTCTGGACCTGAAAGCTTTGTGATTGATTGTTGAACTTCTCTTTGATTTGTTCCTGCATAATCATCACAATCTTCTTCAAGAATCTTTTCCTTTCCTTTATCTTCATACCATGGTCTTAGTTCATCAAAGACCACGTATCGAGAGACTCTTAATTCCTTTGTTCTAGGGTTGTAACACTTGTATCCTTTTTGCTCCGTCGAGTAGCCGATGAAAATGCATTTTTCTGACCTTGGTTCCATCTTTGTTCTAACTTCTTGTGGAATGTGAACAAAGCAAAGACATCCAAACACTTTGAGGTGTGTAAGATCAGGTTTCTTACCGAAATATACCTCTTCAGGAGTCAAGTGATGTATTCCCGATGTTGTGCACCTATTCATCAAGTAAATGGCGGTTGTGGTAGCTTCAGCCCAATAGTACAATGGTACCTTCATCTCGTTGAGCATGCATCTTGCAATTTCAGCAATTTGCCTATTTTTTCTCTCAGCTACTCCATTTTGTTGTGGTGTATACCTACAAGTGAATTGCCTTTTGATCCCATTCTCTTGTAGAAAATCTGAAAATTCTTTGGAGAAGTATTCTCCTCCACCATCTGACCTTAAGGTTTTGATAGACCTTCCCGTGTCCTTTTCAACTTCAGCTTTGAATCTTTTGAATATAGAAAACACCTCTGATTTTTGCTTCATACAAAACAGCCATACCTTTCTTGAGTGATCATCAATGAAGGTGACAAAAAATCTATTACTAGTCATTGATGCCTCTTGGGTTGGTCCCCATACATCCGTATGTATCAAGTCCAAGACATTTGGAGCCACATAATTGCTCCTCTTGAATGGCTGCCTCGTTTGCTTTCCTAGTTGATAAGCTTCACATAACTCATGTAGTCCAATGCTATTAAATTTTGGAAGACCTCTTACCACTTCATGTTTGCTCATGTCCTTCAGCTTTGGAATGTTGATGTGTCCTATTCTTTTGTGCCATAAGTCCAGCTCTGAAATCTTCTTGTTCCCACATTGAATGTACATGACCTTTCCATGTGGATGTTGGACATCCAAAGTGAACATCCTTCCTTCTCTTATACCTCGAGCAATGACCTTGAAGCCTTCTTTTGGATTCTTTATGAAGCACCCATTCTCATTGAATATGACATGATAACTCTTCTCTACCATTTGTCCTACTGAAATCAAGTTCTTTGAAATTGTAGGAACATGAAGAACATTAGATAGTACCTTTGCTCTGCTTGTATCTCCAAGCCTTATATCTCCAATGTGTTCAATCATGTGTTGAGTATCATCACCTGTTTCAACACATCCTTTTCCACTTGGTACCTGTAGATTAGTGAACAAACTTCCTTGGCATGACATATGGTTGCTACAACCTGAATCAATGTACCATTTTTTGTCATCTTCACAAGAGTTTCTATACTCATGTCTCATTGCAAGTAGTGTGTCCTTGCTTCCTTCACTTGAGGTGTTTGCATAGTTGCTTTGGTTCCTTTGATTGCCTCCATTTGGTCTTCCATTCTTCAGCCAACAATCACTAGCATAGTGTCCTACTTTACCACAATGATAGCATGTTATACCTTTATGAGAATTGTAGGAGCTTCGGCCTCCTCCTCTACTTCTACCTCGACCTCTTCCTTGTGTGTTGACATTTGATGCATCCTTGTTGTCTTCCGAACTGTTTTGATTGTAGTTGGAGTGGTTGTGACTTCTTCCTTTTCCTCTTGAGCCTCCTCTTGAGTTTCTTCCTTTACCTCGACCTGCATATAACATTTGGTTGTGGTTGTCCTTTCCTTTGGGACCACCAAAGCTAAGCTCTTTTGTGACAAGATGAGGGATTAGTTGTTCAAAACCTGGATATACATCTTTCAAGTTAATGGAAGTTATAAAAGGCTTCCATCTTTCATCTTCTCTCAAGCCATTGAGAGTATAACACACAAGATCTTCGTCTTCAACCGTTGTGCCAATAGAAGCTAAAGCATCGCTTAGCTCCTTAATCTTCAACGTATATTCAACTATGGATTGACTCGAACTTTTCTTGATTGTGTTCAACTCATTCTTGAGTTGAAGTTTCCTAGCTTTGGTATTTGTTGAATACATCCTTTCAAGAGATTCCCAAGCATCCTTAGCTTTCTCTAGATGTTGAATATGACCTACCATGGCATTAGTAATGACTTGCGAAATGAGGAACATGACTCTCCTATTCCTCTCTTCCCATTCTTTTGCTTGCCTCCTTTGGACTTCGGTGTCCATAGCTTGATTGATTTGAGGTTGAGCATCATCGCCTCACAATACCCCATAAACCTTTGCCCATTAGGTAGTTGGTCATTCTAAACTTCCACATGGGATAGTTATCCTTGTCCAACTTCTCTACTTGTTGACCCAAGTCAGCCATTGAAGAGTATCAAAGACTTTGAGAGTTACCTCGAATAGTTATAGTCCTTTGCTCTTGTGTTTGTGAAGCTCCCTCTTGTTTTGTAGCTCCTCTTTTGCTTTGCTTCAACTCCAGCTCTGATGATGAAGCTTCAGCACCAAGTTCGCTCTGATACCAACTGTGGAGAATGAGTTCTCCTATGCGCAACGGAAGTGTGTAGTGAGCCCTTGTATGTCCAGCACTTGGACAAACATCTGCACCTTAGATAGCTTGCTGCTCTCAATACAAAACTCAAATGCACTTGAGACTTTAGTCAATAAAAGTAGAAAAAGAGAGCTTTCTAACAAGCTATAAATGACTTAATTTGGACAAGTTTTGATTAGGAAACACAACTGTCAAAGATGAACTACCTGTCCACGCAGATATGCTAAAGAACTGAGCTTCACTCTCGGACTGATAACTCTCTGAATATATATCCTTTGAGAAAGATATTTGATACAAAGAAAGTAGACACCAATAGCTTTCCAAAAAGATAAAAAACAAGTACTTTGGATGAGTTTTGATTAGGAAACTCAACTCACCAAGATAGACCACCTGCACACATAAGTACACTATAAAACTGGACTTTACTATCTGACAGATATCTCACAGAAATTAAATGATCTCAATGAGATATTTGGGATAGGGAAAGTAGATGCCAAGAGCTTTCCAACAAGACAAAAATCATGCAATTTGGATATGTTTTGGTTGGGAAACTTAACCGACCAAAATAGACTACCTATCTACACAGGTATACTGAAAAACTAGACTTCACTCTTTCACTGATATCTCACAAACTACATAAGCTTTCAAAGAGATATTTGATATGCAAAAAATGCACAAGATAAGATTTCCAATGAATGTACATAGCTCTGCAACAGAGCTATGTACAAACTGACGTGCGGCTGGAAGGAGTCTAAGGGAAGTCAAAATGACAAAATGGCCAGATCCGACTACTGGGATCTCTTGCCTCTTTCTCTCCTTGTTTTGAATGTGCTCCCACTTCACTTTTATAACCAATCAGCATGTGAAGAAGTTTGTGCCTCCTTCTTAACTCACCACTTTCTCCACTACATGCTACTAACTACAAGGCAAGATATTGTATCTCTTACTCATCATGAATTTTGACTAGAATTTTTCTTTTATTATTTTTTCCTTTTTTCCTCCACTTTTTCTTTATCTTTATATTTGGTAAATTTATCCAAGCATGGCTCATATGAAAATGAGCTTGTACATTTATCTTCAACATGCAGCAGTCGGGGTCCTCCTTTCTTCAATTTTAATGCTTCGTGCTCTGATACCACTGATGGAGAGCATTAATCTCCAAAAGAACAAGCTACTCTTGAAGTTAGAGCACCTCTATATCAAGAGTAGCTCAAAACCTTCACCAATTTGGAGGATCAATACTCAATTATCAAAATTTTGAACAAACTGTGAAGAAGATGACTACACATAAAGTCTGTTGCACATAACTCTCTCATTGACTTATCAAATGTGTAAAGTTTTTTATAACACTTTGCACAAGGTGTCGCCTATAGTTTCCGCACCTTCTCCAAGTTAGATCATTTCAAAAGACTCAGTAGATCTTGAGAAATAATCTCATCAAGTCACCTATGTCTAAAATTGTTCTTCTGAGAAGTCGATTCAGACACCTGTAACTTCTAACACTTGGTTCTCTCAATCTAGAACCCATTTATGCAAATGCTTTTAGCCATAGGTAGCTTACCTTCCAACTTAAAGAATGAGTGCTTGGTTGCGCAAAACTTTACAATGTGGAAGGAGAACTGACCAAAACATTAGCATCGAATTTTGCGCCTCCTACAACTTCTATTCTTTCCATCTACACATGTAAATGTTCCTACACTCAATTCTCTCAGCCTGATCACAATTAGAAGCTGAAAATTTGTACAGAGGTAAATCAACTATAGATTTAGACTTGTACAAAAGCATTTCACAAAAGATTCAACACAGAAGGAGAATACTCAAAAAGATCGGGCGCAACATTTCTTCATTTCTAGAAAATTTTACATCTGAGTGATGAGAGAGATCCTATTTTCACTTCTAAAGTGTCTAATGACATCTAATTCTCCTCAAAACTTGTTCTTACACATTCTCTCATATTTTCCCCGACATTTTCTTTGTATATATAGGCAAATATTTACAAGCTCGTGACCATACAAAAGTATAAGATGAACTGACTCTAAATTAATGTACATATGTATACACATCTTCATCTTCTGGATATGTACTTCCTTCATGCTTCATAACTTGATCTTTTCTTCAGTCCTTGGCTTCCAAACCTTCATCAAAACTTCAATTGTTGATTTCCCTGCACCAACAATGCAAGGAATGAGGCTCATGTTGCTTACCTTCAAAAATAGTTGGAAGGTGAGCACATGATTGAAGGTGATTCCATGAATAATTTTTGACAAAGTTCAAATATTTGATGGAGTAGTTGATTTCTACTGATGAAGTCTTTCTAGAAAATTCACTTATGGAGACTGTTCAAAATGGTCTTCTAGATTCATATCAAATTTTTACTTCTACTCTTTGATTGATGATGAAAGGCAATCCAAATGCCTTAACATTTGAGGAGTTAGTCTTTGTCCTATTGCAAGGAGATCAGACTAGGCAGAACAGGTCCATTATGCATGTTGCAAATCAAGCTTTCTTGGCTAGTTAGAAGGGCAAAGGTAAATGGAGCTCACCTACTAGTAAAAATAAATCTACTAATTCTACACAATCAAAGAAGGATGACAAAGATGAGAGAAAAACCAAAAATCGTAAATTGTTTTGCAAATATTGTAAAAAAATGATCATGTCATAAAGAGATGTCCAAAACTGGATACAAAAGAGGCAAAGAAGAAAGAGGCTAGAATGGTTGTTGCAGAGGCCTTTACACCCAAAAAAAAGTCCCCTAATCTTGTGCAGAATGAAGAATGGGCATTTACTATTGTTTGCAATTATGACCCAACTTCTCTTGAATAGTGTATGTCTGTTGTAGACTTAAATGTTTGGTACTTTGATAGTGGGATAACCAAACATATTACCTCACAACATAGTTTTTTTACTTCACTTGAGCCTTCCCCTACACGGAATAATGTCACATGTGCCAATAGTTCCTCTTATCCTATCATGGGAGTTGGTAAGATCATTCTGACTACTGTGGATGGTAGTTCTTTTACATTGTTGGATGCTTTATTTGTGTCAGGGATCAAGAAAATTTGTTATCATTTTTAACATTAGCCAAGATCGGCTTGGTTGTGAAATTTGTTGATGTGAGATGTACAGTTCATGATCTGTAAAATGATGATGTCATCATTGCTTCTGGCATTTTATGTCGTGGGATGTATAAGCTCATAGATTATGCAAAATCTATGAATGATTCAGCATGTGCAGTTCAAGATTCTTAGGCTATGTGAGATGCAAAGCTTTGACATGCACGCTTTGGTCATCTAAATTTTGCTAGATTTCTACGCTTGTAGAAATCTGAAATGGTGTCCTCTCTGCCCAAGCTTGAGGCACCTAGTAAACATTTCTCTGAAGGTTGTATTTTACGAAAAATGCAATGTTCATCCTTCCCAAAAGATGGTTCAGTACAAGATACTCAAAATTTGCAGCTTGTTCACAATGATGTTTGTGATCCTATATAGACACATTCTTTTGGGAACTACCTTTATTTTGTGACTGTCATTGATGCTTTTTTCAAGCATGCATGGGTATATCCATTGAAAGCAAAGTCTTAAGTGTTTATGTG
Source organism: Ceratopteris richardii (assembly GCA_020310875.1). Classification (NCBI taxonomy): domain Eukaryota; kingdom Viridiplantae; phylum Streptophyta; class Polypodiopsida; order Polypodiales; family Pteridaceae; genus Ceratopteris; species Ceratopteris richardii. The sequence goes on along the minus strand of CM035434.1, from coordinate 39,729,914 downwards.
CTTCAAAGAATTTCAGGTTTTGGCTGAAAATGTGTCAGCATGTAAAATGGGCACCCTTTGTTTTTTATCAAGGGGGGAATATATGTCTTCTAACTTTAATGCTTTTTTGGCTGAATGTGGGATAAATAATAGTGTACAATGTCGTACACACCTCAACAGAATGGATTTGCTAAAAGGAATAAGAGATCACTCATGGAGATGGCGAGGTGTATGGTCAAGAATTAGGCTTTACCATATAGTTTCTGGCTTGAGGCTATTATGTGTGTAGCATATGTACTTAACAAGTGTCCCACTAAAGCACTAGTGTCTATCACTCCATATGAGGCTTGGCATGGTTGCAAGCCATCTGTTGCTCATTTGTATGTCTTTGGTTATTTGGCATATGCATTAGTGCATGAAAAACAACGCAAGAAATTGGATGATATAGTGGTGAAATGTATTTTTGTTGGTTACAGTTTTGAAAGCAAAGGGAATCCTCTATATCATCCATAGACTAAACACATTTGGGTTAACAATAAGTCACTTTTCACCAGAAGAATCCTCATCTCAGGAAGCATTCCACACTTGACAGACTTTCCAAAAAAGACATGGAAATATCTATTCAAAGGCCATGCAATGCAAAACAGGCCCTCTCATCCTTTCACACCATCCTACTGAAGTTATAATTCACCATGTGATTTGTCTTGGAATCAGTTATATATAGGATTGAGCCCAGTGCTTAACACCTCACATCTATCACATACATAACAAGCTGATTAAATATCAGATATGGCTCAGAGACAAGCTGTATTCAGAGAGTACAAAACTGAATACAACTGAACAGACACATGCTCCCTCATGCACAAAATAATTTTTTTGTATGAGACTCCCTAGCAAACTCATAAGAATCAGGATTAGATTCATTATACCAGGGGCAGAACGGATAACACTTTGGTAAAAAAGTAACAGAGATAGACCTAGGTTCAAGTCTATGAAAAGGGGATAAGAACCCAGTGACAAGAAGTTTTCTTCTTTGTTTGACATGCACACTAGCATCGAAAATTGGATGGAACATTCTAGCTCTAAAAGCTTAATAGGCCTTCAGACCCAGCTCTTCCTTTTATTTCTTGGGACTTCCATTAGCTTCATTTATTTCCAGCAGCCATAGAAGTCTGCAGCCTCATTCACCTAAGATTGAATTATACAGATAGCATACATAGGTTGTGTGAGGCAGCCTTCCTCACCTAAAATTGGACCTGCACACAATGCATATTTTAGATGTCTGAGGAAGGCTTCAAGGAAGCCATTCAGTTCACCACATGATTTGCACACGTTACATCTATATTTTTCACAAAACATATAATCACCTGAAGAAGATCCTTGGCAGCCTCTCCATAGCATGCACATTCTTTCCCTCCATCTAATATGTGTCTGCCCGTATCCCAAAGTTGAATGCATGCCGTTTCACAGTAGGGCTTAGATATTTTTGTACCAGCACATTAAAGTGTATCCAAACAACTCCATATACATCTTTATCTTTACAAAGTAGATTATGCATAATTAATCTTCTTCCATTGCCATTAATGCTGATTAAACCTCAAGTCTTCAACATGTTCGTATGTATCGAACTACTTTCACAACAATCATCTAGATCCACAGAAGCAATCTGTTCCTCTCCTATGATGAAACAATAAACGGCATGTCTAACACAGTCTCTCCTTGATTACTCTCAAGGAAACCCAAACTCTCAACGAAGTGAGAAGAAGCAATATTTTGAAGCCTTCAAAAATCATAAAAACTCAAGTTTACATCCATTAGGAATCGTTGCTATGATAATAAAGATGAGCACCTATGATTTACAGTGAGAATGGAAGGCCTTTACATGCATAAATCACCTGTTGTGAAACTTCTGCACGATGTGCATGTAGCTCTGTGGCTCCGGTTTCATGCATTTGTATTGTCCGTTCCTCTCCATCAATGGTGATTAGACATTAACTCCTCGTCAATGTTTCCATCGACAGTGAAGAGATGTCTATTCTTCATTGTGTCCAAATGAGAAAAATGATGTGCGCCCTTGAATTCGATAGCCTCATCGATGTGAGACTTTATTTCAATTGTTTCTTTCATCATGCCCTTGGAGGTGAGCAAATACTCACAATGTTATGCTTTATATCCTCGCCTATGGCTCATGAAAACATGAAAACATGGACACATTGAGTGACATTCTTTAATGTCCTTGCCTTGTTAAGCCTTCTTTGATGACCACAGCCTTGAATGTGAAACAAATGGTCACCATGGGCTTGGCTGTATACGATGTCCCATACAAAATCTTAGGCTTTCAGGTTTTCTTGAAGGTATTAGAGCCATTATTTATGGGGGGAACACGTCAATGATGCCCAAGCTGAAGTTACTTTCTGCTTTCTCTCTTCTGGCCCTTCTTGTGTAAAAGTGAATCTCTGAGGTTGTCATGTACTGAATATCTTACTAGCCAAGAAGGTGATAGGATGCCTTTTCTGCAAGAGCAGATTTGTATATTGACCTGTTCCAGAAAATTCATCATCATGACTGAATAAACTGATGTATTAAATAAGAAGATGTGAGCTTCAGTCTTCACAATCCTCGCCTCTTGAAGATGTATCAGCACAATGTAGCCTGGTAGTCAAATGTAACAGTAGCGTATGTACTGACATCATGACAATCATACCAAGTGTGAAGACCTCAGTGACATGGAAGATCAAATTAATCTTACACATGTAATGCAAATTAGAAGCTTTGTAATCTTAGACCTTAGATCAAATTGCATGACTATCTTAGATCTTCTGAGATACAATATAATAAATAAGCACATTGATCTTCCTACACATAGTACTTTGATATATTAACATTGATAAAACGACGGTCTATCGAACTGCACGAAACAGCCAGAATGTTACCTTAAATTCGCCTTGTATTTAGCGAGCGAAGCCGGATGAAATGTCAGATGAAAATAACCCTTCCGATATGTCAGGAAATTTCTGCCCTGCTGCTGACGATGAGAACTCTCTTCCCTGACGTTTTAGGATAATCGCATAAGCATGGGATGGCAGGAAATTTCTGCTGTAATGCCGCTATTCCAGTAAGTGGCGATAGAACGTACAAAGACTTGCTGTGCTGCTCTGGAAAAGGGTTCAGACGTTGTAAAAGTAGGAACTTTCTGACTTCGATGGGACGTGCAGAGACGAAACTTATCAAGGAACTTGCTGACCTCGATGGGACTCAAGGACACGATGCTCCAGCCACCGGCTACCTATCGCAGTTCACATACGAAGATGAAATGATCACGACCCACGGCCTCCTACATGTAACAAGCCGTGGCAAGAGCCCCGGTTTTTCTATCCAGCAACATTTGGTGCTCATGGAGTTTGCCATGCGACGGTATATTGCAACTATAAGGAGAGATAGTGAGCCTCTAGAGACCAAGATGAAGCGACCTTCAAATGAACCGTGCGAACTACGTGTGCTAGTCCCTTCAGCACCTCCTCCTCGAAAGTGCATGCTATGCCATCAGGAAGTCCCTTGTAACGCATTTGCCCGTGACATTTAACACGGGTCGGGTCACTTTGTGTGTTTCCCCACGACACTTAACGCGGGCCGGCTTCGACCGTTTTCATTGTAACTCGTTTTCTTTCTAATGCAAGCTATCTTTTCATTCAAGCAAGTGAAATTGGCTTTCTAGCAAGCAAAACACACTCAAGCAAGTCATCCCATTGACGGGCCGATGCGAGTCACCGAGCGAGCCCGAGGTGCTTGGTTTCTTTTTTGTCACATTTGGTATCAGAGCCTTGCTCGATCAAAGCGGCCTTGGAAAAGGGAACCGACAGGTTGTCACACCAGTGTTGGGAGCCTCGTCTCAACGTTCCGCTTAGTACACCGCAATGGAGGGTGAAAATTACGACCAATGTGATGTCGAGCCATGCGCAGGCAGCCACAGAGAGGTTGGAAAAGAGAATTCAAAAACTTGTAGAAAAGACTCGAACGATGGATTGTTTAATGTGATCCTTGATAGATTGAGGACTGAAAAATTATGGAGCAGACTCCAGAAGATATTGTACTTATATGAGTCCATAAGTAGATTGAGGAGTTGAAGAATTGTGGAGCAAAATCTATGGGGTACATCACTCATATCACCTTGATAAATTAAGGAGACAAAGAACCTATGGAGCAAATTTCGTGAAACAGGTGTTTGAATGGGGCGCGATCAAATCATAAGCAGTTAATATGAATAGAAACTCTAGAGCATGACTAATTGTATAAGTGAGAAACCCCACCCTTGCTATCTTTAAATCTCTACGTCACTGAAGCCACCTTTCACCAAAAGAATCCTTAGCTCCAGAAGCACTGCATACTTGAAAGACTACCAAAAAAGACATGAATATCAACTGGGCCACACAATGCAGAACAGGACCAAAATACATTACATATTTCAACTGAGGCAGAAAAGTGTGGTAAGAGAGTTGCAACAGTCTAATACAGTTGCTATCCTTATGTCACTGAAGTCACTTTCCACCAGAAGAATCCTCATCTCAGGAAGCATTCCACACTGGACAGGCTTTCAAAAAAGACACGCAAATATCTATTAAAAGGCCACGCAATGCAGAACAGACCCTCTCATCCTTTCACACCATCCTACTGAAGTTATAATTTTCATGTGATTTCTTTCAACTGAGTCAGAGAAGTGTGGTAAGAGAGCTGCAAGAGTCTAAAACAGTTGCTAACCTTATATCTATATGTCACTGAAGTCACTTTTCACCAGAAGAATCCTCATCTCAGGAAGCATTCCACACTTGACAAACTTTCAAAAAAGACGTGCAAATATCTATTCAAAGGCCACGCAATGCAGAACAGGCCTTCTCATCCTTTCACACCATCCTACTGAAGTTATAATTCACCATGTGATTTCTTTTTGAATCAGTTATATACAGGATTGAGCCCAGTGCTTAATACCTCACATCTATCACATACATAACAAGCTCATTAAATATCAGATATGACTCAGATCAGGATTAGATTCATTATACCAGGGGCAGAACGGATAACACTTTGGTAAAAAAGTAACAAAGATAGACCTAGGTTCAAGTCTAAGAAAAGGGGATAAGAACCTAGCGACAAGAAGTTCTTCTTCTTTGTTTGACATGCGCACTAGCATCGAAAATTGGATGGAACATTCTAGCTCTAAAAGCTTAATAGGCCTTCAGATCCAGCTCTTCCTTTTATTTCTTGGGACTTCCATTAGCTTCAAAAATTGGATGGAACATTCTAGCTTTAAAAGCTTAATAGGCCTTCAGATCCAGCTCTTCCTTTTATTTCTTGGGACTTCCATTAGCTTCGTTTATTTCCAGCAGCCATAGAAGTCTGCAGCCTCATTCACCTAAGATTGAACTTATACAGATAGCATACATAGGTTGTGTAAGGCAGCCTCCCTCACCTAAAATTGGACCTGCACACAATGCATATTAGAGATGTCTAAGGAAGGCCTCAAGGAAGCCATTCAGTTCACCACATGATTTGCACACGTTACATATATATTTTTCACAAATCATATAATCACCTGAAGAAGATCCTTGGCAGCCTCTCAATAGCATGAACAATCTTTCCCTCCATCTAATATGTGTCTGCCCATATCCCAAAGTTGAATGCATGCCCTTTCTCAGTAGGGCTTAGATATTTTTGTACCAGCACATTAAAGTGTATCCAAACAACTCCATATACATCTTTATCTTTACAAAGTAGATTATGCATAATTAATCTTCTTCCAGTGCCATTAATGCTGATTAAACCTCAAGTCTTCAACATGTTCATATGTATCGAGCCAATTTCACAACAATCATCTAGATCCACAGAAACGATCTGTTCCTCTCCTATGATGAAACAATAAACAGCATGTCTAACACAGTCTCTCCTTGATTACTCTCAAGGAAACTCTCAACGAAGTGAGAAGAAGCAATATTTTGAAGCCTTCAAAATTCGTAAAAACTCGAGTTTACATCCATTACCAATCGTTGCTATGATAATAAAGATGAGCACCTATGATTTACAGTGAGAGTGGAAGGCCTTTACATGCATAAATCACCTGTTGTAAAACTTTTGCGCAATGTGCATGTAGCTCTGTGGCTCTGGTTTCATGCATTGTATTGTCTGTTCCTCTCCATCAATGGTGATTAGACATCTACACTTCATCAATGTTTCCATCGATAGTGAAGAGACGTCTATTCTTCATTGTGTCCAAATGAGAAAAATGATGTGCACCCTTGAATTCGATAGCCTCATTGATGTGAGACTTTATTTCCATTGTTTCTTTCATCATGCCCTTGGAGGTGAGCAAATACTCACAATGTTATGCTTTATATCCTCGCCTATGGCTCATGAAAACATGGACACATTGAGTGACATTCTTTAATGTCCTTGCCTTGTTAAGCATTCTTTGATGACCACAGCCTTGAATGTGAAACAAATGGTGACCATGGGCTTGGCTGTGTACGATGTCCCATACAAAATCTTAGGCTTTCAGGTTTTTTTGAAGGTATTAGGGGAAAGCCATTATTTATGGGGAGAACACGTCGATGATGCCCAAGCTGAAGTTACTTTCTGCTTTCTCTCTTCTGGCCTTTCTTGTATAAAACTGAATCTCTGAGGGTCTCGTGTACTGAATATCTTACTACCCAAGAAGGTGATAGGATGCCTTTTCTGCAAGAGCACATTTGCAGATTGACCTGTTCCAGAAAATTCATCATCATGACTAATAAACTGATATATTAAATAAGAAGATGTGTGAGCTTCAGTTTTCACAATCCTCGCCTCTTGAAGAAGTATCAGCACAATGTAGCGTGATAGTCAAATGTAACAGTAGCGTATGTACTGACATCATGACAATCAGAGCTTTAACGAATACCATAGAAGTGTGAAGACCTCAGTGACATGGAAGATCAAATCAATCTTAGACATGTAATGCAAATTAGAACCTTTGTAATCTTAGATCTTAGGTCAACTTGCATGACTATCTTAGATCTTCTGACATACAATATAATAAATAAGCACATCGATCTTCCTATACATAGTACTTTGATATATTAACATTGATAAAACAACGCTCTATCGAACTGCACGAAACAGCCAGAATGTTACCTTAAATTCGCCTTGTATTTAGCGAGCGAAGCCAGATGAAATGTCAGATGAAAATCACCCTTCCGATATGTCAGGAAATTTCTGCCCTGCTGCTGACGATGAGAACTCTCTTCCCTGACGTTTTAGGATAATCGCATAAGCATGGGATGGCAGGAAATTTCTGCTGTAATGCTGCTATTCCAGTAAGTGGCGATAGAACGTACAAAGACTTGCTGTGCTGCTCTGGAAAAGGGTTCAGACGTTGTAAAAGTAGGAACTTTCTGACTTCGATGGGACGTGCAGAGACGAAACTTATCAAGGAACTTGCTGACCTCGATGGGACTCAAGGACACGATGTTCAGCCACCGGCTACCCATCGCAGTTCACATACGAAGATAAAATGATCACGAGTCACGACCCACCGTCGGCCTCCTACATAGCTCCCTACAATGCTTATGTACTTTCACCCGAAGGAGAACTTCACGAAGAAACATCCAAAGATAAGTAGACTCTTTGAAACTCGCAAGCCATCTTTACTATTATTATATCTATTGATCAAATGATGTGTTTCCAAAGAAGCATGTTTATCATTGTTTTGCATTACATGATCAGCACCTCGCATATAGATATAATGGCAACAAAAGTATTACAAGATCAAAGATTTGGAGGACTAGTTGATTCTTGCAAAAGAAATTTTGCCAAACATTTTAAGTTTAAAAACTTCTCATCATAGCTTTTCCTCTTCACTTGAGCCTACCCCTAATGGGACTATTGTTGCATTTATTAAAAAATCATCTTATTGTGTCATGGGACTTAGAAAAATTGTCTTTGGTGTTACTAATGGAAATTTTTTCACGTTATCTGTGTAGAGAATACTCATGCCGAAGCAAAAAACTAGAAAATGTACTCAAAATGAAAAGAATGTGAAACTCAAAAGAGTGAATAGACCATGAAATGTAAAATATGGATTATAGTGAGGTTCCCAAGACCATAGAGTGAGCTCTCAATCTTCGATGCATGCAATGTGGGACAAATCTCACGAGTACGAGAATGAAGCTAATTTTTGCAAAACCTCTTGGTCTTAACGAGGGAATTAAACTTTTTGTGCCAAGCATGAGGTACCTCCTTCAGTCCATAGAGTTTTATGAAGTGTATAAACATGATCTTGTTAACCTATAACCTAAAATCCTTTGGGCTTCTCCACAAAGACTTCTTCTTGAAAGATCATCATTGAGAAAGGCACTTTTCACATCTAATTGATACACTAGGAATCATGTTGATATACATAGAAAGGATGACACTTGAAAAACTTTTGCAAAACCCATTTCCCTAGAAGAAGGAATGAATATTTTTCTACCTAGCATGAGGTGCCCACTTGCATCCATAGAGAGCCTTATGAAGTTGATAGGCAGTATGTTCTTTATCTATAACTTGAAATCCTTTAGATTGCTCCACATAGACTTCTTATTGAAGTTCACGATTGAGGAATACACTTTTAGCATCTAATTGATAAACTAATCAATGAAAGTGAGCATCAAATGCTAGCACGATATGAATATTGCCAAAATAAGGTATAGAAGAAAAGGATTTTTTGCAATTGATGTCATTTTTTTTGTATCCCTTAACTATCAAGAAATCTTTATACTTATCCAAAGTACCATAGATATTTACTTGATCTTGTCGATCCATTTAACCCCAATAAGTTGATGATTAGTTTTCATATGTGTAAAGGTACCTTTTTTTTTTCTTGAATGACGTAGATCTCTGATCATAACTTCTTCCCATTATTTGTGCCCTTATGCTTCTTTAAGAGTGGAGGGTTGTTAATATATTTTGGTATTGATGTGTGTGAACATTTAGGACTATCGAGCCACTTTTTCCCTCCTTAAGAGGTTTTTTCCCTTGACTTCTATACACGTCAATAACCCTAATTGGCTTTGTGTCATGCTTCAAGCTTCTTTATCCTCTTCATCATATTTTTTGCATGCTTCCACAATCCTTGAACTTCAACAATTGGTACCAAAGTAGGTTGCATGTTTATACAGGGCATTGTTGACACCCTATCAGTCACTATCTCAAAATTGCATGAAATTTGGTGACCATACTCAATGTCATTATGCATTCAAAAGATCCTCATTATGTAGCATCAAAAAATTGATTTTAGATCGTTTTGGCCTCCAAATGCAATATCATAGTGACAATGTAAGCAATTTTATCCTTATGTGACAAATATATATACAATTTTTTATTGCTAGTATAAGCATTAAAGTCTGATACAAGTCTAGGGAAGCTCGATTGGGTAATTTTATTCAACTTTTTAAAGAAACAATCATTTGTCTACATCAAGGTACAATCACTGGCCATGGTTGAAAGCAATGATGTATTTCATCTATTGGTTGTTGAGGATATGTTGAATCGTTCTAACTACCCATTGTAGGCATACATGATGCCTCATGTATTGGTAGCAAAAGGCTTATGGAATATTGTGTAGGGTGTTGAAATAAATCCATGTACACTTGCAAATACTATGATAGCAGGTGATGCTAGTGGTGATAAAATTGATGATATTCATGTTCCTAATCCTATCGTGGTTCCTATCGGAGCTACTATAGAGTAGCTTGGTTGGGATTGTAGACATGCACAAGCATGTACATTGATATTTTTGACTATCAAACATGTCGTTGTCCCCACATTGGCTCATGCAAAACAACCAAGATTCTTGGGATGATCTTGCCACATTATATCAATAAAGAAATGAGGCTCATGTTGCTTAAGTTCCTAAATAGTTATATGATCAAAATTTTGAAAGAGCCATCAATTGTTCCATATGAAAACGTATGAGATAATTCACTTGTGGAAATTGTTCTTAATGGGCTTCTAGATTTTTATCAAAGTTTTGCTTCTCGATGGTGAAAGGCAATCCAAATGCCTTAAGTTTTCTATGTTGTTGCAAAAAGCTCAATCTACGCAAAACACGTCAATTGTGTGTATTGCACATCAAGCTTTCTTAGCTAGTCAAAAGGGCAAGGGTACATATTATAGCGACTCTTAAATGTGTGTGGCAAAAATGCATTTTGGCTGATTTGGGTGTGGGTAAACCTTCTATCACTACCATCTTTAATGATAGTTAGACTGCATTGGTAGTTGCGAGGAGAGATCCTCTGCTAGGCATATCAGTTTGGCTTATATGCCCACACAGGAGAATGTTGTAGAAGTCTTCTCAAAGGCTCTACCTAGGTGAAGATTTTTGGAAATTATTGGGCTTACTTCCTATTGTGGATTGATTTATGTCAACATAGCTTGGCACTTCCTTATACATGAGTGCCAACTCCTTGCTCATCGCATCACTCCTAGGAGGATTCATTGATATATTTTGGTAGTGATGTGTGTGAACACATTTAGGACCGTGAAGGCACTTTTTTCCCTCTTTAGGAGGGTTTTCTCCCCGGCTTGAATATACACTTATAACCCTAATGTGTCACTTATCCGCTCACTTGGTAATACATTTAGTATTGTACTGTTCTCCAAGCTTCTTCTTCTTCCTTGTGTTGTCTGTGTGCTTCTACAAACCTTAAAATCCAACAAGATCTAGTATGCCAAGATTGAAAATGACAAATGCTAGAATTTTATTGATTTGATATTAGAGATGTGTGGTGAAATAGTTAAAGATGAAAAGAGTAAGATACTATGATGTTTTGGCCCAGCTCTAGTGATCAAATATATTTGGAGTGTTTGCAATAATTAAAGGCACATTTATAGGGTAACGTATAACTTGTTTCCATGAGAATGGCAATACGTTTGCAGTATTCAAGGCCAAAATGCAACAATAATGCATCAATATATATTTTTTGACACAAAGTTATTCCCACATCAACTTGCATAAATTGAATGTGCAAATAATGATGCAAATGCCCCAAATTTGACATCTCAAAAAGAGGCATGCAAATCATCCTTAAATTCAACAATATGCTTCTCATCAAGACCGGTGTGCAATATAACATCAAGATGTATAAAAATGACCAAATGTACATCTTTCACACACTTAACATATAAGATGATCTTAGTTGGATTGTTCTCAAAACCATGTGCTAGCAAGTAGGCACCTATCTTCTTGTATCAAGAACATGATGCTTGCTTCAAAACATTTAATGCTTTTTTCATTCTACACACTTTGTTTAGCCTTGTACCTATCAATTATTCCATCGAGCTTACATTTCAACTTGTATACCCATTTAGTGTCGATGGCCTTTTACATGGAGGAAAATCACACAAAGAACAAGTACCATTCTTCATAATAACATCATATTCTGATTGCATGACAACCATCCAATTTTCTAAATTATGTGCTTCATCAAAAGAAACATGCTCATTCTCACCACAAAGACTAGAGACATTCATTGCATAATAATTTGATGCAAAGGAAGCACCATGAGAGCCCGAATGAGTATGATAGGACAAGGGTGCATCTAATTTGCTATCTCTCAAATTTTGCACCAAACATTTAGGCATAATTTTTGCTTTTGTATGTCATCTCTCTCATGAACAAGTGTAACATGTAAATCTACACCACAAATAGAATGATCTGAATCATCATTTGAAACCTATAAAGGTTGAGAAGTTGCATCATTTGGAACAACACTTGACTATCCACTTGTAAAAAGAGCTTGCAAAGTGTCATACATAACCTTGGAGCTAGCCGATGTCTTCTTGGTACATGAAAGTAAGGGTTGAATCACATCTTCCATAATAATATCAAAACTAACTAGAATGCATTTAGTATGTGGATGATGTATACGATAGCCTTTGCTTTCAAAACTATATCCAACAAAAATATGTTGTCCTTATCATCCATTTTTTTGTATTTTCCTTCACGCAGTAATGCATATGCCACACAACCAAAAACACATTGATGAGCTCCATGTCTTAATTGTCCCCAAGGATTTGGATTCAATGTGCTCCCTATGTTAAGGATGGAACAAGATGAAACCCTTTTGTTCCATCAATAATGATTGGAAGTGGGTTGCTACCATTAGGTAGCATGATTCTATTTCGTTCCCAATTACTAGTATCATGAATGTTGAGAAAGAGAACTTCTAGAGATCCAAGAAGCTTTGGAAAAAAGGTTTTTGTATGTGAAAGCACCATTGGAACCAAGACAAAAGAAAATGGATCAAGTTCTAGGAAATTGAACCAAATTGTTGAGTTGATTACGAAGAATGGTGTCTTTTAAGACATAGAATCAATGCTTTTGATGTCTTAGAGACGTGCGCCTTTCTCATTCAAGATCCCCTTGACTCCAAGGATTTGAAACGGAACAATGCAAACAAGCTAGAGGATTTCGAAAATCAAAGGAAATATAGGCTTAGTTAGTGTGCATTGGCAATTGCAAGGAACCTTGTTCTCCATGCTTGCACAGAGCACATTGAGGTGCACTATCATAATGTTAGGGAGAGACTCTCTTCTAGAGAGATCAATTTGTCTCATGCACCCACATAGGATAATGTTACAGACCTTTTCATAGAGCCTCTACCTAGGGAGCAAGCTTAGGGCTTACTTCCTTTTGTGGATTGATTTCATTCCACATAGCTTGGCACTTCCTCATACATGAGTGCTTGCTCCTTGTTCACTGCATCATGTTACTGAGACATGGATATACCTTGATTTAGATGTAGATTTCATATGATTTTACCATATCTCATTATTGGGTCATAATTTAGAAAATCTAATATGGCCATCACATCCTAAGGATGCCAAAACCCTAAGAACGATTGTCTAACATTTGGATGTTTTGCTTTAGGTTGATGGCATCATCAATTCATAACCGCCCTTACACATCTATGTAGGGAGATCTTGGACACATAAATCCTTAGTCTTGCCAATACCAGTCCTCGTAGCTCAAGGAATCATGATCTCCAAGTAAGTACTTTCCAAGTTCTAGTTCTAGTTTTTGTCTTGCTCCTTGTTCTAGTACTTTCTGGTTTAATTTATAGACATATATTCTTGTCCCTTTTCAATCTCATAGTACAAGATCTTGTCCATTTAACTCTTGTATCTATTTCATACCCTTGAAGGCCATTCTTGTAATTTAGTATCTTTTTTCATACGTACAATCCTGGGTTGTGGGATCTTTTGTATCCTATCTAGTCCACTTGACCATACATATTAATCCTAGATTGTGGGGCTTTCTTATAACAATGCTGGATTCTTGTATTATTGCTCTCGTGTGGGTGATCTTGTAATTAGAAGCATATTTATGAAACTTTGTTTAATTCTAGTTAGAGGGCAAAATTTAGTGCTCCCTTGACACATTAGTCATAGGGGGAATTTGTTCATATATTTCCATAGTGATGTGTGTGAACACACTTAGGATCGTTGGGGCATGTTTTTCCCTCTTTAACAGGTTTCTCCCCCAACTTGTATATAACTTATGGATCAATTATCTTTGTACATTCACTTGGTAATACATTCAATATTGTGTTCCTCTCTAGGCCTCTTCTTCTTCCTTGTGTTGTGCTTTTGTAGACCTCAAACTCCAAAAATTGGTATCAGAGAAAGTCACTGCTTTCTTTAGAGCATCATGGACAACCCTCTAGTCATAATATCAGAATCATAGGTAAATTAGTGAGCATGCTCAAGGATATTAGGAGCTCAAAACAGATTCGCTATGTGGCATTGTAGATTTGATCTTGTTTCAGCCTCTAAACACATTATCCTAGTGAACGTGTATGCAATTTTGTCCTTTTGTGTCAAAAATATATATACATTTTGGTTCACCTGTACAAACCTCAAATTTTGCTACATATCTAGCATAGCACATTTGAGTATTTTTGTTCAACTTTTTGAGCATAATCAATTTTTCGCATTAAAGTATTTAGTCACTAGCCATGGTGGAAAGCAACGGTGTATTCCACATGTTGGATGTTGAGGAAAAGTTGGATGGTACTAATTATCATTGTGGGCATACATGATGCATCATGTATTGGTAGTAAAAAGACTATGGAATATTGTGAAGGGTGTTGAAAAACTTCATGCTACACTTGCAAATATAGTTGTACTACAATTCCTATTGCACCTATTGCATAACAACTTTGTTGGAATGGGAAAGATGCACATGCACCTGTATTAATAGCTTTGTGTGTCAATCGTGCCATTATACCTCACATTCTCTCTTGCAAGTTTAACAAAGGATGCTTGGGATAATCTTGCAACATTAGAATAGTCAAGAAATGAGGCTCATGCTGCTTACCTCCGAAAATAGTTGGAGAGTGAGCATATGAATGAAGAGATTCAATGTATGATTTTTTGACAAAGATCAAAGACTCAAAAGAGTAGTTGACTTCCACTGATCAAGTCTCTCTAGATAGTTCACTTATGCAGGCTGTCCTTTCACATTATCAGGTGCCTTATATGTGCTAGGGGCCAAGAAAAATATGTTAAGAGTTCCAACAATATCCAAGATCTTCTTGGTTGTGAAATTTGTTGATGAAAAATGTACAATTCATGATCTCTTGAATGATGATGTTATTATCACTTTTGTCATTTTAGTTCATGGGCTATATAAGCTCATAGGTTATGCAAAATATGTGAATGATTCAACATGTGCCCTTCATGACACTCAGACTATCTCAGATGCAAAGCTTTGACATGCACACTTTGGTCATCTCAATTTTATTAGTTTGATTTGCTTGTAGAAATCAGAAATGGTGTCCTCTCTACGCTAACTTGAAGCACATTCTAAACATGTATGAAGGTTGTATATGTAAGAAAAATAACAGCACAACAGAATAGACTAGTAGACAAGGTTGAGAGAAAAGTGCAGACAAAGATAGATGCAAACTAAGAGATAGAGAACTCATATTCTCAAATTGCCAAGAGTAATGTAGAAACAACGATGGTGTTGTCCACCCGTGCACTCCCAATGTGGAGCTTAGATGACAATCTAGATAGACTCTAGATGCAGGGCTTACTAGTGCGCAATGCTATGTAAAGCTCAACCTGGGCCATGCTTATATAACTTTTACAAGGTGATTTCGTATAGATAAATGTAGTCGGGAGATACAAAATAGTTGGTAAAATATACAATCTGACAATCTCTCCATGACCAAAAGTCCTACCATCTCGACCCTACGAGCCAGGGCGATCGGCCCCTCGGACCCCGCGGAAGGGGTCAAGCCCCCCTCTGCACTCCCCCCATTAAGTTTCTATGGGAAAAACCGCACGATGCCATAGGGCCTTTAATTTCAATGGTCACACATAGACCTCATCTAACTTGGAAGTTAGGGTTCCACAAATGTCCAAGCTCTCACAATGGCTTCTTCTCATAATGGGGGCCTCACAGCTTAGGTCGCCATGGATCATTTGTGGTCACTTGAGGGTGGAGTATTGAGTATACCTAGCACCCACCCTCAATGTCCACCCTTGGGTGAACTACCTCCTCAGTCCAATGCCAAGCTTTGGAAATGAAGTTGCTCTCTCCCAAGAGCCTTGGTGAAGATGTCTACTCTGTTTTCTACAGTTGGACAATAGCTTATCTCCATGACCCCATCCTCAATCAACTCACACACATAATGATACTGAATTTCTATGTGCTTGGTACGTGCATGGAAAATAGGATTCTTGGCAATGGCCATGAAACTTTGGTTGTCCCACTTCAACCCTGTAGCCGCATGTCCTTGTATAGGATAGGATCCTTCTCAACCATAATGCTTCACATGCTACAACACATGCTAATTTGTACTCAACTTCAGCAGAAGATAGTGCTACAGCCGGTTGCTTCTTACTGATCCAAGAGATCCCTGATCCTAAAGAAAAACAATATCAAAAAATTGATTTTCTGGTATCAATATCTCCTTCCCGATTTGACTCATAGTATCCGACTAGAGATGATCCTTCTTCATAAAGAATACCATAATTGTTGGAGGAGATGGTGGATAGTCTTCAGAGATGAAGTGGTGTTGCTTGATCCTGCTTCAAGCTTGCTAAGAATGATTGTTGAAGAGTGTAATGGGCCTCCTTCTCAAGCTAATGATCATAAATAATCATATATGTTGCTTGGAACATGATCCACTAATCAAAGGATCAAAATAGATATGTAGGAGTTGATTCAAGAACTTGATTTTCATTTTTTGAGTCTCACAGAGATTGAAACTAAACTTCCAAATGGTGATTTTCATGAAGAAGTGTATGTATTTCAGCCCCATGAATTTGTGAAGGATGGACATGAAAACAAATAATGTAGGTTAAATAAGGCATTGTATGGATTAAAGCATCATGTGCTTGGCATGAGAAGATACATGTCTATTTATTAGGACATGGATTTTAGAACAGTCCTTTCTCAAAGTACCTTGTATATAAAGCATAATATACTTCGTATCATTGTTGTTTATGTAGATGATATGTTGCTCACTAGTCCTAATGAGATGCAGATTTTAGACTTCAAGGAATATTTTCTTTTTTTTTTTTGAAATGTCAGATTTGAGGCATTTGTATCACCATTTGGATATCGAGTTTATGCAAACTTGATGGTGCCATCACCTTCTTTCAAGCTAAATACATTGACAATTTATTACATAATTTTAGCCATGGAGGTTGGAAACCTATTGCCAATCCCATGGAAACAATTTTACGACTCAGTCTTCATGATGTTGGAGATGCATTTGATAATGGTCTCTATCAACAATCTATTGGATGCCTCATTTATGTATGCATCACTAGACTCGATATTTGATTTTCTATCTCTTAGATGAGGAGATTTTGCATAGACTAGGAGTTAAGCATTGGCAAGTAATTAAGTGTATCTTTTGCTACTTATCTAGTACCCATCATCCTTGGGTGGTTTTATCCCAAGGGGGGATCAATACTGCCGAATTTACATGTTTTTGAGACTTAGACTGGGTTGGATGTTATGATGTTCGTGTGTTCATAAGTGGTTTTTACTTCATGCTAGGTAGCTCCTGCATACCTTGGTTGAGAAAGAGGCAACTTACAATGATCACTTCTTGTTGTGAGTTTGAATGTATGACAATTTTCATAGCTATCAGTGAGTATGTGTGGCTCACAAACCTTATGGATGACTTTGTTGTTGATCAAAATTTTGCTATCACTATATTTATTGACAATCAGAGGGCATTAACAGTTGTAAGGAACCCAGTGTTCCATGTTTGCACTAAGAACATTGAGGTGCACTAGGATGATCATTATGTTAGAGAGTGAATCTCTGCTAAAGAGATCAATTTGGTGTATATGCCTACATAGGGTAACATTATATACCTATTTACAAAGGCTCTACCTCATGAGAAGTTTGAAGCTTTTCACAAAGCTTTTGTCTTACTCTCTTCTGTGGATTGACCTTAATCTATATTGTTTAAAACGTACGTGAGTGTCCAACCCTTTTTCACCGCATCACTTTCAAGGGGGATTTGTTAGTATGTTTTGGTAGTGATATGTGTGAACACACTTAAGAATTTTTGGGAACTTTTTCCCCTCTTTAGGAGGTTTCTTCCCTTGGCTTGTATATACATTGATATCCCTAATGATGTACCTAACTTTTTTATGTTCAAGAAATTGAAGATCGCCATCTTCAATGCCATCTACATCATCTTCAATCAATATATTTGCAGGTGTAATAGGATGTTTTTCAACACTTTGCACAATATTCCAAAGCCCGTTTGCTACCAATACATGACCCATCATATATGCCCAAAATGGGTAATTAGTACCATCCAACTTATCTTCAACAACCAACATATAGAATACATCATTGATTTCATCCATGGTCAGTGACTAAATACCATGATGCAAAAAATTGTTTGTATATCAAAAACTTGAATAGAAATGCCATGTCAAGCTCTAGTAGACATGAAGTAGCGTTTGAGTTGCTTGTAATAGAGGACTAGAACTTGTATATATGTTTGGCACAAAATGACAAAATTACCTTCACATTTGTTATCATAGTGCAAAAGGAGGTTGAAACGAGCTCAAATCAAAATTTTGACACCACAAAGTGAAGCATATTTGAAATCCAATTTCCATGAGTATGCTCACCAATTTTCATTTTGAGGTTGTGATTGGAGGGGCTCCGATGATGCTCTAGAGAAAGTGGTGACCTCCTCTTATACCAATTGTTGGAGTTTGAATTTTGTGGAAGCACACAAAGAACACAAGGAAGAGGAAGAAGCTTGAAGATACAAAATGTATCACCAAGTCAATGTAAACAAGCCAGGGGACATAACCTCCTAAATAGGGAAAAAAGTGCCCCAGTGATTCTAAGTGTCTTCACACATATCACTACCAAAATATATCAACATACAAGGCTATTCAAAATACATGATGTATGTCACATTCTATTTTAGAAGGCATAAATTATATACATTAAATTTTGATGTTTATTTCACACCATGTTGACCTAAGTATCAACTTAGGGACTTGCGGAGAAAGAGACTATACCTCAATCCCCTCACAAGTGCATATAGTGGGGATACACGCTTTTAATTATCAATCCAAAGAGTATACAAACCTAGCCGAGTGTATGGGGACATGCAATCATGTAATGGTCAATGCAAATGAACTACTCAAAGAATGTAAATGAGGCAAAGACTTATCCAAACAAGCTTCAACTGTTGGTCAAGTTGGTCAAGGAGAAACGATACTTGGTGCAGCAGCCGTCAGTATTTTGGACTTTTCTCTCAACTCCGAACTCCAAATATAGCGAATAGCATATGCGTTTCGAAGCTCTTGAGAAGACGCATCCAATGGCAGTGGTTTCACTCAATTCTGACGCTCCTACTTCAAGTTATGAGCAAAATACTGAGTTGCGGGAATACTTTCCTACACTTCAGCACTTCCTACACTTCGCACACACCTTTCCTACAGCAAATAAACACTCTCATGGATAGGCAACACTCACAAGCACTCTTTCCAAGCAATACACATGCATACAAGCTCACGAAGAAGAAGATACAGAGTGAAGAAGACACAAATTCGAATTTCTGTGCTCTCTATTCTCACAATGGCAAAAAGTTCTTTACAAAGAGTCACATTTGACTTATATACTAGTGCCCTAAAAATGGTCCTTTCACACAAGAGACCGGCACTTTATTCACTAAAAGACTAATTTCCTACTATTTTACATGGGTAAATCTCTAATCTTCTGTGGGGATGCATCTAGAGGACTCCTCTAGTGCATTTACAAAGGGAAATATATTACAAGAATGAGTATGATACAAAAGATATGATGTCCAAATCAGAAAAATTTTGGGGCCCGTCTTTTTCTCTGCTTTGTACTTCTTTAGCTCTGCAACACTCTCCCCCTCTTCGTCTCTGTTGTCCCTTGACAGGCTGTAGCTGTTCGTCGGCTGATTACTTCTTTTCTCTGCACGCATCCCTTGGTCAGTTTTGTCTGTAGTTAAACAGACATGCAGATTTGATTGCCTTCTTGATTCAAGCTCTACTACTCGAGAGCCTGTTGCACTTGTCTTGCCTGTTGACTTGGGTTGCCACGCACGCCACCAGTGACTAGGAATGTGCTGTTCTTAGTCACCCTCTTAAACTTTTCAGCCTCTACCCCTTTCTAACTTTTGGTCCTCTGATTTGTCCTGGTTGCACACATCTGACCCTGTTGTATTGCTTTGAGGCTGTTCACTTTCTTCCACCGTGCATGACCTGGATGCTTTGCCTTTTTGCCTGATGCGTGCCCCTGTAGGCTCTGTGCAGAGATGGGTGTTGCGCCCCTGCGGGGCTTCTTGCAGAGATGTATCTTCAGATATCTGCTTTTTAGTGAAGCTGCTTCTTTCGTTGTCTTCTTCTTTTCTTCTTCTTACTCGATTCTCCCTCAACATTGCCCCCCTCCTGGACTCTGTCGTCCCCGACAGGCTTTTTGTGGCGACGTGTGTAGGTTTGGATGGCTTGTTTCTCTTTGATTTAGCAGATTAGCGTGACATAGCATGAACTCCTTCCATTGCTGAGACTTTACTCCGTCCTCTGGCGCCTGTCTATGATCAGCAAAGAAACTTGTCTCGTAGGCCACCAGCCTTGCATTCAAATTTGAGGTCATTTTAATAAAAATCTCTGAATCCATTTCAAAGAAGCCTGTAAAGAATGCTTCTTCAAAAGTCTGCATATATATCGATGGCAGAAACATGAGACGAGAAAAATATGCCATAATAGTTAACCGGCTGGGAATAGTAGATAAATCAAAAATTAATGCCTCCGATCCTTGTGTAATGCCGATGAAATTCAAAAATGTATACTGTGCATGTTGGAACACTTTTATTACCGTCAGGAACATGCTAAATATTTTATTTGTCATTTTGACTGCTAAGTCTGGAACGGTAGCATATCTTGCAAGCCAAAATTCCATGGTTTTGACCATGTATTCCTCTATCGGTAGGTAGTTATGTGGTGGACTAGGTAATAGTGGATAATTTAACCATTGGTTATTAACGTTGCCTTGTCGCTGGCCTTCCCAAAATTGCATCCATGCTCTTCTACGGGGTAGTGGGCAAAATGATGGGTTGACTTGAAGCTCATACGGGGATGCTTCCCACTGTACCCTTAGTGTAGGGTTCTTTTCCAATAGCTTTCTTCTCCATATTGGATCGGCTGCCTCAAACTCTGCTTGAGTATAGTTAAAAGTGTCATACCGAAAGTGGAGATTATGATCCGGATCTTTATTTGTCGTATGCTTTATGTAATGCCGAGTTTGTTCCTTCAATAGCCCGTATGGTACATTGAATGGCCTGAGTATGTGCTCAAGTTGCTTGCTGTCGATTTGAGCCTCTTTCATTAATTTGATGATTTGATCTTCAAACTCCGTAGTAAGCTGGGACACCAGTAGTGCTCTGTCTGCCCGGCTTAGTTCTGCAATGTCTCGAATGTCAGGTTCAATGGGAACCTCCTTTTCCGCCCTTATTGGTGAATGATACGAGGGGGGAGAGAGAGGACGTACCTCTTCCTCCACAGTAGACGTGGTCTCTGGTGGAACTACTGGTGTCCCCTGTTTTGCTCGCTGCTCTAATTGCTCCTGAAGCTGTTTTATTAAATCATCTTTTTGCTTGTTTTCCTCTTCGGCCTTAGCAATGGTTGCCTGGTGTTTAATTAGTTCCTGAGCCACAATATTCATGTGCTCTGTGTCTTCCTTACACTGTCGCAGGTAGTTATTCTCTGCTTTTTTCCATTTCGTTCTGAGGGCAGCTGTGTCCTCCATATACCTCTTTTCCCAATCTGTAATGACAGCTTGCGCCTCTCTGAGCTGGTCTTGTAATTTAGTGATCTGTTCTTCCAGGTTCTTGATATTTCCTTGTTGGTCATCAGTAATTGCCAGTGGCTGATCACCAATGAGAGCTGTCATTAACTCTTTATTTCTTTGTCGCATATTGTCAGCTTCCTCCATACTGACTTTGAGCTGAGACTCTAAGATTTTACTGCGTGCTTGAAGACGTGTCTTCTCAGTCTCACTCATCTCTAATTTCTTTGTTAATTCTTGGACTTGATCTTTCAATTTTGTCTGCTCTAGTTCTAGCACGTTGTTTTGTGTTTTGACCTCTTGAATTTCCTTTTCTTTATTCAGAACTTGTTCTCGCTCCTTGGATAATTCTTTGGAAAGCTGTTTACCTGCTCTTTCAAGTTCTTTCTTGTCTCGCATGGCTTGGTCGTAATCTTCATCAGCGTCAAGCATCAATTGTTGTGTGTCCAGAGCTGTTCTAATCATATCTTGCACAACAGGCTTGAGCTGAGCTATGTCTACATTTAGCCATGTCTTTGCTATTCCTGGAGTCTCTCCTGTTTGCACATCTTTGCCTTCTACCACCTGGATTGTTTCATTATGCGGTTGTCTAACTTGCAGTTGTATTCTGGGTTCTTCATCATCTCCTTTTGCTTCATTCTTTTTAGTGGCACTCCCCTGAAATGTGACATCCATTGGGGAAGGTTCTGCCACAACCCTGATTGGTGAGAAGGGTTCTTCCATTTCTATAGCATTATCCTCATTTTCTATTCGTGATATTTCCTCCTCTGTCTTTGCGCTTGTGGTTTTCTGATTCACTTTTATTTCTTGGTCTATTGGCTTGAGGCCTTCTGGTTCTTCACCATAATCAATTTCATTTAATTCGGTCCATTGCCCATCATCTTTGGATTTGCTTCGAATATCCACATCCAACAATGATGTGTCTTTTTCTTCTTTGTCCTGTGATGAAGAGCTGGAATTATCTAATCCGATTTCGCGGTATCGGTGAACTTTAGTGAGTCTTCTTTTTGTTTTTAATTCCTGTTGTGACTGTTGATAATGATGACCTTGCACTGGTAAGTTTATTTGTCCTTCCGTGTATTTGTGTGTATCTTCTAGTGCTTTAGTCAATTCTTCTTCCGTGATTTGTTTCTATCCTGCAATGGTCACTTTGGGAAGTACATGGACTCTTTTTGTCATAGGTTCTCTTTCTTCATCTTGCTTGACTTCTCTTAGTCTTTTTGTGCCTCTCATTCTCGGCTGAGAACTGGTTTCTGCTTCTTCTCCGCTGATAGCAACCTTCTTCTTCTTAGGGACCGTGGCTGGTTTTGCATATTGAGCTAGCTTCTCTGAAGTTGGCATTTCTCTCAAACAATTCTTCATAGCCAAAGCTTCATATATCAGTAACGTGAGAGCCGAACTACCATTCAAAAATTTCTTCTGGCCCCACTTCTTCTGGGCTTCAAATAATCTTTCCTGAACATAGCCTGTCAAATTCACTTTGTTCCCAATTTGTCTCATGGCATGCGATAATAATTGTACGATTATCTTCTGTGGAGCGGTATACCTGTGCATACTTGGAAAATAAAAGTGTTGATGTACGAAACGGACAGCATCTTCTATGTCAATTTTGTTAATTTCCAAGAATGATCTCTTCTTGGGGTCATGGCATTCTTCTTTGACACTTGTGATTCCTGTTTGGTTCCATCCAAACGCTTTATTGATTAACTCATGCGTGAATTGGATAGTCTTCCAAACTCTGACTTTATCCAAGACACGTGCTTCTGGGACTGATATTTTTGTTGCAGCCGGTTGCATGGTATTCATGACTTGTGCACATCTTTGAAAGTCTGGAACATAGATAGGCAGTTTGAGAAATGCCCCGATGCCTGCTTGTGTCCATACATCTTCAATATGAGGTAGTCCCTGTATGATCGTTTTGAAATCTTGTGACAAGATTGGAAAGTAGTGATCTGTATCCATTATCTTGATGGTTGCCATGAAGATGAGTTCTGCCACGGGTTGATCATCCCGGAACCAGTGACCTCTTGCTTTTGTTACTGATTCTAATGGAAGAAGTTGCACCTCTTCTTGCTGCGTAGATTCGGAATCAGTAGATGCCATCTGCACTCAATATAGAGTATTAATTAGTGGCCATATATTCTCAGAAATCCTCCTTTATTTGTTTGTCATAAGCTCGATATTGCTCCGAGTGAACGGTGTCGTCCCTTTCCCGTGTGTGTGAGAAAGGTAATACCTGGATTTTTCCACATTTTTATGTATTTTTATATTTTCATCTGAAAAGGAAAACAGAAAAGTTAGTTTATAGCCGAAGCGGTTATTAAATTTTTTGGAGTATTTTTCTTAGTATATGTACAAGTGCTCTCCTATTTCCCAAGAGGAAAATGTGCTTGACTATCCTGAAATAGAAGAAGGATGTGTCGAATGCTTGGCCTTGTAATGTGGCCCTATCATGCATACTTTGGTTCTCGAAGGCTCCATATGTGTGCAATTGGAAGTAGTTGGCGTATGCATGCCGTTTGTTTTGTCTTTCGGTATCCAAATCTGCTTCTTGGTGCTGGGCCTTGTTGTATGTTGCCCACTTCCACTGAATGTGGCTCTTTTCTTCTTGGTGTAGGTTGGTTTGATCTGATTTGTAAATCTCGGAATGGCTCGGATTGCCATTACAGACTCCTTCTTTCTCCAGTAACTCTTTTTCTGTGGCTGTTTTGCCTGTGGATCATATTGGTTCTTTTTGTGCTGAGGATCATCCTTTTGGTTTAGTTTCCTTGGAACGCAAGACTTGGGAACCCAGATTTGCGAACGATCCTGTTGAGCAGCTACTACCTTCTTTGGAATCCATATTGTAGCAATTTGTCGATGACTCCGTTGTTCAGACTGAGTTGGTTTCTCCTTTGATTGTTTGTTCTGATAT
Source organism: Ceratopteris richardii (assembly GCA_020310875.1). NCBI lineage: Eukaryota > Viridiplantae > Streptophyta > Polypodiopsida > Polypodiales > Pteridaceae > Ceratopteris > Ceratopteris richardii. The sequence continues at coordinate 39,705,639 of CM035434.1, read as the reverse complement.
CGGTTGTGCTTTTGTCGTCGAAGATACTCCTTCACTTGATCTTTCTTTATCCACGCTTGATTAGAGTATGGAATAGGGTATATTTTAATGGGTACAGATTTTGAAATACTCAGAGGCTTAGTCTCTCTAATGCATGGTGTTTCGGTGAGGTTGGTTTCAGCTTGATTGACACTCTCTTGGCTTGCTAGATTAGAACAAGGTGTACAAACAGAATTCGATGTGTCCGCACCTATAGTACTCGATGAAGGTGTTTCTATAGGGCTAGTGATTGTACGTTCAGGACTTTGTTCGTTAGAATGAACTGTTTGCTCCATGCTCACAGATTTTAATGGTCGCTCGTCTAGCAGACTGAATACTTCACGATGTCCTATCCTGACTGAAATGTAACCTAACGCCAATTGAATGGTCACTTCGTATTCGTAAATCCAGTCTTGACCTAACACTACCTCTTCAAGTAAATCTTGGTCATGACACACTAACAGCTTTTGTTCCATAGTGTTGTTGCCAAGATGTAAAGGTAAGGTGATCTCACCTATGCATTGAGTAATTGTTCCTCCTATTCCTATCAACTGGGCCATCGATGGCCGTACTTCCTCCTTGAGTTTTTGGGTCAACGAAAACTTGATGCAGCTCATAGCTGCTCCTGTGTCAATAAGAGCATCCACCAAGTGGTACTCCGTCTTTCCTGCTCCCAAATTTAAATATGGTTGTGTTCTTTGCGATCCTAAGTTTTGAGTGGCTCTAAAATTAGCCATTGGGATGAGTTCTTCTCCTAGCCGATATCTCTCATCTCGCTCTCTCATCCACTCTTTCCGTTTCTTTATTCTTTCCAATGCTTCCTGTCTCGCTTCCTCTCGTATTCTCTCTTCTTCTTTTTTTCTATTTTGTGCACCTACCAATCGCGCTAGCATTTGATCAGTCAAGGGCTCCATGAATCGTCTGACTCTACATCCACTGATGTAGTTGGGGAGGATGTCTCCGTCTAGTGTGGCGAGATTGACTGCACCACTAGTAGAGATTCGATTTATGATCAAGGGTCCCTATCCGCGTTTTTGTAGCTTCTTTGCATGTTGTTTTAGGGTGTACACTAGGACTAAGTCGCCTTCTTTAAGTCCCTTGTCTTTTATATGTGCATCATAATATGCCTTTTGTCTCCGTTTAGCAGCATAAATGCCTGCTACTGCTTGCAATCTAGTCTCATGTAACTTCTCAATTTGATCTAGTTGGTGGGATAATTCATGACTGTTCGACTCATATTGCTGGGCCACTTTCAATGTAGGCACTAAGAAGTCAATTGGCAAAATTGCATTTTGCCCATACACTAAATTGAAAGGTGTGGTTCCAATGGCCGTTTTATATGCAACTCGGAATGCCCAAATTGCATGATGCAATTGTTTGTCCCAATCAGATCTTCCATTATTGACAAGCTTAGTCAGCACCGTGCATAGCACTTTGTTAGAGCTCTCAGCCTGTCCATTGGCTTGGGGATGGTATGGTGCTGATTTTTTATGAATCACCAAGAACTCGTTCATTAATGACTCAATTACCTCATTGATGAAGTGCATTCCTCGATCGCTAACAATCTCAATAGGCAAGCCAAAGCGGGTGAAGATGTGCTCAAAGAGAAATTTTGCGGTAGTTTGAGCATCATTCTTCCTAGTGGCTCTTGCTTCTACCCATTTAGTTAAGTAGTCCGTGGCTACTATGATGTACTCCGCATGTGATCCTTTGGCAGGCGGATTGATAGGTCCAATGAAGTCTATCCCCCATTTTGTGAAGGCTCTCGCGCATATCATTGGTCTTAATGGCATGTCATCTCTCCGAATTGGGTATTTAGTTCTCTGACAAGTCTCACAACTTCGTACATACGTTTCAACATCCATATGTAGAGTTGGCCACCACAAGCCCGCAAAGAGAATCATTTTAACGGTTCTTTCAGCCGAAAAATGACCTCCTGCAGCACCTGCATGTGCCATTTCTAATATGGGTAGGTATTCTCCTTCATGCACACATAATCTTAGTTGGTTATCCTTCCCTCGTTTGAACAATTGTTTTCCTATGAGAATGTAGTCCTTGCTCATTTCTTCTAAGGATCGCTTTCTTGCCAAGCTAGTTCCAAATTCATGTCCTTGAGTTTTTAAGAATTTCACTAATGTTGTACTCCAATTGGGTGCTATGGTCGAAAAAGGTAGAGACATATGATCTTCGGGAACCGTCTCTCGGCATTCTGCACAATTACTTACGTGGTCGTGAACACTCTTGGGCATGTCAGGCCAATATACTCCTAATCTTTTCAGTTCTCGGATAGTTCCATGAATCCCTTTGTGTGTTCTCCATTTGTTCACATGGGCTTGCTCAATTAGCTGCGTTTGTTCATCCTCATCAACACATCTGAGTAACACTCCGTTGGGTTCCATGTAGTATACACTTCTTAACACAATGTGTAAATTCCTCGATTGAAGAATTTCCTTTTTGCTATTCCTATTAATTGAGTGTTGAGGCCCATGAGTGAGTATGGGGATCAATTTCTCAGCCCACTTTGGGCAAACTTCTAGGTTAAAAAGGTAAGTATCTGGCAGATCATCGGGCACTCCACTCGGTGGCTCTCCGTGTGTTAGCCTCGAAAGGTGGTCTGCTCTCACATGTGTGTTCCCCTTTTTCACTATTACTTCGAAGTCAAACTCCATTAGTAGTAGAAACCATCTTACCAACCTTCCCGTGTTACAAGGTTTATTGACTAAGTACAACAAGGCTTGATGGTCTATGAAGAATTTGAACTTGTTGGCTAAAAGATAATGTCTGAATTTCTTCACGGCGTATACCATTCCTAAGCCCTCTCGTTCCGTAGTGGTATAATTTCTTTCGGCTTGATTCAGTTGTCTTCTCGCATAAGCAATTGGATGATCAAGCTTGCCTTCATCAGCCGGCTGGGCTAAGATGCATCCAATGGCATAGTTAGAAGCGTCAACATGAATATGAAAAGGCTTGCTCCAATTGGGTGATTTCAGAATTGGGGCAGTACTAAGTCTCTTTTTCAACTCTGTGAATGCCTTTTCGCACTCTTCTGTCCAAGTAAATTGAGTCAAGAGACTATACAAGGGTCTTGCTATTATGGCATACATGTGAATGAACCTACGGTAGTATCCACAATGTCCCATAAAAGCTTGCACTTCCTTTGCGTTCTTGGGTTTTGGTAAGTCTAAGATGACTTTAATTTTGTCTTCATCTGTTGAGATTCCATTCTTAGAGACAATATGTCCTAAGATTTTCCCTTGTCTAACCATGAAGACACATTTTTCAGGATTGAGACATACTCGATATTGTCGACATTTGGCAAAAATCTTTTCTAGTTCAGGGATATGCTCTGATCGTATAGCTGAATATGTACAAAGGTCATCCACGTATACCTCCATACTTTTTCTCAGAAATTCCTTGAACACATGACACATCAATCTTTGGAAGGTAGCCGGGGCATTCGTTAAACCAAAAGGCATGACTCTAAAGGCGTATACTCCCCATTCAGTTGCGAACGCTGTCTTATGTTGGTCCTCAGGAGCAATGGCTACCTGATTATACCCTGAAAAGCCATCCAGAAAGCTATAGACTTCCTTCCTTGCTACCCTTTCCAAGAGATGATCCGTAATTGGTAAAGGATAACTATCCCTTATGGTCGCAGCATTTACTTTCTTCAAATTGATGCACACTCTTAACTTTCCATTTTTTTTTGGTACAACCACCAAAGGTGACACCCATTCCGTGTGCTCAATCTCGTAGATGAATCCAGCATCTAGTAACTTGTCTATTTCTTCCTTTATTTTGGCTGAATACACATCATTATAAGTATATCGTCTTTGTTTAGAAGGTTTGGCTTCGGATGTCATGGGGATTCTATGCGCACATATAGATGGATCTACTCCTTTCAAGTCCGTATAGGTCCAAGCAAAGACATCCCGATATTCTCTTATGAGACGAATTAACTCTTGTTCTTCTTCTAATGAGACATCCTGTCCTATGAAGGTGCATCGTTCCTCACCTCCTTCTATAGTTACAACTATCTTCTTGGTTTGCTCCTTATTGTCATATGCTATTCCAGGCTGTGCTTCTCTTTTCGGCATTTGAATAGCGATTTTTCTCTCCTCCACTTCATATTTTTTAAAATGAGCTGGTACCTCAAATTGGTCTTGGGTTTTGTTTTCTTCATCTTCTGATTCTCTGTCAACTTCTAATTCCCTTTTCTGTGTGAAGTCCTGGTGTTTCTCATTGGCAGTGATATTTATGTTGGTGGTACTATTCCCTAGATCCATGGGTTCGGGCTCCATTTCAATGCTATCGTAGTCCTCCTTCCAATCTTTCTCGATCACTTCTCCTTCTTCAACCTCCTGAAGGACTACCATATACAGGCTAACATCATAACCCTCCTCATCGATACATTCGTTCATGGTTACTACTTCTTCGTTTACACAGACATCGAGGGTCGCTAAAATTTCCATCCAACCGTAAGGTTCAAATTCCTCATCCGGAAATACTTGTGGCATGTAAGCTGGATCTTGTACAGACCTCGCTATTCCTTGTTTTTGTTGCCAACCTTTTCTTCTCTCCTCTTCCTTCTTTGCAGCTTGACATATCCACAGATGAGTGTCCTCGTTCATCCAGGATTGATCACTAGAACCTGCACTATGAACCGATTGATCGTCTTCCTCCTTATGGATTTGATTCCATTGTAGAGGTGGGACATCTTGATAAGTGTATGTATGTAGGTTTATTCTAGTGGTGGTTCCTGCGTGTTGTAGGTAAACTGCGTCTTTTCCCCAATCTTGTACGACTTTTAGCTGTCTCATGAAGGGCCTTCCCAGGATCATTTCATAATTGCTTGGCCTTTCGAAGTGACATATTGCTAAAGTGTGTTCGAATTCCACTCCACACGTAGTGAAGATTACTCGTTCCAACAATCCTAAGGGTCTTTCCGTATGACCATCTGCCATTTGTATTTTCATGCGAGTTGGTCTTAATGCTGGTTTTCCCCATTTATCCCAAATTTCTTTGGTAGCAATACCAACACCAGCTCCCGAATCTAAGATGGCTTTGGTAGTGTAACCCCTATAAGTAATTGGAAGGCAGGTATTTCCTTCATCTCCCTCGCTAAAGTCTCCTACTTTATCCACTGGAATTCTCACTGTGGTTACTTCGTCAGCTATCTCTTTCTTTTCCTCCTTGACTTCCCATTGATTGATCAATTTGTCTTTCAAATGTGGTTTTACCTTTAACAGTTCTTCAAATGTTAGGGTACATGGGATTTTTACCTCTCTAAGGCGTTGTATGATCTCCGATGTTTGGACTGATGGGTTCGTTTCTCGTTTCCTCATTGAGGGAATGCGATACAATTCTGAATTGTGCTCGTACTCCCCGGTGTAGTTGGGCAGTTCCTTTACATCTTCCTCTCCTTTATCACTTGCATCCATTGGAAAAATTTCCTCGGAATTTAATTCAAGTATTGATCCCTCTATTTCATTTTCTGCTTCTAATTCTTCGAAGGGCGGTTCCATTCCTTCTACCTTCTTCCATTTGTCCTCTTGAACTCGTGCCCATAGATCCTTAGTCCATTCTCCTTCTACTTCGGGAACTATGGATCCTTCCTTTCTCTCAACACCACGTTCGTCATTCTGTGGTCTATTTACTTCGGGTTTTTCATGAGTGTTTACGCACTCTTGGAATTCTCCTTCAGAAATTCGGGTATTGGGTAAAGGCGATGCAGGTTTTTCTAAGGTTTGTTGTGCAACTTCTATCAATTTCTTACAGATTTCTAGTCTTTCTTTTTCTAAGTCGCCTCTTGGATATTCTCTCTCGTGTTGCTCTATGGTAGGTCCTGCTCTTATTCGTGCCTTATATGCCTGAATCCACATGGCTAATTCTTCAGGCATAGGATCTGCTAACACTGATCCTACCTCTTCTTTTTTGTATTGTTCATTTTTAATTTCTTCTTTCTTGCTCTGCTCCTCTTTTGAATTTTGTTCGTTCCTTTCATTTTCCTTTTTCTGCCGTAATTTCTTTTCTTTTATCTTTTCTCTCCGGTGCTTCCATCTCTGGGACCTTTTACTTGCAATACTTTTCTCCGGCTCTTCTGAGTCTTCAACTCTTTGAGGGATGGGTGTGTCCCTCTCCTTGTCACTTTGGTTGTTCTCATCCGTTTTATCAGGAGTCTCTCTGGCCTTGGCTCTCGTTATTGCTTTCAATGGTACTGTGTATTCTTTATCACTCCCTGATGATTCTATTACTTCTATTACGTTGATTTGTACGTTAGATGTAACCTTGTTGGGATTCTTGGGGCAGTCTCTGAAAAGATGTTCCTTCCCACAATCACTACAGTAGCCCTCCCAGACTCGTTGTGGTGGTGGTGGGTTTGGCAATGTGCATTCTCTGATATAGTGATCACCTCCACACCTATAACATGGTCCTCTGGGTACAGTCGGTCTGTTCATGGGTCGGGGTGGTATGGTTGCTCTAGGAGCGGTATACATCAATGACACATAATCCTGCTCATAACTGTATGAACTATCTGGTGCTTCCATGCCATAGGCACATGGTTCATACAATTGTCCATATTCCACCATTGAGCCTTCATAATTAGGGTATGTTCCTTGACTAGGGTCATAAAATGAGTCATATGGTTCACTACTAGTCAAAGGTGTGGCTGGCACTATAGCTCTCTCTAGGTTTTCTTCAGGTTGGGCAATCTTGACTGGGACAACGTTCTGAGGATGGGGCGGTTGTTGTCCTAGTACTGGCTGTGGTTGTATGTATCCCTGATAAGCATATGGTCGCGGTGCTGGTGCCTGCGGCTGATAAGAGGGATACCTAAAAGCTTCACCTCCCTGATGATTCTGAGGGTATCCGTACGGTCTCATGTATTGCTGTGCAGGTCTTGCTTGCCTATTGTAGGGACAATTTTCTGTGCTATGATTTGTGTATTTTTGTTCCACACTGCAATATTGTAGAGGTCCTGGGGCACTGGGTCTATTAAAGGCATAAGCCGGTGGTGGAACTACTCCCCTAGTACATAAGTGAGAAGGATGATCACCTCCGCAATGCATACACCTTCTAAGCATGGGTACTCTCATTGGATTATTGGGGTAGTTCCTTTGTCCTTGAACGTTCAACTTTTTCACTAACAATTCGGCTATTTCCTCTACGTTGTTTTTAGGTATGGATGCGTTACTGGTCGAATCTTCGGTTTTAGAGCTTCCTTGAGGTATTTTCAGATCCTCTGCTAGGTTATCTTCTAAATCTATGCATTCCTTCATGCATTCTTGCAAGGTCTGAACCCTTTTTACATACACCAATGATCTCAAGGATCCGTTCAATAGTCCTTCCAAAAATAATGACACCATTTTATTTTGTGTTGGCCTCTCTTCCACTGGGCATCTGTCTACATATTGCTTGAATCTTTTGGCAGCCAATCTCACTGACTCGGTAGGGACTTGCTTGAAGCTATGGATTAATGATGAAGAATTGTTTTTGATTCCTGATTTAGTAAATTCTTCAATCATTTCTTGGTATACTTGCTCCATGTTCTGAAAGGTATTAGGGTCCAATGGCTGAAACCATGCTAACGCTGTGTCTGATAAAGTAAGACCAAAGGACTCATATTGAATCAAAAAGTCTTCTACCTGTTTGGCTCTGATTACTTGTTTAAATTCTGCTATATGGTTGTAAGGTTCGCTAGAGCCATCATAGTGATTTCTCATGCATTTGGCAACTTGGATTGGCCTTAGTCGTCTTCCTGCTTCGGGTGGTCTAGGCATCACTGGGAAAATAGGTCTTCCTATTGGTATGCCTGGTCCTCTTACTACCGGCGGTCTGACTGGAGCATGAACTCCATGTCTGGGGTCAATAGTTGGTTGAGGTCGGTAGTTAGGGTTATTTACAGGCATTGCGAACTGTGCGGGAGGTCTGAAGGGGATTTGAGTTGGTTGAGTTTGTTGTGTTTGTTGGGTTTGGCCCGACTGTTGGTATGAATCATTAAGGGAAGTTCCCAGTGGGTTTCTTGATGTAGTGGCTTGGTCTCTAGGTGGGAACACTGGGATGTTTTGATATTTCAATTCCGCTCTTTCCGCTTCTGTCATGGGCCAATATCTTCTCTGATTTTTATCCAGATAAGTGATAATGGTGGAAAAATCAGGATCCTGCAACTCATAAATGGTGACTGGATTAGGAGCAGCTTCCCAAATTGAGGAATGTGCTCTAAGGAGATGATCCATCCCATTGATCAAATATACATCCATTAAGGTGTCATCCTGGGGAATCAGATCTCCTCTCCAGATCCTCGCAACTGTGGATCTCCCTCTAGGTGTGGTTACTTGCTCTTCATTCCCTCCTCCAGAAGCATTATTTTCTTCACCAATTTCATTGATGTTTTCTGGGTGTTCTGTGACAACATACTAGATATCTCTTTTGTCCATGTAAAGTCCTCCTACGTACTTGACTGCTGGTCTAGGCACTATGTAAGCCTCTGACGCTTTCTTTAACCTGACCACAGATCTGTTTAGACCATCCAGATAAATGGGGACCTCATTGTGGTTGGTGTTCACATACTCCAAGGAGGTTCTGTACTCTCCCTCAATAATTGACATCATGCCAATCATGGGTACTGTGTTCTGCATATCCTTTGAAGCCATGGGAATTTCTTCCTCTGACTCACTGGAGGTCTCAGAATAATGTGAACGGTTACTTGGCTCTGCTACACTACCTACAGAGGAAATTACACTTCTTCGGCTTCCTAGGGTTCTTCCGGATCTCAGGTTCATCCACTTCCAAACTCTGCTCAGTCTTTGCTACCCTTGGGCCTTTGGTACTCTTCACTACAGGTCAAAAATTTCCAGAAGCCTTTGGCTGGAAAAAATGACTGATGAAGAATTTTCTACAGATCACGATACTTGACCTCCAATTTCCACGATACACGATCTTTGGGTTTAGACGATACTCGATCCCTGACGAATATCGCGATATCTGCTAAACGATACCGATCGCTTGAGTGAAACGATACCGATACTTGGAAGAAAACGATACACGATACGTGGACTAGCAAGCGATACACGATACTTGACTGCCACGATACTTCTTACAAACGATACTTGGCTTCCAACGATACATGATACTTGAGGTCCACGATACACGATCTCTGAATTGGAACGATCGGCGATACACGATATTTGGTAAGTATCGCGATCTCTGAGAAGCAATACACGATACTTAACCCAAACGATACGCGACCAACGATCGCCGATACTTGAACGAAACGATACTTCAGACAAACGATACTTGGCACACGCGATACACGATCTTCAAACGAAACGATACACGATATTTGGACTAGCAAGCGATACACGATACTTCGGCACAAACGATACTCGATCTCTCGCAAACGATCGCTGGCAAAACGATCTCTGACCAAGTATCGCGATCGGTATGAAACGATACACGATCGACGGGAAATATCGCGATACTCGACCACAGGAGCAAAACGATACTTGCTAAGTATCGCGATACTCAACCGCGGGAGTAAAACGATACTTGACCCTTAGACAATTTTTGAGAAATGTTTTTGAAGTTTTGTTTTGATTCCCTTGTTTTCCTAGTTCCTCTCTCCTCTCCTCAATCTCTGTATCAATCAAATCACTTCTTTTACCCCCTGTAGATCTCAGACGATACCTGACGCAGATCGTTTTTCTTTCCTAACTTGATTTGCTGAGTAATTTTGATTAAAATAGTGGGCTAGCTCACCTTGGTGGCTGCTATGATCTCTTTGTCACTTCCCCTTGCTCTGTGCAACCCCAGATTGCTCAGTTCCTCGTCCACGATCTCTGCCACAGCTCACGCGATACTCGACAGTCTCTCTCACGATACTTGCTCAGAAACACAAGTAACTTGCAAAATGAATTTTTTGGCTTTTATAGTTGGGATTTTCTTGCTTACAAAAAGGAAACTTTTCTGAACAAAACTAAACTCTACCCTAATGACTTGGTCTACTCTCTAACTACTCCTACTCTACTCCTTCTACTCACTTCCCTAAACTAACAACTCACTACACACACTCCAAGAATGAGAAGTAGCAAGTGCGGCTGAAAAAGACTTACCAAAGAAGAGAAAATTTCCACTCCTCCACTTACTTCAATGCAAAAAGCTACTTACCATCACACGAATGCCTCGGTTTGATTCGTCACTCCCCGGCAATGGCTCCAAAAAGTGTGTTGACCTAAGTATCAACTTAGGGACTTGCGGAGAAAGAGACTATACCTCAATCCCCTCACAAGTGCATATAGTGGGGATACACGCTTTTAATTATCAATCCAAAGAGTATACAAACCTAGCCGAGTGTATGGGGACATGCAATCATGTAATGGTCAATGCAAATGAACTACTCAAAGAATGTAAATGAGGCAAAGACTTATCCAAACAAGCTTCAACTGTTGGTCAAGTTGGTCAAGGCGAAACGATACTTGGTGCAGCAGCCGTCAGTATTTTGGACTTTTCTCCCAACTCCGAACTCCAATTATAGCGAATAGCATATGCGTTTTGAAGCTCTTGAGAAGACGCATCCAATGGCAGTGGTTTCACTCAATTCTGACGCTCCTACTTCAAGTTATGAGCAAAATACTGAGTCGCGGGAATACTTTCCTACACTTCAGCACTTCCTACACTTCGCACACACCTTCCCTACAGCAAATAAACACTCTCATGGATAGGCAACACTCACAAGCACTCTTTCCAAGCAATACACATGCATACAAGCTCACGAAGAAGAAGATACAGAGTGAAGAAGACACAAATTCGAATTTCTGTGCTCTCTATTCTCACAATGGCAAAAAGTTCTTTACAAAGAGTCACATTTGACATATATACTAGTGCCCTAAAAATGGTCCTTTCACACAAGAGACCGGCACTTTATTCACTAAAAGACTAATTTCCTACTATTTTACATGGGTAAATCTCTAATCTTCTGTGGGGATGCATCTAGAGGACTCCTCAAGTGCATTTACAAAGGGAAATATATTACAAGGATGAGTATGATACAAAAGATATGATGTCCAAATCGGAAAAATTTTGGGGCCCGTCTTTTTCTCTGCTTTGTACTTCTTTAGCTCTGCAACACTCTCCTCCTCTTCGTCTCTGTCGTCCCTTGACAGACTGTAGCTGTTCGTCGGCTGATTACTTCTTTTCTCCGCACGCATCCCTTGGTCAGTTTTGTCTGTAGTTAAACAGACATGCAGATTTGATGGCCTTCTTGATTCAAGCTCTACTACTCGAGAGCCTGTTGCACTTGTCTTGCCTGTTGACTTGGGTTGCCACGCACGCCACCAGTGACTAGGAATGTGCTGTTCTTAGTCACCCTCTTAAACTTTTCAGCCTCTACCCCTTTCTAACTTTTGGTCCTCTGATTTGTCCTGGTTGCACACATCTGACCCTGTTGTATTGCTTTGAGGCTGTTCGCTTTCTTCCACCGTGCATGACCTGGATGCTTTGCCTTTTTGCCTGATGCGTGCCCCCGCGGGGCTCTGTGTAGAGATGGGTGTTGCGCCCCTGCGGGGCTTCTTGCAGAGATGTATCTTCAGATATCTGCTTTTTAGTGAAGCTGCTTCTTTCGTTGTCTTCTTCTTTTCTTCTTCTTACTCGATTCTCCCTCAACACACCATGAAAAGGAAAATTCAACTACAAAGAAAATTATGCATTAAGATATGAAGAACATAAATAGAAAAGACTGCACCAATCTTATCTTCAATATGATACTTCAAGCATATACATCTTGGATTATAGAAAAAAGATAAATATTATTTTGACATCACAAGAGATATTGAAGATGATTGCACTAAAACATATTCACATATTTTTGGAGTTATATCCTCATATTACACAAAGAAAGTCTATTAATCAAATTATCATAACAAATTGTAATACATCAAAATATTTCCTTGTCCAATAGAATTTAGCTCCTCCTGTTGGGAGGTCTTCTCTCTCTCTCTCTCTCTCTCTCTCTCTCCCTCCCTTCCTCCCTCCTCTCTTCATATTCAGATTGAGATTATCAAAAATATTGCTCCAGATCAGCTAACTCACCAAGCTCATTCCGAAGTGGAGCTACTGGCTCCCTTCAAGCCTCTTGAAACTACTCTATATTGTCAACGTTTTTCTTTCTGTTTCAACCTTCTCTAATGTTATATAATTTCTAAACATTTTAAGTGCACATGCTAAAATTGTACATGTGAGGAATCATCTTATTGCATCCATTTTTGGAACTTAATGAAAGTATCATATTTGTATTTTGAAAGATAAACCCAAATGTACCTAGTGTGATCATCCGCTATGAGAAAAAAGTAAAGTGATCTACTCAAGGATAGAGTGCTCAGTACTCCACATAAATCAAAGTGGATTATTGCTAAGGGTTGCTTTGCTCATAAAGATGCTTCTCCAAAACTAGATTTTGGTGTTGCTTTCCTTTAGAACATGCTGTTGATATATTTAGGTAGTGATGTGTGTGAACACTCTAGGACCGCCGGGGCACTTTTGCCCCTCTTTAGGAGGTTTTTTTCCCCCGGCTTGTATATATGCCTATTGCCCTAATGGGCTACTTATCTTTGTACATTCTCTAGTAATACATTCAGTCTTGTGTGTTGTGCTCCAAGCTTATTCTTCTTCCTTGTGTTGTTCGCGTGCTTCCACAGACATCTATCTCCAACAATTGGTATCAGAGCAGGTCGTTGCTTCATCTAAGGCGCCATCGACGCTCCTCCGTTTGCAGTCTCAGATTCGCATGAAATTTGGTGAGCATACTTAGCCTGTTTTAGAGATCAAAATAGCTTTGCTATATGGTGCCGAAATCGCGATCTGAGCTCGTTTCGGCCTCCGAACGCATTATCGTAGCGCTTGTGCAGGCTATTTCGTCTTTTTGTGCCAAAGGTATATACCAGTTTCTGTTCGCCGGTATAAGCGTCTCGAAGTCTGCTACACGTCTAGCAGAATTCGTTGGGGCAGTTCTGTTCAACTTTTTGAGATACAGTCAATTTTCTGCATCAAGGTATTTTAGTCATCGGCCATGGCTGAAAGCAGTGATGTATTCCGTATGTTGGCTGTTGAGGATAAGTTGGATGGTACCAACTACCCATTATGGGCTTATATGATGCGACATGTATTGGTTGCAAAAGGATTGTGGAACATTGTGCAGGGTGTTGAAAGACGTCCTGTTACACCTCTGACTACAGGTACTGCACATACAGATGTTGGAGCTGATGAAGATGGTGTCGAAGATGATGTTTCACAAATTCCTGTTCGTGTTGTTGTTTCTATTGCACCTACTGCAGAGAAGATTCGTTGGGATGGTAGAGATGCCCAGGCACATGCATTGATAGCTCTGTCTGTCAAACGTGCCATTATTCCTCATATTCGCTCTTGCAGAATAGCAAAGGATGCTTGGGATACACTTACCACATTGTACCAGGCTAGGAATGAGGCTCGTGTTGCTTACCTCCGAAAACAGTCGGAGAGTGAGCACATGAATGAACGTGATTCTATGGACAATTTTTTGACAAAGATCAAAGATTTGAAGGAATAGTTTATTTCCGCTGATGAGGTTATACCAGATAGCTCACTTGTGCAGACCGTTCTGAATGGTCTTCCAGATTCATATCAAAGTTTTGCTTCTACTCTTCGGTTGTTGATGAAAGGCAATCCAAATGCCTTATCATTTGAGGAGTTAGTCTCTGTTCTGTTGCAGGAAGATCAGTCCAGACAGGTCCATTATGCGAGTTGCAGATCAAGCTTTCCTGGCTAGTCAGAAGGGCAAAGGAAAATGGAGCTCTTCAACTAGTAAGCAGAAATCTGCTAATTCTGCATATTTGAAGAAGGAAGATGAAGATGAGAAGAAATCAGAAAAGCAGAAATTGTTTTGTAAGTATTGTAAAGGGAATGATCATATCATAAAGAACTATCCAAAACTAGATGCTAAAGAGGCAAAGAAGAAAGAGGCTGGAATGGTTGTTGCAGAGGCCTCTACACCAAAAATAGAGTCTGCAAATCTTGTGCAAGAAGAAGAATGGGCGTTTACTACTGTCTGCAGTTTTGACCCATCTTCTCATGATCAGTGCATGTCTGCAGTAGACTCAGATGTTTGGTATTTTGACAGTGGGGCAACCAAACATATTACCTCGCAGCGCATTTTCTTCTCTTCACTCGAGCCTGCCCCTACAGGGAATATTGTTACATGCACCAACAACTCCTCTTATCCTGTTATGGGAGTTGGTAAGATCATTTTGACTACTGCTGATGGTAGTTCTTTTACTTTGTCAGATGCTTTATTTGTGCCAGGGATCAAGAAGAACCTGTTATCAATTTTTGCATTAGCCAAGATTGGCTTGGTTGTGAAATTTGTTGATGACAGGTGTACAGTTCATGATCTGTCAAATGGGGATGTGATTATTGCTTTTGGCATTTTATGTCGTGGGCTGTATAAGCTCATAGAATATGAAAGATCTGAAAATGATTTGGCATGTGCAGTAAATGATTCTCAGGCTATGTCAGATGCAAAGCTTTGGCATGCATGCTTTGGTCATCTGAATTTTGCTAGTTTGCTACGCCTGCAGAAATCTGAAATGGTGTCCTCATTGCCCAAACTTGAGGCACCTGGAAAACATGTTTGTGAAGGCTATATTTTGGGCAAAATGCAGCGTTCCTCCTTTCCAAAAGATGGTTCAGTTTGGGCTACACAGAAATTGCAGCTTGTACATAGTGATGTCTGTGGTCCTATGCAGACACCCTCTTTTGGAAATTACCTTTACTTCATGACTTTCATTGATGATTTTTCTAGGCATGCATGGGTATATCCACTCAAAGCAAAGTCCGAAGTGTTCATGTGCTTCAAATAGTTTTTGGTTTTGGCTGAAAATTTGTCAGCATGTAAAATGGGCACCCTCCGTTCTGATCGAGGGGGGGAATATATGTCTTCAGATTTTAATGCATTTCTGGCTGAACGTGGGATAAAACACTAGTGTACATTGCCGTATACACCTCAACAGAATGGAGTTGCTGAACGAAAGAACAGGTCACTCATGGAGATGGCGAGGTGTATGGTCAAGAGTCAGGCTTTACCACATAGTTTCTAGCTTGAGGCTATCATGTGTGTACTTAACAGGTGTCCCACTAAAGCACTGCAGTCTATCACTCCATATGAGGCTTGGCATGACCGCAAACCATCTGTTCCTCATCTGCGTGTTTTTTGTTGTTTGGCATATGCACTAGTGCCTGAACAACATCGCAGAAAATTGTATGACAAGGCAGTAAAATGTATTTTTGTTGGGTATAATTCTGAAAGTAAAGGCTATCGTCTGTATCATCCACAGACTAAACGCATTCTGGTTAGCCGTGATGTTGTCTTTGTGGAAGATGCTATTCAGCCATTGCTTTCATGTACTAAGGAGACATCTGTTAGCTCCAAAGACATGTATGATACTTTGATGCCTCTTTTTACAGGTGGACAGTCTAGTGCTGGTCCTAATGAGGCAACTTCTTAGCCTTTGCAGGTTTCATATGATGATGCAGATCATTCCATTTTTGATGCAGATTTACATGATGCACTTGTTGATGAGAGAGCTGATATTGAGCAGGCAAAAACTATGCTAAAATGGCTGGTGCAGACCTTGCATGACAGCAAATTAGATGCACCTTTGTCATATTGTACTCGTTTAGGCTCTCATAGTGCCTCCTTTGCATCAGATTGCTATGCTATGGCTGCGTCTAGTCTCTGTGATGAGAATGAGCCTGTTTCTTTTGATGAAGCACAGAATTCAAAAAATTGGATGGCTTCTATGCAATCTGAATATGATGCTATAATGAAGAATCGTACATGGTCTTTATGTGACTTGCATCCTGGCAAGAAGGCCATTGGCACTAAGTGGGTATACAAGCTGAAGCGTAAACCTGATGGTATAGTTGACAGGTATAAGGCTAGGCTTGTTGCAAAGGGTTATGCGCAGGAAAGAGGCATTGATTTTGATGAGACCTTTGCACCTACATGCCATATGACTACTGTTTGGAGCATTTGTGCACTTGCAGCCCATCATGGTTGGAATGTACATCAGTTGGACATTAAAACATCATTTTTGAATGGTGACTTGCATGAAGAAGTGTATGTTTTCCAGCCCCATGGCTTTGTGTAGAAAGGGCATGAAAACCAGGTGTGCAGGTTAAAGAAGGCATTATATGGTTTAAAGCAAGCACCACGTGCTTGGTATGAGAAGATACATGCCTATCTGGTTGCACATGGTTTTGAGAACAGTCCAACTGAAAGCACCTTATATGTTAAGCGTGCTAATGATGTGCTTCTGATCATTGTTGTCTATGTTGACGACATGCTGCTCACTGGTCCTATTGAGAAGCATATATCTAAATTCAAGGCTGATTTGCATGCCTCATTTGAGATGTCTGATTTGGGGCATTTGCATCACTATTTGGGCATTCAGTTTATGCAAGTTGATGGTGGAATGGCTTTGTGTCAAACGAAATATATTGACACATTATTGCAGCATTTTGGCCTTGAAGACTGTAAGCCTATTGCCACTCCTATGGAGACAGGTTTACGATTGAGTCTTCATGATGCTGGAGATGCATTTGATGTTGTTCTCTATCAGCAGGCTGTTGGATGCTTGATTTACTTATGCATTACTCGGCTAGATATTCAGTTTGTTGTCTCACAGATGAGCAGGTTTATGCATTTCCCAAGAGTCACACATTGGAAGGCCGTTAAGCGCATCTTTTGCTACTTGAGTGGTACTCGACTACTTGGGTTGTTTTATCCCAAGGGGGGATCACTACTGCCAGATTTGCATGCTTTTTCTCACTCTGATTGGGCTGGTTGCTATGACACTCGTGTGTCCACCAATGGTTTTTTCTTCATGCTTGGTAGCTCATGTATATCTTGGTTGAGCAAGAAGCAGCCTACTGTGGCCACTTCCAGTTGTGAGGTTGAGTATAGGGCAGCTTTCACAGCGATTGTTGAGTGTGTGTGGCTCAGATGCCTTATGGCTGATTTGGGTGTTGGCCAGTCTTCTGCCACCACCATCTTCACTGACAGTCAGAGCGCATTGGTAGTTGCGAGGAACCCTGTGTTCCATGCTCGCACTAAGCACATTGAGGTGCATTATCACTATGTCAGGGAGAGGTTCTTTGCTGGGGAGATCAGCTTGGCATATGTGCCCATGTAGGAGAACATTGCAGACCTTTTCACGAAGGCTCTGCCCAGGGAGAAGTTTGAAGCTTTCTGCAAAGCTTTGGGCTTACTTCCTTTTGTGGAGTGACTTCCACATAGCTTGGCACTTCCTTATACATGAGTGCCAGCTACTTGTTCACCGCATCACTCCTAGGGGGGATTTGTTGATATATTTAGGTAGTGATGTGTGTGAACACTCTAGGACCTCCGGGGCACTTTTTTCCCTCTTTAGGAGGTTTTTTTCCCCCGGCTTGTATATATGCCTATTGCCATAATGGGCTACTTATCTTTGTACATTCTCTAGTAATACATTCAGTCTTGTGTGTTGTGCTCCAAGCTTCTTCTTCTTCCTTGTGCTGTTTGCGTGCTTCCACAGACATCTATCTCCAACACATGCTTGCTAGATGGATTTCACTTTTGTGATCTTAGAAAGGCCTATAACAAGTTTGGGAGAAGAGATCTTGGAAAGATAAGATGTTTAGTTGAACCTTTCACGCCAAATATCTAAGATCGACTCCTTAGTGAAGAAACATGAAAGTTTATAAAGCCCGTTTCCTTTTAATACTTTTGCAATGACTTTGTTGGTGGTTCGATCAAGGAGTTGAATAATATAAACATTAACCAAGTCTTTTATTATCTTTTTGAGTTATTGTCTTCACAAATTGAATATTTTCATAGAAATCAAGCACACATAGAACATCTAAAAGGATCTTAGTCTCATATTTAGGGTTGTGAATCTTCACTTGCCTCTACCTTCAATGGCAACAACCTTGTTGTTGCCAAGGTAGACTTGATCTTTATACTCTATCACATCTTAGAAGTCTTCATTCTCATGTCACATATGTAAGGTAACACCACTATCAAAGGTCCACTCTTTGGAAGCGTTAGATGAACCAAGGCTTGATACTTCACGAGGTAGAAAAAGCTCTTCATTTGAGTAGTGAGTGTGATGGGAGTATGAAAAATTATCAGAATATTTCCCACTATTGTTCTTGGAAGATATGTGCTTCTTCTTGTATTAGAGCTTTTCAATGTGTCTGGATTTATCACAAAATTTGCAAGTGAATGACTTCTTGATTTTTTCTAATGTACCTTGCTTAGGAGGCTGAATCTTTGACTTTTGAAAGGGTCCTTTGGCCTTCATTTCGAGTCTTGGAAGAGTCCTTTGGTCTTCGTTTCCACCCTTGGAAGATTATGAGTCTTAGATTGAAACTCATGTAAAACTAAGAGGTGATGCAATTCTTCCCAAGGCTTTGCCATGATTGTATAGTGTGGCCACAAAGTCTTTTCTTGTTAATTTATTTAGTAGTTGCATTACCATCTCTTCATAGAAGACATGATGCCCACATAAAGAAATTTTGCGTCAAAATTTGTCAAATTGAACAAGGTTTT
Organism: Ceratopteris richardii; assembly: GCA_020310875.1. Classification (NCBI taxonomy): domain Eukaryota; kingdom Viridiplantae; phylum Streptophyta; class Polypodiopsida; order Polypodiales; family Pteridaceae; genus Ceratopteris; species Ceratopteris richardii. Next base: position 39,687,002 of record CM035434.1, on the reverse strand, counting down.
GGAGATTTGATATTGGGGCTTTTTTTGTTATATTAACTACTTCATATAAAAGATTTTGCATAGACATGACTTCATTACGTCTTTCCAAATATTGTAATTAGAGTCATTCAACCATTCTTGGGCATGAACATAGGAGTAAAATAAAGAAAATACAATGAACTAGTGGAAATGGAGCCAAGGCCTCTTGAAATTATAGAGATATTGCACAAGAAAAAGATAGAGAGAATCTTGAAAACACTAAACTAGAAACTTGAAACTTTGAAACTTGCTTCACCATGTATTGTGCTTAGAATTGATCTTGGCACATCTCACATGTGCATGAAGTATGCACATGCTACATAATGTAATGTATGGTAATCCATCTCTCAAGCTTGTTGAATAATCCAACCAGCCCTTACGTGCTCTCTCTCTCTCAATTATGAATGATTTTTTATAGTCATTGTTAATTCATTATATTATGACATTCTTTGATCAATGTTTTATGTTAATCTTTTATATTGATGTATTTTTAATATTCAAATTATTAGACCTACTTAGATGTTTCTTACATCGGAACATGATTGTTTTTTACTACTTCCACTCATTTGAAGTTTTTTATATGTAAATGTTTGTAGGGGGGCGAAGGGTAGATCCAATCCTACATTATTGAATCCATATCCCAAACTACTAATGCTAGAGTCTTATCCACTACACGAAAGGGCATCAATGCCTTAGATTTGCATCTATAAAAATATAACCAATAGTCACACAGAAGAATTGAAGCTACACAAAAAGGGCTTAAAATGATGCCACTATACTATAAAACGAGGATGAGAAGAAGCACAATTTGATGTTGGAGGAAGCTCAAGATTCACCTTGGATCCATAAAAATGAGGATAGCCACCAAGAGATCACCAAAAAGTCACAAAAAAATGCCATTATAAAGACTCCAAGAAGATGAGAGGCACCAACAATGCCATCAAGCGTCACCAAGTGTTGCCAAATGCGAACAAAGACTACAAAAGTTAAAGGGTGGGAAGGAGATGTTGAAAAAGGGTTGTATGGAGGAAAAAAAGATTAAAAGCACTCAAAAATGCTATTGAGCATAGGTAAAATGAAGAACATCTCCATATTTGATGAATAATCACCATCACCAAAAGAGCATTGTCAAGACCACCATGTCCAAGACTACAGCTTTGATACCATGTAAAGAGCACACATGTAGAAGCAAAAAAAGTAGAAAATTTACTCACAATAAAAAGATTGTGTGACACGAAAGAGTTAATGTACTATGAAATGAGAAAAACTCACAAGTAGATGAAAGAGAACTTACCAAGAGCATCTGTAACATACGGTGTGAGATAAATGTCCTAAAAAGAGGATGAAGCTAAATGGAAAGTGCCCCAAATACAACTCGAGTAAACAAAACGAAGATGGACTCATAGAAATGAGCTAGAGACGAATTAGAAAATTGCAAATTGAAATCGATACCATTTTTTCAACACTTAAATGCCTTACAATCAAGAAGAAACTTTTCTTAATGCTAATATTAACTAAAATAGGGTCGATAGCAAAGTTTGTTGATGATATTTGTACGATTCATAATCTCTCCAATCATGACAAAATCATTGTTTTTGGTAAGCTATATCATGTGTTGTAGAAGCTCACAAATTAAAAGAAAGAAAATTTATGGACATATCCTATACAAAACTAAACTTTGGCATGCATGTTTTGGGCTTTATAATAGTTCGAGTCTTCATGCCTACGAAAATTTGATATATGTTTTGGGCATTATAATATTTCTAGTTTTCATGCGTACAAAAATTTGAATCTATTCCTAGGCTTGAGGTGTCTTCTAAACATTCCTATGAGAGCTCCATTTTGGGTAAAATGCAATGTTCTTCCTTTTCCAAAGATGATATAGTGAGATTTTAGCATAGTTTACATCGTATTTGTGATGATGCTTGTGCTTTTATTAAAAAAATCCGTATGGTTGGAAATATGTTAGCATCCAAAATGGGCATCTTGTATTTTGATTGAGTGGGGAGTCTAGTGTTGTAAGCTTTGTACACTTTTGGCTAAGAATGGGGTAAAGTACAATATATGTCTTCTAAGCTTACTACATTTTTGGCTAAGAATGAGGTATGAGTGTACTCTACAAAAAGATGTTGCGCTAAGAGGAAAGCTAGTTATCTCATGGAAATGGCAAGATATATGGTGAGGCATTACCTCATAGTTTCTTTGAACGCCATAAGCAATGGCAAGAAAAATGTAAGATCTTTTTTTGTGGCAAATCACTCCTCTGATAATCCAATATAAGTTTCGGAAAAAAATATCGGCATACATTGATTTGTGATTATGATGGTGATTACGTCTTCCTTTACATGATTTCATTGCTTAAAAGTTGTTCTCCATTATTATCATTTTTCTATGAGAACCTTCTAAGAGTAGAACAATATTCATTAAAAAATAAACATATTCATCATCCTTATATCTCGGGAACAAGCAGAAATTCTTCATCAGTATGTTTATTTCTACCCGAGCACCTTTGTGAATAATTCATCCGAAGAAGAAATTTTATGTAAAAACATCCAAAGAAGAGTAGAGTCTTTACAAATAACAAGCCATATTTATTACTTAACCATTAATCCATTGGCATTGTGTTCCAATTCAACCCCATCTTCCTCTAAGAACTCCCACAAGATCTCCAAAACAGTGAAATTCTAAAGTGAGCAAGCTTTTTCGGAAGATTTGGATATGGCATTGCAAAGAAAATTGGGAGTTTGTTCTATGATTGTCATATAGAACTTCCATTTGGCCTATTTTATTCTAACATTTGAAATTCAAAGTTGTTTGTGATGATTATACAAGAGAACCTTCTCGTTTAAGTTAGAGATCAAATTGGTTTCATAATCAAGAATTATTTTAATATGATTAAAAGTATATATTTTTATTTTCTATAAAAATTCACATTCAACTCCATAAGGATGCATGTTAATATATGATTGATCTCCACCCCTCATGAACACATGTTGTATCACACATTTGTAAGGCCTCATTTATGAGAAGGAACCAGCCTTGCACTACCTATTGGTGTGAATCCTAGCTTACATTCTAGATGCAGTCATGCTAGACCATTTATAGCTAATCGACAGATTTGATAGACTTGGCTCACTACCAAGCGGGACTTTGTTTGAAATGGTATATTAAACAACCTAAAGTTGATTGTGTTTTAATTTGTGTGCCCCACATTGAGAGTTAGTTGATTGTAGATCAAGAATCCGAGCTCAACTTTGACCCCTAATCCACATAAGGCTCCTTTTGTTTGATTTTGCCGATCATGAAGCCAATTGGTTGATAAATCATACTACATGTTGATGGACCCCATGTATTGCCAACATATGGGTGGTGTCCACCCATGCACAATCACACATCTCTAGCCGATTGCAAAAGGCCTCACTCCTCCATTTGCCACACCTCTACCTTGTATTCCCCATTTAGTTTTTTCTACATTTCATTTAAATATTTACTTTAAGAGTGCATAGTTACACAAAGCCATCATTTTTTTACTTACTATTCTCTTCTCTTATATTGCAATAATTTCTCTTGTGTAGTTGATTTCTTGAATCATATTAGTGTTGGAGTTTGGGGATTGGGAATGCACAAAAACAAGACAAGGAAGAAGAAGAACTTAGGAGCACAGAATAGAGTGTTTATTAAGTGTAGGATGTATAAGCATAAGTATTCCTTTAGGATTATGGGCATCCATACAACGTGGGGGAAAAAACCTCCTAAATAAGGAAAAAATGTCAAGTTCCTAAGTTTGTTCACACACATCATTATCAAATCATACTAACAAATCCTCCTATATATGATGCATTGAACAAGGAACTAACACTAGTACATGAGAAAGCATCAACCAATTTCGACGAAAGTCAATCCACAAAAGGGAGTAAGCCCAAATCTTTGCAAAAAGCTTTGAACTTCACACAACATAGGGCCTTTATAAAAAGATCTACAATGTTATCTTGTGTACTCTATTCAATAGAGAGTCTCTCCTTGACATAATGATAATGCACCTCCATGTGCTTAGTGTAAGCATGGAATTTTGAGTTTCTTCTAGCTATCGATCCACTTTGACTATCAGTAAATGGTCATGGTAGAAGTTTGACCAACACCCAAGTCATTTGTAAGATGTTTGAACCACACTCTCAACAATAGTTGTGAAAGTTGCCCTATACTCAACCTCACAACTCGAAATGGCAACAATAAGGTACTTCTTGCTCAACCAAGATATGCATGAGATATCAAGCATGAAGCAAAAGCCACTTTTGGAATACGCAAGTATCATAACAACCAATCCAATCTGAGTTAAAAAAAGCATGTAAATCTCGTGGTATTGATTCCCCCTTGGTATAAAAGGACCAAAATTGTCAGGCACAAGATAAGTAGTGAAAGATACACTTAACTACTTACCAATGCTTGACACATGGGCTATGCATAAATTTCTCATTCAAGAGAAAAAAACACAATGGGGTGATCAACCTTCTCAAACCCCAAAGGTTACACTTGATAAAGGTAAAGAAAAAGTTGTTGAAACTACTTGAAAAGAAGAAGACAATAGAAATTTGTTGGTCTAAGTGATGAAGACTGGTTCAGCTACCTAGCATAGAACCTTCCCTTTAAGACTTGGAAGATTTGGTTGACCATATGAGCTTAAATTATTGCAAAAAAGCACATCATTTTCTCTATAACATAGCTAGATGAACAAGATGGTGCAAGACATACTAGTTGCAGACGACACAATTATGAGAAGTTTCCATTTATGAATGAAAGATGCTACTTAAATTACTTAGTACTCGCTACTTATTTACAATTGATCAAATCCCTCTCAAAAAATTATTCCTTATATATTTAAGAAGCTATTATATACCAAGTTACAATAAATTAATAAGGCATGCTCTAATTATGAGCTTATAGGTGGCCACCCCGACATTTTTGGAAAGAGTAGAAAAAGACCCAAAGAGAAGGATCAAGATCTATTTCACTATATATGAATATGAAGAAGGAAATATTTTATAAAATAAAATTAGACACTTATAACTTTACAATGAATCATTAACCTTGAAGATTAGACGTTTGAGTAGACAGAACCAAGCTCTACAAAGTTTGTTGATTCTAAAGAAGATTATGTAGAGGAGGGGCAGTGAGCAAGAAGGTGATTCAAACTTTATTGTATTCATGTTTGTCTTCTGTACAAGTCTCCAAAGTGATTACATGCACTCATACAAGTATTCTCTTGATTTTACACGAATCCCCACAACCAATTTCATATCATAAACCTAGTGGGAATGAGTTTGTTGTGACATGTTTTCTTTTCTTACAATCTAGGAAATAAAGTATCTAATTCATGATTTATTAAAATTTTGGTGGGAGGCTCCAACCACTTGACTCGTGGATGAAGGGCTTCAATTACATCCTTAAATGAATACTAATTCTATGGTACAAAGATTAAGTGTTCAAATATGTGAGTATCAAAAGGAGAATATGAAGCCATATAATTCTACTACATGAGTAAAGAAATAAACTTGATTGTCCTTAATGAAAGACTTTAAAATTCAAGCATGTTGAAAGATGGCTTGTTCTAATAGCTCCCACAAAAGTTGAGCATGATTAAGTCTTCAATCTACAATGACTTGTATATCTGAAATAGATTTGAATATGCAAAACTTTACTCCATCTAGAGCCTTTGTCATCATATCTGCCACTTGTTTATCTGTTGGAATAAATGACACATCAATATCTTTTGGTAAGATTTTCTCTCTGATAAAGTGGTAATGACCCATGGGAGTTGCAATGTGTTTACAATCTTCATGCTCAAATCATTGCAATAAAATGTGAATGTATTTTGTTTACAATGCCTCCATCATCTTGCATAACTTGAATGCCCAAATGATGGTGTAGATGCTCCAAATTAGAAATTTGAAGAAAGGCATGAAAGTCAGCCTTAAAATAAAAAATATGGATCTCATTAGGACTAGTGATCAATATATCATTTACATAACCAACAATGATAAGAAGTATATCATTTTCATGCTTCATATACAAGTTGCTTTCAATTTGACTAATGTGAAATCCATGTGCTAATAACTAGGCATGTATCTTCTCATACCAAGCGGATGGTGTTTACTTTAATCCATACAATGTCTTCTTGACCTACATGATTTCCTTTCATAGTTGCAAGCACTTCATACAACACGTAGTCCAAAAAAGCATCTAAATCTAGTTGCACTCATCCCCCCTTGGGATAAAAGAAACCAAGTAGGTGGGTACCACTCAAGTAGTGAAAGGTGCACTTAATTTCGTGTGAATGCTTAACTCCTGGGCTACACATAAAACTACTCATCATAGAGACACCAAACTAAATATTTGGTCATGGTATGCATAAGTAAATCAAGCATCCAACAACTTGCTGATGGAGAACAACATCAAATGCATCTCCAACATCATCAAGACCCAACTCTAACCCTGTCTCCATAGGACTATCAATGGGGCAATCCTCAAGGCCAAATCTCTAAAATAATGTGTAAATATATTTTGTTTGACATAATGCAATTTCTCCATCAAGTTGCATAAAGTGAATTCCCTAATAACGATGTAACGACCCAAAATCTGATGTTTCAAATGAGGCATGCAAATCAGCCTTAAATTCAGCAATATGCTTCTCATCATGAACAATGAGCAACATCTCATCCACATGAACAACAATGAGAATTACATTTTCATGCTTGAAATACAAGCTGCTTTTAGTTGGACCATTTTCAAGAGCATGCACTTATAAGTAGGCATGTATCTTTTCATACCAAGAACATGTACTTGCTTCAATCCATACAATGCCCTTTTCAACATGCACATGTTTATTCATGCTCATTTTACACAAAACCATGAGGCTAAAATACATTCACTGCTTCATGCAAATTGCTATTCAAAAATCCATTTTTTATGTCCAATTAATGTACATTAGAAGCACTAAGAGTTGCAATCGCATAGATTCTATGAATGGTTCTCATGAGACATAGGGACAAAGGTCCATCAAAATCAATGCCCTTATCTTGAGCATAACCTTTCGCTACAAGCATAACCTTATAAAGATCAAATATTCAATTAGGTTTACACTTAAGCTTATACACCCATTTATTTCCAATGGTATTTTTGCTAGTAGGAAAATCACGTAAAGCGAAAGTACCATTCTTCATAATACCATCATATGCTGATTGCATAGCAACCATCCAATTTTTTAAATTATGTGCTTCATCAAAAGAGATAGGCTCACTCTCATCACAAAGATTGGAGACAACCATTGCATAAAATTTTGATGCAAAAGAAACTCTATGAGAACTTGAATGTGTATGATATGACAAAGTTGCATCTAACTTGCTATCTCTCCAATTCAGCACCAACCTTTTAGGCATAGTGTTATCCTCTTCAATGTTAGCTCTCTCATCAATAAGTTCATCATGTATATCAAAATAAAAAAACTAGAATTGTCGATATGCTCATTGGAAATTTGTGTAGGCTAAGAAGTTGCCTCACTCGGCAATACACGACTATCCACTAATGATCAATGGCAACAAAGTTTCATACACATCTTTTGAGTTAATGGATGTCTCCTTTGTACATGAAAATAGGGGTTGAGCTACATCCTCCACAAATACTACACCTCGACTAAACAAAATCCATTTAGTTGATGGATCATACAAATGATAACCTTTACTTTCAGAATTGTACCCGACAAAGATACATTTCATAACCTTATCATCTAATTTTCTATGTTGTTGCACATGCACTAATGCATATGCAAAACAACCAAAACATAGACATGAACAATAGATGGCTTGTAACCATGCCAATCATCATAAGGAGTGATAGATTGCAATGCCTTAGCGGGACACTTGCTAAGTACACATGATGCACATATAATAGCCTCAAGCCAGAAGCTATGTAGTAAAGCTTGACTTTTGATCATACACCTCACCATTTCCATGAGACACATGTTTTTCTTCACAACAACTCCATTTTTTTGAGGTGTACATGGCATTGTATAGTGATGTTTTATCCCACGCTCAGCCAAAACTTTTCATTTTACATGCTAACACATCTTCAACCATAAATAGAACTGTTTGAAGCACATAAACATTTTGGAATTTTATTTCGATGGATACACCATGCTTCCTTGGAGAAAACATCCAGGAAAGTCATAAATTAAAGCTAATTACCAAAACGTGTTGTCTACATATGACCACAAACATCACTATGAACATGCTACAATTTTCATTCAACTCTTTTGGGAAATGAAGAATGTCTCATTTTACCAAAAAATATAGTCTTTACGAACATCCTTAGAAGGTGCCTCAAGTTTGGGAAAAGAGGACACCATTTAGGTTTCTGTAGTTGAAGCAATCTATCAAAGGTATGATGAACAAAATATGCATGCCAAAATTTTGCATTTGAAAGAGCCTAAGAATCTTTAACTACACATATAAAACCATTCACACATTTTCCATAATTTGTGAGCTTATATAACCCATGAATAGCATTCCACATGCAATGATTTTGTCACCCTCAAAGAGGTCATGAACTATACATCTACCATCAACAAATTTCACTACTAAGCCAATTTTTGCTAATGTTGACACTAATAATAGATTTTTTTTTATTCCATGGTACATAAAAACATTTGATAAAGTGAATGTATTGTCATTTGCTACAGTAAGAATAATCTTTGAAACTACCATACTAGGATACAATGATTTGTTAGCACATGTGATAGAATTCCTCATGGGAGTAGGCTCAAGTGAAGTGAAGAGGCTACAATGCGAGGTAATATGTTTGGTTGCACCACTATCAAAGTACCAAACACCGAAGTCCACTACATGCATATGTTTTTCATGAGAAGATGGATCATAACTTCAATGAGTAGTAAGTGCATATTCTTCATTCTGAACAAGATTATCATACTCCTTTTTGGGACAAGAGGCCTATGCAACAACCATTCCAACCTTTTTCATCTTGGCTCATTTTATTTTTTGACACAAGTGCTTTAAATATGAAAAAAAAAAGTAAATGATACAAGAGAATTAGAGAGATTTACAAATAAGTTTGATGATATTTTTGTCCCATTCATGAGGGGCTCACTTAATTTTCAAGTTGTTGCTTCTAAAATAAACACCTTATGGTGCTTGAATGGGGGAGATTTTTTATGCTCTCCAATCCTTCTACTTAGACAAACAAGGGAATTGTCCATAGAACTCTCTCTAAGATGCTTGCTGAAGTTGGATACTCACCTTTCTTTCCAAATTTTCTAGAGTGTTTTGCTTCTACTGGCATTCCACAAAGTTGCATAGGAACCGATCGCTTCACAAAGAATGTTTGCTTATAGTTACTTGATGCACCAATAAAAGGAGATTGTTGAGACACTATCAACAGAGTTCAAAGATTGTAGAACCATGCAAACATCACTTGGAAGAAAAAGAAGCTTGGAGCACAACACAATACTAAGTGTATTGACAAGTGAATGTAAAAAGATAAGTAACATGTTAGGGTTATAGAAGTATATGCAATCTAGGGGGAAAATCCTCTTAAAGAGGTAAAGAAGTTCTTGGATAGTCCTAAATGTATTCATGCATATCAGTACTTAAATATATCAACAAATCCCCCCTCGGAGTGATGCGATGGACAAGGAGCTAGCAGTCATGTATAAGGAAACGCAAAGCTATGTGGAATGAAATCAATCAACAAAATAAAGCAAGCCCAAAGCTTTGCGAAAAGCTTCAAACTTCTCTCTAGGTAGAACCTTTGTAAATAGGTCAGCACGATTATCTTATGTGGGCACATAATCCGATCTCACCTCTCCACTAGAGAATCTCTCCCTAACATAATGATGGTGCACCTCAATGTGATTTGTGTGAGCATGGAACATAGGCTTCCTTGAAACTACCAATGTGCTATGACTATCAATAAAGATGGTGGTCACAAAAGATGGATTAACAACTAAATCAATCTAAAGACATCTAAGCCACATGGGGAAAAAAACTCGTGAAGAGGGATGTATAAGGAAGTGCCAAACTATGTGGAATGAAATAAATTTACAGAAGGAAGTGAGCCCAAAACTTTGCAAAAAGCTTCAAACTTGAAGGAGAGCCTCGGAGCTCTTTGTAGCATAGACTATCTTTTGGGATGGTGTTGCAATGCTTCTTTGTACTTGTCTGTGCATACCTATAGAAAAACATAAAACTAGAGAATAGAGAGTATGAGTTTATTGTATGCAAGTTTTGCAAATGGGTGGTCTCAATATAGTTGATGGCTCATTAGGCCACTATATTTTTTATTAGAACAAACATATACAAGAGTTTCTGATGGCCATTTTGTCTTTCACATAGACACAACGATAAAAATCTCCCCCTAAAGGTCAATATGGCTAGAGTAAACTATGGGAGAAAAAATAAAGAATGATAGAGGATATATGAGTGTACAAAGTATACCTCCCACCTAATGGGCATGTTACAGAGTGTACAAGTAATTGTGCAAGATCATGAATCAAGTAACCCCCATCAAGTGAAGTGGAAACAGTGTTGAAAGCTATCTTGTGGTAGAGCTTTAGTAAGTCATCTGCAACATTGTCTCCAATATGAAACTTCTCAAGAATAATGTGCTTAGTTGTTAAAGTTTCTAATAAAGTGAAGTGCTTGGTCTTTGCATGATAATCAGATTCTTAACCAAAGCAATAGCACTCTGACTATCATCGAGCAAATGAGGTATATGTTGAGGTATGCCCATGTCACATGCCAATCCAAAAAGCCGCACTAGCCTCACCTTACATGCCTCACCTTACATGCCTCACTAGCTACAATCTACTATGCTTGTGGAGTGGAAACAATTTTACTTTCTTGAAGTTGAGATCTCCAAGAAATAGCACCATCAATAAAGTGAAAATGTACCTTGACGTAGACTTCCAATTATCTAGATAACGAGCACAATCAGAGTATATGTATCCAATAATGAATGTGTCATCTCTATCCAAGCATAGACACATATCCATAGTGCCACTTAGACATCTCAATGTCATCTTGACTGCTTCCCAATGCTTCTTTCTAGGATTCAACATATATCGGCTCGCAAATCCCATTACAAATGCAATTCTTTCCCTTGTATCTACCATAGCATACACGAGACTATGAACAAGAGATTGATAAGGAAGTTTGATCATAAATTCCTTCTCCTCGTCTAATTTGGGACAATCATCCTTGCTCAACTTCACATATGTAAGTACCTTTCCACCATGCATATTGTATCTATGACATACTTTGGTTATGTACTCACTTTGAGGCAAGTATATGCATCTCTTACTCCTATCATGAGTGCAAAGAATATGTTTAGCATCTCCAAAACCTTTCATGTCAAAATTATGACTCAACTTTGTCTTCAAGAGAGGTAAGTCCTTTGAGGACTTCCCAGTAATCACCATATCATCAACATAAAATATAAAGCATATCAAGCTTCCGTCTTAACATCTCTTAGTGTAGAGACAGTGATCCTCATTGCTTCTAGAATAGCCTTTGGACTTAATGAATACATTAAACTTTTGATACCACTATCTAGGTGACTACTTAACTACATAGCCCTCTGGTTGTTTTATATAGATCTCATCTTTAAGATCTCCATGCAAGAAAGCAGTCTTCACATCCATTTGGACTAGCTCTAAGTCCTTTTTTACAACTAATCCAAGCAACATGCATAATATCTTCATCTTGAGAACAAGTGAGAAGATTTCTTTAAAATCAACTCCTTGTTGTTGCTTGAATCCTTTTGCAACCAATCATGATTTATACTTTGGAGGAGCACTACGTGATGTGAATTTCAACTTTTATACCCATTTGCATAGTAAAGGTTTCATGCCCTTTGGCAAAGGTACCAAATCCCAAGTACCATTCTTATGAATAGAATCAACTTCACTTTTCATGGCACACTCTCACTTGAAATGATTATCTATCTGCATAGCTTCTTTATAACAAGAAGGCTTAACTCATCTATCAACATGACAAAATTGAGTATTGGAACAAACCTATCATCTAGATATGAGACACATGAAGATCTTCTCAATGGTTTCACTTTTTTTTTATCATTGAACGTGTTTCACGTTCCCATAAATGATATCCAAACTACCCATCTCTTCCATATCCAAGAAAAATGCATTTTTTTTATTTGTGGTCTAATTTTTGTCTCAAATTCTTTGGAACATGGACATAAGCCTCACAACCAAATACTCTAGGTGATCATAATGTGGTGGCTACCCTATCCATAACCCTTGTGACACTTTCAAGCCTTTAGTAATACTAATTGAAATGTTAATCACATAAACCAAAGTCAACACTACTTCTACCCAAAAGCCTTGTGAAGGGTTTGCATGATGCAACATAGAAACTACTCTAAACTAAACAGTTCTATTCATCCCTTCTGCTACACCATTCTGTGCTAGGGTATAAAGAATTGTAAGCTCTTTTTATATTCCTCTACACTAATAAAATGGATGAATTCATGTGAGGTATACTCACCACCATTATCTGAACATAAAGCCTTAAGCTTAGTTCCATTCTTAGTATCTAATGAGGCAAGCCATTTTCTAAAAATAGGGAATACCTCATTCTTAGACTTGATAGGATACAACAAAAATTTTCTAGTAGCATCATCTATGAAAGTGACAAAGTAAAAAGCACCTAATGATCTAGTGGGCATATGACCACACACATTAGTATGAACAAGATCTAATGGCTGAACTAAAGATTCAATGTGTGTGCTATGAATATTCCTAGTTTGTTGACCTTATATAGAGCAAAGTTTGTGCCATTAAATTTTTGGATTTCAAAATGGTAGTTGGCTTTCAAGTGATAGTTTCTCTTGGGGGGACACTAGCACTAGACCCTGATCCACCAAATATGTGTGAGACCTCTGATGCCATGATGATAGAGAACTGACTAGAATGATAATGGAAATGAAATAGTCCAAGCACTACTAAGGCTCAAAAAAGGTGATCAAGTGCCAAATTCTGGAAAAAATTCATAGTCTCTCAAGAAAAATGCATCAATGAACAACAATGAAAAATCAAAGAGATTATGTGAGAATGCATGTTCTCACACCAATAAGTTTTTCAAGGATTAAAGTCAACCACTGTATAGTTAAATTATAAGAGTTGGAAAAAAATTTCTAGAGTCTCCTATGCAAAATGAGGATACAGCCATTGTAGAAAAGTCATAAAACTATGAGTACTGCCATGTAAAGATGCATAGTGAATCACTGAATCCATTGCATATAATCACTTAACTAAAAGAAGGTAGCTAGGCTTATGAAGCACCTATGAATCCACTATAATACATCTCCTATGATGAGGCTAGGGTAGGTCTTCCACCTGGATCAGCAAAGAGAGTCCGACATCTAGGTGTCTCCCAATTCATAGAAACTTCACCAGAAGTTGCTTTAACACATCAAGGCTATGCAAACTATAATCGCTATGCTATACCACATGAGCCTACATAGCAGTTTCCACAAAGACGAACATGTTGAGAGTGCTCAAGTAGCATAGATGAGCAATGAGCAAAAGTGAGTGAGTTAAATGAGCTCAATTTTTTTTCCAAAAGTAGCCTTACACAAGGCTCAATGAACTTCTATAAACCAAATTAACAATTGCCAATGAACTACTGACAAGTGACGGCTACTCTAACCACAATTGAGACCTATCCAAGAAACCTATAAAATTACTAGTGTGGTTGATAAGGGAGCCCCAAACTGAATATTTGTTGTTGAAGAACACAAAGAACACTCTTTTTGAGGCTTTTGCACCTATATAAAGAGAACTACGTGTGAAAATACTTCGAAATGGCTTTGAGAATCACCCAAAAGTTTCTTCAAATATATTTCAAAATCAAACAATAAAGCCTTGAGGGCTGAAATTGTGATCAACCTTAGTCTTCACCCCACTTCAAACACCACATGAGTGTAGCTTATTTGTAAGAGATTTCCAGTTCAATGAGCTCTTGGGAGAACACTACTAGGATGGGTGACCTCCCCATAAATATCAGGAACCTCCATCTTCCTTGATTGTTGAGATTCTCCATCATGCACAACTAATGGCACCAATGGTGACGTTGATGACTTAGATGATAAGGTAGCCAAGCTCTATGCCTTGGTCAATTCCTTAGTCATAAGCCTTGGATTTGTCAAGGTGTTCTATAGGTTGTAGTTTTTGGCAGCACTCTATAGACTAGTGACAAATTGTGCATCCACATGCAAAGCTACTCTCATACCAATGAAGGAGAGCATTTGAGCTCTTCATAGCATGGACTATCTTTTGGGATGGAATCACAATGCTTCTCTATACCTATCCATGCAAATCTGCAAAAAAACACAAAAAATAAGAGGATAGAGAGTACGAGTTCATTGTATGCAAGTTTCACAAATGACTCGGTCTCAATATAGTTTGTGGCTAAGCAAGCCACTATATGTTTTATTAGAAAAAACATATACAAGATTATTCGATAGCCATATGGCCTTTCACATATACACAATGGTAACAAAAGTTCCCCCTAGGTAGAGTCTGTGAAAAGGTTTTAAATACATTGACATATTATGTTCATACCCCAAATTCAATAATAATATGCTTCTCTTTAAGACTAGTGAGCAACATATCATCAACAAAAATGATCAAAAGTGCATCACCTACCTGCTTCACATATAAGATCCTCTCAATTGGATGGTTCTTAAAACCATATGCTAGCAAGTAGGCATGTGTCTTTCATAACAATCACATGGTCCTTGCTTCAATCCATACATTGCCTCTTTCAACCTACACACTTTGTTTTCATGTCCTTTTTGCACAAAATCATGAGGCTGAAATACATACACTTCATCATGTAAATCAACATTCAAAAGGGTAGTTTTAATGTCCAACTAATGTATATTCCATACCAAGTACCATTTTTCATAATAGCATCAAATGTTTATTGCATAACAACCATCCAATTTTTGAATTTTGAGCTTCATCAAAAGAAAGAGGCTCATTCTCATCATAAAGAATAGAGACAACCATTGCATAACAATCGGATGCAAAGAAAGCCATGAGAGCCTAAATGAGTACAATATGACAAATGTGCATCTAATTTGCTATCTTTCAAAGTCTATCCTAGCCATTTAGGCATAGTGTTTTCCTCTTGTATGTCAATCCTCTGATCAACAAGTGCACCATGTAAATGTGCATAAAAAATAAAATGACCTACATCATCATTTAGAACATGTAAATGTTAAAAAATTGCCTCATTTGGACCAGCACTTGATTATCCAATTGTAAAAGGAGGTAGCAAAGTGCCATACACATCCTTTGAGCTAACAAATATCTCCTTGGTACATGAAAGTAAGGGATGAATTGCATATTCCACAAAAATAACAGCTTGGCTAACCAAAATGCATTTGTTATATGGGTGATAGAGACAATAGCCTTTGCTTTCATAAATGTATCCAACAAAAATACGTTTCACTGCTTTATCATCCAATTATCTACATTGTTTTTCACACACCAATGCATATGCCAAACAACCAAAAATGAGTAGATGAGCAACATGGATTGCCACATATAGACTAATAAACTGCAATGCTTTATAGGGACACCTGTTAAGTACATATGTTGCCATAACAACCTCAAGCTAGAAGCTATGTAATCAAGCCCAGACTTTTGACCATACACCCCACCATTTCCATGAGATACATATTCTTCCTTTCAGCAAATCCATTTTATTGAGGTGCATATAGTGGTGTACACTAATGTTTCATCCCATGGTCAACTACAAATGCATTAAACTTGGAAGATATATACCCCTCCTCTTGATCAAAGTGAAGGATACTCATTTTACATGCTAATAGATTTTTAGCCACAATCAAGAGTTGTTTAAAGAACATAATCTATTTGGAATCTCTGCTTTCAATGGAAATACCCAAGCATGCCTGAAAAATTCATTAATGAAAGTCACACGAAGTATAGGTAATTCCCAAATGAAGGTGTGTGCATAGGACCATACACATCACTATAAACAAACTACAATTTATGTGCAACTCTAATTGAACCATCTTTTGGGAATGAGGAATTTGCATTTTTCACAAAATATTGTTAGATGTACTCAATATTCCACCCTCAAGTGACCACAAATGATCCATGGCGCTCTAAGTTGTAAGGCCCCCATTATGAGGAGAAGCCATTGTGAGAGCTCGGACATTTGTGGAACCCTAACTTCCAAGCTAGATGAGGTCTATGTGTGATCGTTGCTGGTTATAGATGATCTTTGTGAGCCTAGCCATTAGGTTAGCTGGGGCATAAACTTCCAGGTCTCTAGGTTTTGATTCAAGGTGAAAATAAAGGCCCTATGACATCCCGTAGTTTCCCCATAGAACCTTAATGGGAGGAGTGCAGGGGGGGCTTACCCCTTCTGTAGGGTCCGGAGGGCCTATCCCCCTAGCCCGTAGGGCTAAGACGGTAGGATTTTTGGTCATGGAGATATTGTTAGATTGTATATTTTACTGACTATTTTGTATCTCTCGACTATGTTTATCTATACCGAATCACCTTGGAAAAGTTGTATAAGCATGGCCAGGTTGAGCTTTATGTAGCATTGTGCACGAGTAAGCCCTTCATCTAGAGTCTGTCTAGATCACCATCTAAGCTCCACATTAGGAGCACACAAGTGGACAACACCATTTGTTGTAGCTGCATTACTCTTTGCAATCTGAGAATCTGAGTTCTCTATCTCTTAGTTTGCATCTATCTTTGTCTGCATTTTTCTCTCAACTCTATCTATTGGTCTATTCCAATGTGCTGGGAATCAAGGTGATTCATCAACAAAAGTAGGTGGTGCACAAGCAGGAGCAATAATGATGCTGATCATCCCAACGTTGCGGATGGGACCACCAACCTTCATGGAAGGTAAACTTGATGGTACAAATTATGCCCTATAAGAGTTTGAAATTACTTCCATCCTTGATTCATATGAGCTTCTGGAGACTATTCTTGGGACTGATCATGAGCCTCAAGAAACACCTAATCCAAATAATCTTGGTCGAATGATTCCTCCTGATGCTGAGTTTCTATGTGCTTGGAAACGGAGAAATGCAGATGCACTCTATGCTCTAGTTACAAGTACTACTAATAGTGTTCTAACTCTCATTAAGCATACTACCAAGGCTTGTGAAGCGTGGAAAATATTGAGAAATCAATATGAAAACTTGTAGCCAGACATAGATTCAGCACTTGGAGAATCAATTGATAGCAGAAAGGTTTGCTAATGGGGAGATTGCTGAGGTGTTTATCACTTGCATAAAGAATCTATGGGATCAACAGGCAGGAGCAGGTGTAAAAAAGTCAAGCAAGGAGCTAGCTCGGCATTGTCTTTGAATCTATCCACCAAAGTTTGATGGTTTGGTAACTGCTCTCAATACTCAAATTAGACCTCATCCACTAACATTTGAAGAATTCAGTTCCTTACTCATGGAGGAGGAGTTGCAGCTCAAGCAAGGAGTGGTGGTAGCAAAGAGACGTTGCATTCACAACAAATGCCAAAGGAGGCGAAGTGGAATGTTCAAAAGATGGAGACAAAAAGAAGAACAAAAACTAAGGAGAGTGTTTCCACTATAAGAAGAAAGGACACAAAATCCAAGACTATCACATCAAGAAGGAAAAAGAGAAGAATGGCTCTTTAAAAGGTGGAAAGAGCAAGGAGTCTACCAACACAACAGAAATAGAGCTTGAGTTATTTGTTATGATAGAGGAGGTATGCTCCTCGACTAAAGATTCAAGAACGGATGACTCATGGGTGTTGGACAATGATGCACCTCATCATATGATCAACAGAAAAGACCTTTAAAATTCCTTACAACCCCTAAATGAACCCATTACAGTAAAGGTAGGCAACAATGCAAGATGTCCTATAGAGGGCGAAGGTACGATTTCTTTCATTAACTCTAATGGTGATGTCAAAAAGCTTTCAAATGTGCTATATGTTCCACAAATCAAACTTACTAACAACATTGTTGGGACCGGCATAAGGAGAAACAACCTATATGAGTTGTGTGCTCTTATAGCTACTACACATAAGTTCTGCCACATCGGATACCCCATACTGAAGGAGATGCATCATAGGGGTATGGTTGCACACCTACCATCAATTGCAAAAATGAAGGAACCATGTGAAGCTTGCATGATGGGCAAGCAATAGAGGAAGGTCTTTCCACAAGAAAGCAAGAACATGGCAAGCAATCTTCTAGAGTTGGTGCATGCTGACTTGTGCAGAAAAATGCCTACACAGGCCTTGGGCGGATCTTCCCACTTCATGTTACTTATCGATGACTATAGTAGGACGATGTGGGTGTACTTCCTTCGCAATAAGGCTCAAGATTTTGGTAAGTTTACAGAATGGCTTCAGCTTGTTGAAAGTGAAACAGGGAAGAAGATGAAAAAAATTAGGATAGATAGCGGCAGTGAGTTCACATCAATAGAGTTTGAAGATTTTTGTAAGAGTAAAGGAATCAAGCATCAACTCACATTGGCACATATCCCTCAATAGATGGTGTTGCAGAACATCGAAATCAAACCATCATGGAGATAGCTAGGTGCATGTTGAAGGGAAAGGGTTTGCCTAATCAATTTTGGGCAGAGGTTGTCAACATTGTTGTGTACATCTTGAATCAAAGCTACACCAAGGCACTTGATGGAAAGAATCCACAAGAGGCCTAGACTGGGAAAAAGCCATCTATTTCCCATTTCAAAGTATTTGGAAGTGAATGTTATGCGCATGTTCTAGATAAGGAGAGAAACAAGCTTCAATCAAAAAGCATCAAATGTATCTTCTTAGGGTACGGTGAAGATAAGAAGGATTATAAGATTTATGACCCTGAGGCTAAGAAGATCATGGCGAGTCGCGATGTGGTGTTCAAGGAGCAACCGCATGCAGTGGAGGAAGAAAAGAGAGCTTCCATGTTATCATCAGATGAAGGGGCAATCTATTATGAACCTAGCCCAAGAGCTATCTCTTCTACACAAGAGAAGGAAGCATCATCTTCAAATGATGAGTATGAAAGTCACCAACCTATCATCACCCAAGCAAAAAAGCCATTGCCATGTTGGGTGAGGCAGTCCTATGATTCTACAAACCGCATCCCACAATCACTAGAATAGGTTGTAGATGGACCAAGGCAGTCACACAGAATAGAGGAACAAAGAAGGGCTAGCGCCCATATTGTAAACACATCCCTGATGGTTGGTCTCATTCAAGAAGAAGAAAAGGAACCAACCAATGTGGAAGAGGCACTCCACAATCCAAATTGGAGGCTTCCATGCAAATAGAATACAACAATAACATGAAGAATGGAACTTGAGAGCTAGTGGATCGACCCCCTAAGTGTAAAGTCATTGGCACCAAGTGGGTCTGGAAGATAAAGTACAAGGATGATAGTAATCTAGAAAAGTACAAAGCAAGACTTGTTGCATAGGGCTACTCACAAGTTGAAGGCACTGATTTTGTGAATCATTTGCCCTGACTGCAAGGATGACTACTATCTGAGTAGTACTAGTTGTGGCTGCACATAAGCATTAGCCAGTCTATCACATGGATGTCAAATCACCATTCTTGAATGGAGACCTCAAGGAGGAGGTATAAGTGTCCTAGCCACCAAGGTTTGAGGCTCCCCATTCAAAAACCAAGGTATGTAAGTTGAAGAAGGTTTTATATGGGCTAAAACAAGCCCCTAGAGCATGGTACCAACAGATAGATAAGTATCTATTGGATCTAGGTTTCAAAAGATGTGCTTCCGATGCTAACTTGTATGTTCTAAAGAGAGGAGGGAAGGCATTTGTGCTTGTACTCTATGTAGACGACCTTGTGATTACAAGAAATGATGATGTTCTTCTTCAACAAACGAAAGATGCCCTAAGTTTAGAATTTGAAATGGCAGACTTGGGTTTAAGGCATTATTGCTTAGGCCTTGAAGTTTGGCAGGAACTAGGGAAAATTTTCATCGCTCAACAAAAGTATGCAAGACAAATAATGAAGACATTCGACATGGAGGATTGCAAGGAAATTTCTACACCTATGGAGGTCAACACAAGACTATCTATTGAAGATACTTCACCTCCAATGGATGTTGGAAGATATAGGAAATTAGTTGGAAGTCTCATCTACTTGCGGTTGGAGTAGTAAGCATGTTCTCTAATAAGCCTTGCCGAACTCATTGGAAGGCAACCATGCGGATACTCAGGTATGTGAAAGGAACCACTGATTATTGTTGGTGCAATTAAAACCAAGCCCACATACTGTTTGATGAGCTCATATTTGATTTATGGACATAACTTATGCAATTCTTCAAATGATCAACCTCTTGTAAAAAGTTCTTCATATTTACCTTTGTAAAAGTGGTGCGCATCCACATGGAGTTAGGAAGCTCTAAGATCACGACTCATTTGGTTGATGAGTGATGAGGAAATCTATCCTATACTTTAGGATTCCCTTTTAGGTAGATCTTTGAATTTTAATTCAAACTTTGGCAAGTACAACTATAAGAAGAGGATCAAAAAGACCCGTGTGCATCTCGAGCCCATGAGATCATTTTGAGGGAGATTCATTGTGAAGTGAGAGCTTATCTCATAACTCATTCACCTTTCACACATTGAGCAATGTATGATTGCCAATGACATTGTATTTGTATATGATTTAATACATATATGATCATTACATTCTCATTTCACTTCTCTACTATAACTCCATTAGAACAATGATCTTCTCAGAGCTTGTTCTCAGTGCATGATTGATCCTTTGTCATGATTTAAAGCATAGTAGGTTCAGCATCTTGTCTAGTACATGACTACAAAGTTTCGTTAGCATTGCTTTTCTGGATCGCGAGATATTAACTCATCTTTGCTCACTGGTCTGTTGATTGTTGAACCTCGAAATTGTCGGTATGGTCTTATGATTTGCTAAACATCTTTCTCTATGTGTAGTCCATCATTTTCGATGAAATCACTCATGATTGATAGCTTAGTAAGCTAATTAGACTTTCCCAAAAGGAATCAAGCAAATTGCTATTGTGCTCAGAGAACTGTTCAAAACATTGAACATGTGTAGGAACAAAAATAACAAGTTTTTGTTCTTGGATCAACTCTTACCTATCTGTTTTGATCCATTGATTAGTGGATCATGTTCCAAGAAACATATATTTATATTTATGACCATTATCTAGAGAAAGAGTCCCACTACACTCCTCAACAATCATTCTTAGCAGGTGTGAAGCAGGATCAAGCAACACCACTTCATCTCTGAAGACTATCCACCATCTCCTCCAACAGTGGTATCAGAGCAACAACAAGCAAGATGGGAGATGGATTTCCATCCTTCATTGACAAATTGGACAGAAACAACTACTCAGCATGGTCACTAAGGATGCAATCCTACCTTCAAGGGAGAAGTCTATATGGATATATCTAAGGAGATGAAGAGATGCCAATCTTTAGGAGCAAGCATCAACCTACAAGGGAAGAGCAAGAAAGTTTGACCACATGGTGTGCAAAGGATGCTCTTTCCAGGTCTTATCTACTAAACTCAATCTCTGATTTCTTGTTACCACATATTAGGAATTGCAAGACCTCCCAAGAGACTTGGGAAGTACTCTCATCATATTTCTCTCCTCAAATACAAGAGCTAGGAAGAATCAGTTATGGATGGAATTTACAACTCTAAAGAAACAACCAAAGCAAGGAGTGGCTGAATATGTAACCAAGATGAAAGATGTGGTTGATTAGCTTGCAAGAATTAGAGAGGAGACATAAGAAGAACACATAGTAAGGCAGATCATTAATGGTATCAAAGCTAATGATAAGTGGGAGTCCTTCACCACAACAATGGACCTCTACATGGATATGCAAATACCTGACCTCAACACCTTGATGGGGCAACTCTTCACCCTGAGAAAAAGCTCAATAAGAATGGTGACAACTCTAGAGGTAACCAATCTTCTACCCTTTATAAAGATAAGAATAAAGCTAAGGATAAAGGTAAAAACAAGAAAAATGAAGAAGAGGCTAGTACCTCTCAAGCTAATTATGCAGGAAGAGGAAGAGGTGCTAGAGGAAGGGGTAGAGGAGGAAAGCAAGGTAAGGGGAGATCCTACAACAATTCACCTTGCAACATTTGTGGTCTTACCAACCACACCATAGAAGAATGCCTCAAAAATACAAGGAATCAAAGGGGAAGAGGCTTCCATAGAGGTAACTATGGACAATCCAAAGGCAGATACAACAATAGTGGAGGTAACTACAACCATAACTACAATCAAGGCTACAACAACAAAAATTATCAAGGAGGTTTCAGAGGAAGAAGGAACTACAACAACTATACTCAAGACCAAGAAGATTCACTACTCATCATGAACATGACATCCATGCAAGGTAAAGATGATGAACATCTTTTCTATATTGATTCAGGTTGTTCCAATCATGTGGCTGGAAATGTAGCTTTATTATCTGACCTTGAAGAACCCAAAGGGAAGCATGAGGTATAGACACGTGATGATACTAAACACTCAGTCAATCAAATTGGAAATGTCAAAACATCAAATGGTAGCATGAACCTTTGAGTAAAGTTCTGTATGTGCCAACTATAACAAAAAACCTAATTAGTGTTGGATAGATTGTTGAGGAAGGTTTACATGTTAGATTCACTAAGCATGAAGCATATGTGGAAGACCCTCAGCAAGGCTTCAAAAGGATTGCTAAAGGTGAGAAGTTTGGTAGATTATTCACATTTGAGATTGAAGACACAAGGAACATAGCACTATTCAATTATAGAGATCAAACCTTATCTGAGTTAGAAATATGGCACAGAAGTCTAGAACACATAGGAGAAAGAACTTTGAAGCAAATATGCAGGGATCAAAAATTGCTTGGCATTCCCAATGTGACCAAGCAACATACGATATACAAATGTGGAGCATGCCAATTTGGCAAAGCTCATAGGCAACCATTCAACAAGAAGGGATACATTCATGAAGACTATTTGGAGCTTTTACACACTGATGTGTGGGGTCCTAGCAAAGATCCATCAATCTCAGGTTCAAGGTACTATGTTTCATTTATTGATTATTATATTAGATGGACAATCCTTTATTTCATGAAGTATAAGGATGAGGTATTTACATGTTTCAACAAGTACTTGACATTGGTTGAAAACGAAATAGGAAGGAGCTTAAAGAGGATCAGATCTGATGGAGGTGAAGAGTACTTTTCACATAAATTTGATTCATTTCTATAGGACAGAGTCATAAAGAGGGAAGTAACAACAAGATATACTCCTGAATTGAATGGAGTGGTAGAGAGAAGGAACATGTTAATTGTTGAAGTTGTTAGGCCTATGTTGAATGAGAAGAAGCTACCTAATTACCTATGGGCAGAGGTTATTTCCACAGCCACCTACTTGGCAATAGGCTCCCATCCAAATCATCCCTATGAAGCATGGAATGGTAGGAGACCCTCATTCGACCATTGCAAAATATTTGGGTGCATTGCTTATGCACACATTCCTTCACAAATTAGAGGGAAACTTGACCCTAAAGCTGAGAAATGTATATTCATTAGGTATGATTAGAACCAAAAGGGCTATAGGTTGTACAATCCCACTAACAAAGAATTTATAGTTAGTAGGGATGTAGTGTTTGATGAAAATAATTCATGGTTTGAAGATGATTGTAGGAAAGTCAAGTTACCATATGATTTGGAAAATGATTTTCCAAACCTCACTTAAGAAGATCAACAATTAGCAGAAGATATCAACTCAGAGGATGAAGAGCAGAATGACTTCAAGGATTGGAAGTCAAGAGGCAAGTGCAAACTCAAGCAATTAGAAGACATACCAGAGTCTTCAAATCAAGCACTTAGGAGATCACAAAGAGAAATAAAAAAACCCATAAGGTATGGCTATGATACATCATTAGTCCCCAAGCATTCTATGTATATCACTAAAGACTCTATGACAGAAGAGCCTTCTTCATTTGAAGAGGCTAAGAAGAAGAAAGAGTGGAGAGAAGCCATGCAGGAAAAAGTAGAAGCACTTCAGGAAAACCATACTTGGGATCTAGTTCCCACAAAGCCAAGCATGAAGGTAATTGGATCCATGTGGATATACAAAATGAAAAAGAACTGAGATGGCTCTATAAATAGATACAAGGCAAGGTTGGTGGCAAAGGGGTTTGCCTAAACTCATGGAGTGGACTATGAAGAAACCTTTTCACCTGTGGCAAAGATACCAACAACTAGGGTTTTGGTAAGTGTTGCTGCTTCTAAAAATTGGAATATATATCAATTAGATGTCAAGAATGCATTCTTAAATGGATGGATATCAGAAGAAGTGTATATGGCACAACCACTAGGTTTTGAAGATGAAGATAAAACAGGTTCTGTATGCAAGCTAAGGAAGGCACACTATGGTCTCAAGCAAGCTCCTAGAGCTTGGAACCATAGGCTTGTTACTTATTTGCAGGACCAAGGCTTTGTGGCTAGCAAGAAATATTTTTCTTATTTGTTAAAAAGAACAAATAAGAAATTATCTACTTGTGTCTATGTAGATGACATCATCATTACAGGGAATGATGCTTATGGCATCAAGCAGGTTAAGGCTCAACTAATTGAAGAATTTAAAATCAGTGATCTTGGTTTATTAACCTACTTTCTTGGCTTAGAGCTTGTGTACACAGATTCTGGTATATTTATGACTCAAATAAAGTATATACATGATATGTTGGTAAAGTTCAAGATGGAGAACACTAAAGTTGCAGGTACTCCTATGGAACTCAGCTGAGTTCTCATGAAGGAGAACTACTTGATGATGTTACAGGTTATCAACAACTTGTGGGAAGTCTCAATTATGCTACTCTAACAAGAGTAGACATTGCCTATCGAGTAAGTACATTGAGTGAGTTTATGCATGCACCAAGGAAGCCTCATGTGGAAGATGCAAAAAGGGTGCTTAAGTATCTAAAGGGTACAATGAATGAAGGGTTGTTCTATCCCTTCACTTCTAACATAGATATAAAGATGTATTTTGATGCAGATTGGGCTGGCTCCAAGGATGATAGGAGGAGCACTTCAGGGTACCTATCCTTTGTAGGTCCAAAGCTCATATCATGGTCATCTAAGAAGCAACCAACTATGGCCTTATCTACCATAGAAGCAGACTATAGAGGTTTGGCAAATGCAACTCAAGAAGCTATGTGGCTTAAGCAACTATATGTAGATTTGGAGATACACTCTTACACTCCAATTATCATTGGAGACAACACTAGTTCACTTCATTTGGCTGCTAATCCTATATATCATGCAAGGACTAAGCACATTGAAGTGCACTCATTATGTGAGGGAAAAATTGCTTAGTAAGGAGATTCAACTATCGTATGTATCAACTCATTTACAATGTGCATATATACTCGCAAAATCATTGAATGGAACAAAGATGAATAGATTCAAATTGATGATTGGTTTGCAGGAAATCAAGGAGGAATGAAGACCAAGCATGTTAGGCTTGAAGGGGAACTGTTGCTGCAATTAAAACAAAGCCTACATACTTGTTTGATTAGCTCATAGTTGATTTATTGACATAACTTATGCAAGGCTTCATATGATCAACCTCTTGTAAAAAGTTCTTCACATTTACCTTTGTAAAAGTGATACACATGCACGTGGAGTTAGGAAGCTCTAAAATCACGACTCATTTGGTTGATGAGTGATGAGGAAATCTATCCTATACTTTAGGAGTCACTTTTATGTAGATCTTTGAATTTGATTTCAAACTTTGGCTCCAAGTACAACTATAAGAATAGGATAAAAAAGACCTGCATGCATCTCGAGCCCATGAGATCATTTTGAGGGAGATTCATTGTGAAGTGAGAGCTTATATCATAGCTCATTCACCTCTCACACATTGAGCAATGTATGATTGCCAATGACATTGTATTTGTATATGATTTAATACATATACGATTATTACATTCTCATTTCACTTCTCTGTTGTAACTCCATCAGAATAGTGATCTTCTCACAGCTTCTTCTCAGTGCATGATTGATCATTTGTCATGATTTAAAGCATGGTAGATTCAACATGCTATCTAGTACATGAGTAAAAAGTTTCGTTATCATTGCTTTTCTGGATCGCGAGATATTAACTCATCTTTGCTCACTGGTCTGTTGACTATTGAACCTTGAAATTGTCGGGATGGTCTTATGATTTGCTAAACATCTCTCTATGTGTAGTCCATCATTTTTTATGAAATAACTCATGATTGATAGCTTACTAAGCTAATTAGAGTTTCCCAAAAGAAATGAGACCAATTGTTGTTGTGCTTAGAGAACTATTCAAAACATTGAACAAGTGTAGGGACAAAAATAGCAAGTTTTTTGTTCTTGGATCAACTCCTACCTATCTGTTTTGATCCATTGATTAGTGGATCATGTTCCAAACAACATATATGATTATTTATGATCATTATCTAGAGAAAAAGGGCCACTATACTCTCCAATAATCATTCTTAGTAGGTGTGAAGCAGGATCAAGCAACACTACTTCATCTCTGAAGACTATCCACCATCTCCTCGAACAATTATGGTATTCTTTATGAAGAAGGATAATCTCTAGTCAGACACTGTGAATCAAATTGGGCAAGAGATATTGATATCAAAAAATCAATATTTGGATTGTTTTTCTTTAGGATCAGGGATCTCTTGGATGAGTAAGAAGAAACCGGCTATAGCATTATCTTCTATTGAAGCTGAGTACAAAGCAGCATGTGTTGTAGCATGTGAAGCATGATGGTTGAGAAGGGTCCTATGGCACATAGGAATACAAGGAAAGGAGGCTACAGAGTTGAAGAGTGACAACCAAAGTTTCATGGCCATTGCCAAGTAT
Organism: Ceratopteris richardii; assembly: GCA_020310875.1. Classification (NCBI taxonomy): domain Eukaryota; kingdom Viridiplantae; phylum Streptophyta; class Polypodiopsida; order Polypodiales; family Pteridaceae; genus Ceratopteris; species Ceratopteris richardii. The sequence continues at coordinate 39,659,992 of CM035434.1, read as the reverse complement.
CTTTTTTTCCATGCACATTCCAAGCACATAGAAATTTAGTATCATTATGTGTGTGAGTTGATTGAGGACGGGTTAATGGAGATAAGCTATTGTCCAACTGTAGAAAACGGATTAGACATCTTCACCAAGGCTCTTGGGAGAGAGCAACTTCATTGATACTTTCCAAAGCTTGGCATTGGACCGAGGAGGTAGTTCACCCAAGGGTGGACATTGAGGGGGGTGTTAGGTATACTATATACTCCACCCTCAAGTGACCACACATGATCCATGGCGCTCTAAGTTGTGAGGCCCCCATTATGAGAAGAAGCCATTGTGAGAGCTCGAACATTTGTGGAACGCTAACTTCCAAGTTAGATGAGGTCCATGTGTGACCGTTGATGGTTATAGATGATCTTTGTGAGCCTAGCCATTGAGTTAGATAGGGCATAAAATTTTGGGCCATTGGGTTGCCATTGAGTTGCAATTCTGGGCCATTGGGTTGCCATTCAAGGTGAAAATAAAGGCCCGATGGCATTGTGCAGTTTTGCCCATGGAACCTTAACGAGGGAGTGCAGAGGGGGCTTGACCCATTCTGTCGGGTCCGGGGGGACTATTGCCCCAGCTCGTAGGGCTGAGATGGTAGGACTTTTGGTCATGGAGAGATTGTCGAATTGTATATTTTACCAACTATTTTGTATCTCCCGAATACTTTTATCTATACCAAATCGCCTTGTAAAAGTTATATAAGCATGGCCCAGGTTGAGCTTTACATAGCATTGCATACTAGTAAGCCCTTCATCTAGACTTTATCTAGATCACCATCTAAGCTCCACATTGGACAACACCATTGTTGTTGCTACATTTCCAAGAGAATCTGAGTTCTCTATCTCTTAGTTTGCATCTATCTTGGTCTGTGCTTTTCTCTCAACTCTGTCTACTGGTCTATTCTGTTGTGCTATTATTTTTCTTACAAATACAACCTTCATACATGTTTAGAATGTGCCTCAAGTTTGGGTAGAGAGGGCACCATTTCTGATTTCTACAAGCAAACCAAACTAATAAAATTGAGATGACCAAAGTGTGCATGTCAAAGCTTTGCATATGAGAGAGTATGAGTGTCATGAAGTGCACATGTTGAATCATTCACTTATTTTGCATAACCTATGAGCTTATATAGCCCATGAACTAAAATGACAGAAGTGATAATAACATCATCATTCAAGTGATAATGAATTGTACATTTTTCATCAACAAATTTCACAACCAAGAAAATCTTGGATAGTGTTGGAACTCTTAACATATTTTTCTTGGTCCCTAGCACATATAAGGCATCTGATAATGTGAAAGGACTACCATAAGCAATCGTCTGAATGATCTCTCCAACTTCCATTAGAGGATAAGAGGAGTTGCTAGCACATGTGATAGTATTCCATTTAGAAGTAGGCGTCAAGTGAAGAAATTGTGATGTGAGGTAATATATTTGGTTGCACCACTATCAGAGTACCAAATATCCAAGAATAATGTAGATATACACTAATTATGATAAGATGGATCATAGCTACATTAGCATTTTAAACAAGATTAGAAAACTCCATTTTAGGTGTGGAGGCATCTAAAGCAACCATTCCAACCTCTTTCTTCTTTGTCTCCTTTGCATCAAGTTTAGGAAAAATCATTATAAAATAATCATTTGCCTTATAGTACTTGAAAAATTGTTTCTACTTTTTTGTTTTGTTGTTATCTTTGTCTTCCTTCTTTGATTGTGCAGTATTAGTAGATTTTTGCTTACTAATAGATGAACCCTCTTAGCTAGCTAAACAAGCTTGATCTATGACACACATCATTCACTTGTTCTACCTATATTGATCTTCCTATAGCAAAACAAGGACTAACTCCTCAAATGTTAAGGCATTTGTATTGTCTTTCATCATCAATCAAAGAATAAAGTAAAATAATCAGAATTTGTGTAACCAATAATGGATGTTTTCCCTCTAGTCAAGCATAGACACTTGTTCTTAGTGCCACTTAGATATCTCAGAATTATCTCGATTGCTTCCCAATGCTTCTTCCCTGCATAGACATATATTCACTCACAAATCCCATTGCAAATGCAATGTCTAGTCTCATAGCTAGCATAACATACATGAGACTACCAATAAGAGATTGATAAGGAATTTCGGTCATGAACTCCTTTTGCTCATCTGAGTTGGGGTAATCATCCTTGCTCAATTTCACATATCGAAGTAAAGGTGTACTCAATGCCTTTCCACCCTTCATAATGAACATGTGAAGTACTTTGGATATGTGTTTCACTTTGAGACAAGTATATACATCTTTTACTCCTATCATGAGTAATGTTCATGCCAAGAATATGTTTGGCATCCCCCAAATCCTTCATATCAAGTGTCTCATTCAACTTCTTTTAGAGAATTAACAAGTCATAAGAGGACTTCCCAGCAATCAACATATCATCAACATAAAGTATCAAGCATATCAAGCTACCATCTAAACATGATCCTCATTGCTTTGAGAATAGCCTTTAGACTTCATAAAAACATCAAAATTTTGGTACCATTGTCTAGGGAACTGTTTAAGTCCATATAAGATCTTCTTCAGCTTACAAACTAGAATTTCTTTTCCAAGGACTACATAACCCTCTGGTTGTTCCATACAGATCTCATCTGCAAGATCTCCATGCAAGAAATGAGTTTTCACATCCATTTGGACTAGTTCTAAGTCCTCCATTGAATCCAAGCAACATTCACAGGGTAGTCATCTTGACCACTAGAGAGAAGATTTCATTGAAATCAATACCATGTTTTTGCTTAAAACCTTTGCAACAAGTCATGCTTTATACTTTGGAGAATCACTATCTGATGTGAATTTTAGATTATATACCTATTTACATGGTAAAGCTTTCTTGTCCTTTGGAAAAGGTAATAAATCCCAAGTACCATTCTTATGAATAGACTCTAACTCACTCTTCATGGCACACTCCCACTTGACATGATCCTCTATCTACATAGCCTCTTTGTAGCAAGAAAGCTCAACAACATCTGTTAGCATAACAAAATCCAAACATGGAACATATCTATCATTTGGATGTGAGACACATGTAGAGCCTCTCAATGGTTACTAAGTAGGAACATTTGCAGATTGATATGATCGAAAATTCTCTTGAACATCCCTATGTGTAGCATTTTTATGCATGCTAACTAGGGACTAGTATCCTCGAAAACCACTCGTCTCACTTCAACCTCCTTAATTGGATGTTTATGCATCTTAGAATCATTGAAAATGACATCACTACTTCTGATCACAGACCTTGTTTTAGGATCCCATAAGCGATATCCAAATTAGCCTTTTCAACCATATCCAAGGAAAATGTATTTCTTTTACTTATGGTCCAGCTTTTGTCTAAGATTCTTGGGTATATGAACATATGCTTCACACCCAAAAACTCAAAGATGATCATAATTTGGTTGCTTCTCTATCCATAACTCTTGTGCCACTTTGAGACTTTTGGCAGTACTAGGTGAAAGGTTAATCACATGAACTCCAATCAATACTTCTTCAACCCAAAGCCTTGTGAAAGGTTTGCATGATGCAACGTATAAACTACTCTACCCTCAATAGCTCTATTCATCCTTTCAACTACACCATTTTGTACTAGGGTATAAGGATATGTAGACTCTCTATGAATTCCTCTAGATTGACACGAAAGACTAAATTCATGTGAGGTATACTCACCCCCATTATCCAAGCATAAAACCTTAATCTTAGTTCTTTTTTCAATCTCATCTGAAGCTAGCCAATTTCAAGAATTAGGGAATACCTCATCCTTCAATTGATAGGATATACCAAAAATTTTCTAGTAGCATCATCTATGAAAGTGAAAAGTAAAGAGAAGCACCTAATGAGCTTATGGGCATAGGACCACACACATCTATATGAACAAGATCTAAAGGATGAATTGAAGCATCTTATGCAAATTCCTAGTTTGATTCCATATTGACAATGCTCGCAAAATAAAAAATCAGAGAAAGGTAACACAGGCAAGTAGCCAGAATGGGAAAGATTTTCCATTCCACTACAAGATATATGGCCCAAAGAGCCATGCCAAATACAAGCCATAGGCTATTCAATAACAACTAACAAGCCATGCCAAATACAAGCCATAGGCTATTCAATAACAACTAACAAGTGTTCTTTGTGTTATTCAAATAAAGGATAAAGTGGGCCAACTTTGATTCCTTTTGCAATAACCATATTTCGCTTTGATATGCAAAAGGAGTGAGCATTGAAGACCACCGTGTAACCAAGGTCATCAAGTTGACCAACTGACATCAAGCTACATGATAACTAAGGTACATGTTGTACATTATGCATAGTCAATGTCGTACCATCAATGAATTGCGCAACCACATCTCTAATCCCAAAAACATCAAAATGGTAAGAGTCATCAAGTCTGAAAGTCCCAAGAGGCTTTTTCTCTATATGGTATCACATTGAAAGAAGCTCTAGATTCTAGCAACAATGTGTGGAAAAGAGAGTCAGCCATAAGAGCCTGAGTAGATATAGTACTATCAAGTATCGACACATCAACATCATCCAAAATGGCATTGATTTCTTTAATCTTCATAGTCGAATTAGATGGTGCAAGTAGTTGTTTAACATGCCCATCAACATTCTATCCTTTACCTTTAGTATTCTTTAACACATAGCAATCTTTCTTCATGTGTCCTTTCTTATGAAAATAATGGCATTTGATATCCCTCTTTCTTGATTTACTTCTACTCTTATTGCGTTGACCATTCTTTTCCTTGTTTTTGCTCCTATCACGTTCCTGACTCTTTCCTTGGTAAGAATCATGAACATTATATGCATCTCCACTCTAAGTGCCAACCATAGATTTTCTACGAATCTCCTCACTCAAGAGCGCTCCACATATGTCATCATAGACCAGTTTACCACCAAGTGTACTATTGTTAATAGCTTTGCAAAATTCATCCCATGATGTTGCCAAGGTGCATAACAACAAGATTGCTTTCATTTCATTATCTATCTCCATTTTCTGAGCCTCTAACTAAGAGAATATAGCACCAAGATCATTTAGATGAGTAGTAACACTATCTATGTTCTTCATGCCAAGATCATATAACTTTCTCATCAGATACACTCTATTTTTTTTTGTTTCTTTTTCATATGTATTGCATAACTTCTTCCAAAGCTCCTCTGCACTTTGAGAGTCCAATACTATAAAGTAAACATTATGTGCCAAGTGCAATCGAATGGGAGACCTAGCCATTTCATCCAACTCATCCCAATCATCTTCATCCATGTCAGCAGGATTCTTTGAGATTCCATTTATTGTCTTCTGTTGCCTCCTCTAAATCAACACATCTTTAATCTAATTCTTCCATAGAGTAAAGTTTGTGCCATCAAATTTTTAGATTTCAAAATGGTATTTTCCCTGCAAGTTGTAGTTTCTCCTAGGAACACTAGCACTAGAACCTGATCCACTAGATGTGCCTGAGATCTCTAATGCCATGATGATGAAGAATTGAATAAAATGATAATGGATCTAGAAGAGTGTGAACTCCACTATGGATCAAAAAAGAGTGACCAAGTGTCAAATTCTAGGAAAAAATCAACAAAGTCCCTAGATAAATGGATTAATGAATTGTAATGACCAATCAAAAAGATTATGTGAGAATATATGTGCACCACATGGACGTGTTAAGAAAACCTCACCACAACCCTCTTTATCGACATCAAAGGTTTTATGTAAATACGTAACTGCTATATCAATGACCACATGGAGTACATAAGAGATACCATAGAATCATACATAGTGTATGTGTGCTCAATATATGCAATAAAATGGCACTAAAAAGCTGAATACATAGCCCAAAAACTAGCCAACAATGCTTGCAAGTGCCTATCAACTTTGTTCTTTAGGCTCAAACACCTGCATAAACTTGTACTGGCTTCTTCGACCACAACTAAAAACCTTTCAAGAAACATCTAGACTTACTAGTTTGGTTGAAAACACAACCCCAAAGGTGAATATTTATTGTCGGAGAAGTACAAAGAGCACTCTTCTTGATGTTCTTGAATCTATGTAAAGAGAACTATGTGCGAAGAACTCCAAAATGGCTCCAAGAATCACCACAAAAATGCTTCAAAATAGGCTTTGAAAGCAAAGAATGAAGTTTTGAGGTCCCAAAACATGTTCAAGGTAATGTGAACCTTAGTCTTTCCCCTTCTTCAAATACCACAAGAGTGTAGCTTAGTGGAAAGAGATTTCCAGTTAAGCAAGCTCCTGGGGGAATAGTACTGGGATGGATGACCTCGTCGAAAGTACTAGGAATCTCCATCTTCCTTGATAGATGAGGTCCTCCTTTGTGCACAACCAACAATGACTTTGATGAGTTGGATGACAAGGTATGCCAAGGTCTATGCCTTTGTTGCCGCCTTGGAGAAAGCCTTGGGTGGGTAGGCGAATGCTCGCTTTCTCACACAAAAGCAACAAACTTTTCATATCAAAATGCTCTAATACAAGTGAAGTATTTTGATGGTGATGCACCAGGATGGACTCCCCTTCTTCAAGAGCTCCACAATGATACCTTGTCAATAGAAAACCAAGCTCCAGATACTGCACATAGTACTCTACACAGGCCTGTAGAATATACAAAAAACACAGTACACAAAAAGCATGAACATAAATTTCTTAGGTGTTACAAAATGTAATCAAACTTATGCTTTGTAGTTGACTAGAACACTATATGTTTTATTAAAAAACATTTAAAAAAGTGTCTGACAACCGTTTGTCCTTTCACATGAACACTAACAATAACACATAAGCTGACTGAAATCTTTCAAACTTCATGATCTATAGAATAGACTCTTCATCCAACAACAGAATCTACTCTGAAACTGTAGAAATAGTGTTTTCCATCTTCCAATCATGTCCAATGAATCTTTTCTCACAATATCTCCTCTTCGCATACAATGTCTTCCATTGATATTCTTTATCAACATTGCACATAATGTGCCTTTACTCACTTCACCAGTGCTTCTTTCCATGGTTCCTTTATCTTCAACATCAGCATATGCTAATCACTGTATCTTCCAACCAGCACTTATTTTCTCCTTGACAATTCTCCTTGAAGAGTGCATAAAACTCCTTCTTTATAGGCGTTGCTATTGCGAATGCCTTTTTGCATTAGGTAATCGCATTGTATTTGCTTCTGTTTTATTCGTGCTTTGCGTTTGTTTTCCCAATACGTGTTTGTTAGTGTTTTATTTGCTTTGTGAATTCCTTTGTTTTACGTGTTTGTATACGTATTTGAATTTTGACTTTTTACTCGTTTTGTTTTAGTTTCAACTTTTCACTTATATTATTTTATTATTTTGTTACTTTTACTTTCATAACTATGGTTACACATTAGAACCTTAGGTGCGTATGCACACACCTTTAGTTATGTTCATCAATCAGGTAATAACATAGGTACGAGGTATAGATGTATGCACATCACCAAAGAGAATCCATTCTTAATCCCTTATCCCTCCTAAGTGTTGAATGCTTGGACATATACGTGCAGACAATACTCTAGCTTTCGAGTCCTACAAGAGAAGCTAGAAACCGATCCTTGTCATAGTGCTTATCTCATTAGCACAACTCTTCTCAACCAATTACTACTTTAAAGGATAGGAACAATGAATGGATGTCTCAATTCTTCAATGATTTTCATACGAATGCTAGAGTGAGAAGTTCTTTGGCATTGAAATTTTTTCTTCTTTCATTAGAGTGAAGAGATTAAATCACTCTGGCAAGATGTCTTCTGATGACTTGTCTATTGCTTCTTCTAGATATAGAAACTTTGTGACTAGTCCACTACAAACCTAATATGCCACAATTTCATTAAAATAAAATTCCCCAATAACTAGATGTCTTTGGTGGCTTCTGAAAAAGAGATTCCTGATATTTCTTGTCCTTCTACATATAGAGAGGTTCTACAATCTTCAACAAGTGATCTCTCGAACAAATATGCAAATAATCCAAAATTACTCTATATTTCTTGTGTCTTTTTTGAAATGTTACTCCTTGGGATCCTCAATCCTATTGTACCTTCATTTTTTTGAGTGACGGGGTGGACCCAACAACAAGTTTTAATCATCATGTTTACCTAGCACCTTGATAACCACAAAACAATGTTGAAATTCACCTCATGTATATAAATTGGAATGTTCTTATTGAGGCCAATTGGTTGGATCTTGGACTAATAAACTATCCAAATATATACGAGAGCTAGTTTTATATCGATTTAGCCCATCTACTGATATGAGGGAAATGTGGAAATATTCATGCCAAAGCCACCATTAATCAATACTCTAGGAATTTCCTTGTTTCTATACCATGTGATAATAAAAAGCAGTGCATAATCGACTAAATTCACTTCAATAGATTCAACTTGGTTCACTTGAATGCCATACTCCAATACTAGGGCTAGTACCTCTAAATAAACTTCAGGCAATAAAGACTATTTAAAAGATGGTGCCAAGGATAAAAGCTCTCTAAAATATAATTGAATAGTTGACTTACTTAAAATTTTCCAAGAATCTAAACTAGTAGATGATACTGTATTCTTCGACTCATCTTGGACTTGAATTCTATGATAACGGTCATCTATCTCTACCATATCTTGGATAGTTTTGACCACATGGCACTATTAGTTGTGCATCATTACTACCGCTAGGTCCAACATTATTGGCATCGTCTCTTGACTATATTGTTCCCATATAAGGTGCTTGATACTAGACTCGATACCACATATTGTATTGATATATATATATATATATATATATATATATATATATATATATATATATATATATATATATTCTAAAACTTGTTTTACTGCCAGTACCTATTATAGGCACTAAATAAATAATTTTTTTACTATGATGAGAAAATTGCATATAACATAATATTACTGATTCAAAGCATAATTTACCACAATATAAATATTGAATTTCTACATTTAGTAGAGTATACTTGCCTTGATGAATCATCTACCTTCTATGATGGTATTGGAGTTCTAGAAAAAGGATTGACAGTCTGTTACATAAGGAGGTTCATGATCTTCAAATTCCTTTTCAATTGCTTAGAGTTTTGCAGCCTTGAATGCCACTTGTACTTGTAGGGATTGACTAATAAGGGATACAACACCACCCCTTTTTTAGCAAGTGCAACTAACTTTTCTAATATTCACATAATTATCAAAATACCACTATGGAATCCTTCTCCTCATTCAAAATAGGAATTATTCTCCAGTCCTTCTAGCTTTTCCCCTTCTTCCTTAAATAGTGAAAATCATTTTTTAAAATGTATTGGCATCCCTTATATCCATTGTCATAAGCATTCCAATTAATTGCCTACAAATGCTCCTAACATTAGCACTCCACCCCATGGTGGTATACAATGATTGTAGTGCCTTTTTGTTCCTTGCAATTTAAGGTTTAGGGAATGAGGATTCTATCCTACTCAACATAAATTAAGTTTGTGTTTCCTATTGTTACCACACAACTGTACTATTGCTTCTCTCCATTACCACATTATCTTACTATTATTTCATGGTAACACCATATTATGTTCAATAAAATAGAGAACAGAGAGACAGAACTCTGATGACTAAACCTTTGGCTTATTGGAAGGAGATTACATGGAAAACAACATCGCATCTCTGCACATTGTGCATGCTTAGTGTCATTCAAGTACTAAATCAATTCCCTCTAGAAGTTACAACTAAACAATACATATGATTTGAGACTCTTACAAAATGGCATTAAGAATATCTACTTAAGTATATTTGTATATAGCTCAATGAGGGTCATCTAACAAATCTATATACCACAATCACATATAAAAGAAAAGATGGAAAGCAAAAGAAGATATTCTAAAATGAAGGCCAATCTCTTATGGGTGCATTTTTAACCATATTTTCTCAAGGCAGAAATAAAGAATTAGTTTCTTGAAATTGATATATGTTGTGTCCACATAACAAACAATACAATTCATCCTAATATATAAGTTAGACTAGCCCACAAGGGGGTGAGAGATGCATGTATCCACCCAAAAAATTCTAGCCATGTATATACCTCTAGACCAAGGGATTGCATGTACTTGGACACTTTCAAGTGTCCCTCCAAATGTCCCTCATGTGGAAAATTGCCTAAGGTCCAGCAACATGATATGACATGGTATCACATGGATACTTAATCAAAAGAGCCTTCTCCTCTCAAGTACACACCAAAGTGTCACTAGGAGAAGCATAGAATTGGAGATACTTTCGGCCCTATGGGCCTGGACCCTAGAGAAGGGGCCAAGCCCCCTTCTGAACTCCCCCCATTAAGGTTCTATGGGGAAACCACATGGTATCACAAGGCCTTTATTTTTTCCTTGAATGGAAACCCAATGGCCCAAAAGTTTATGCCCTGCCTAATCTAATGTCTAGGCTAAAAAAGGTCATCTATTACCATCAATGGTCACACATAGACCTCATCTAACTTGGAAGATTAGGTTCCACAAATTTCCACGCTCTCACAATGGCTTCTCCTCATAATGGGGGCCTTACAACTTAGAGAACCATGGATCACTTATGGTCACTTGAGGGTGGAGTGATGAACTATGCCTGATGAATAATTCCTTGCCAAGAGCTTTGGTGAAGAGGTCGACCACAATGTCCTTCGTGTTGCAATGTTGTAAGATGATATCTCCTCTTCGTATCTTTTCTCTAATGAAGTGCTTCCTCACTTCAATGTGCTTTCTTTGTTGATGCATCATTCAATTCTTTGCAAAAGATTCAACTAAGGCATTATCACAAAGAATATTTTTAGGTTGGTTTTCACCAAAGCCAATTTCTTCCAAGTATCTTTTGAGCCAAACAACATCACAAGCGGAGGGTGTGAGAGCTTTTGTATTCAACTTCTATAGAGGATAAGCTGATATTAATTTGCTTTTTGGAACTCCATGAAATGGATTCATTGCCAAGGAAGAAGGCATTTTCACTTATGCTCTTTCAATCAACCAAATTTGTTGCATAATCGAAATCATTAAATCCACTTTGATACCAAGAATATAGTGTCACCAAGGTCCTTCATCTCTTTGGAGATTCTTCTTTGAACATCTTCAACCATGACTTCATTGCTTCCTATCAACATGAGATCATCCACACTAAAGAAGAACAATAAAAATATCTTTTTCTTGAGTCTATAATACAAGCTATGATCAACATTTATTCTTTGAAAACCTTGAGAGCAAAGATGCTCATCAATCCATGCATACCAAGCTTGAGAAGGTACAAACTTTTGTGAAGTTTGCATACCATGTGTTCTTTACCTTTGACAATTTATCCTTTTGGTTGTTGCATGTAGACTTCTTCCTCAAGTAGACCATTGAGGAAGGCATTGCTTAAATCCATTTGCTTCACCCTCCTCTTGAATATGGAGGAAAGGGAAACTAATAAGCTAACTGAACTCATCTTCTCCACTAGAGCATATATTTCATCATAATCCAAACCATATTGTTGAGAACAATCTTTAGCTATTAACCTTGATTTGTGTTGATCAATCTTCCCTTCCTTGTTGAATTTCAACTTGTAGATCTACTTATAGCTGATTGCTTTCTTATTGGCAGGTAATGTACATAAATCCCATGTCCCATTTTGATGAAGAGAAGCCATCTCCTTGTCTGTAAATTCTTGCCATTTTTTTGAGTACTAACAACCTTATATATTGAGGTCTCTTCATGTGGTAAAATAGAGCTAACCAAAGCAAAATTACTTTGCTAAACATTTGAGGAATCACCTCGTTGATATGTAAGCCTTTGAGGTTCTATTCTTATCCTTGAAGACCTTCTAAGATTTGATCAATGATGTTCATCTTCTTCCTCTAGTTCTTCAATGGTTTCCTCATGTGTTGAAGAGGGAAGTTCAACTTTAACTATTGTTGGAGAGCTTTCATCCAAATCTGAAATCGATGCTGAAATCAAGATTGCATTCTCACAAAAAATCACATCCCTTGATAGGAATTTCTCCTTCTTACATGGATCATAAAGTTTGTAAGCTTTGCTCACATCACTATATCCAACAAAGATGCATTTCCTTGACTTGTCATCAAGTTTCTGGTTTTCATCCAGAATATGAGAAAATGGGAGACATCCAAAAAATTGTAAATGATGTATCTTAGGCTTCATGTTGTGAAGAGCTTCATAGGGTGTAATTGATGGAGAATGTTATTCTCCAAAAGAACAACCTATTCTTGTGATTAGAGCACCTCTATACCAAGAATAAGTCAAAACCTTCCACTCATTTAGAGGATCAATTACTAACTATCAAAAGGTTAACAAATCTGTGAAGAAGATGAAACACAGAAAAGTCTGCTGCACTATTTCTCCACATTGACCTATCAAATGTGTAAAGTTTTTTATGAAACTTTGTACGAAGTATCTCCTAGAGATTGCGCATCTACTCCAAGTTGAATTACTTCAAAAGATTAAGTATAACTTGAGAAATCAACTTCTCAAGTTACCTATGTCAGAAACTGTCACTCAGAACAGTCGATTTTACACCTGTAACTTTTAAGACTTGGTTCTCCTTGAATAGAACCCGTTTTCCAAAATGCTTCTAGACATGAGTAGCTTATCTTCCAACTTAAAGATTAAGCCCTCACTCATGCAAAACTTTAAACTGTGCTGGGAGAAATGATCAAAACATTAAGTTCGAAATCTGCGCCTGTTTTAGGAACCTGTGAACATACTTCACATATGAATGTTCCTACACTTAATTCACTCAGCCTGATTACAATTGAAAGCTAAAACTTTATACAGAGGTCAAGCAACTCTAGACTTAGACTTGTACAAAAGCATTTCACAATTGATCTATTGTAGAAGGAGAACACGCAGAAACATCGGGCGCAATTATCTTTCAATTACTCAGAAGAATTATAGTTGAGTGATGAGAGCAAACTCAACTAACTTTTCCTCTATCTCATGACATCTATCTCCCTCATTCTTGACTTCTAACTATTGTCACATATGCTCTCATACTTGCCCCGAATTTTCTCAAAGTATTTATAGATAAATTTGTACATGATTCTTACTAAACAAAAGATCTAAGTCAGCTATGACTAAACTAATGTACATATGTGTACACTTCTCTTATCCTCTGAATGTAATCTTCTTCCAAATTTTAGGAATTGATTCTTCCTTCATCCTTTAATCTTCCAAGCCTTCAATTGGTGATTGGTCTGCACCAACAGCTCCCCCTCAATCATCAATTGAGGTTTTCTCTGTCTTCTTGATACTTGCCATGTCTTTGAACCTTTGTAACTTAGGTCCATCCAAACTCTTTGTCATCATATCTGCCACTTGTTCTTTTGTTGGAGTGTACATCACTTCAATCTCTTTATCTAGTACCTTTTCCCTCAAGAAATGATACTGAATCTCTATATGCTTAGTCCTGGCATGAAAAACAGGGTTAGCTGCCAAATACAAAGAACTCATATTGTCTCCAAAAATTATTGGAATACTATGATCAATCTCAAAACTTTTCATCAAGGTCTTCAACCATATCACTTCCTTTGCAGCTTCTACCATTCCCTTATACTCAGCTTCTGTGGATGATAAAGCAACTGTATCTTGCTTCTTTGAACACCAAGAAACTAGCTTATCTCCAACATAACAAAGATACCCATGAGTAGACCTTCTATCATCTGAGTCACCTGCCCAATCTGCATCACTAAACACTTTGATTCTTGTGTCAGAAGTGAAACCATAATACAAACCTTCACTTAGGGTTCCTTTGATATATCTGAGTACCCTTTGGGCTGCAATCCAATGAGTTTTCTTTGGACAATGCATAAATTGTGACAACACACCTACTGCATATGATAGATCTGGCCTTGTCAAGGTAGCATAAATTAAACTACCTACCAAACTCTGATATTTCTTCATATCATTGAACTCTTCACCTCCATACCTGCTTAATTTATGATGTACCTCCAATGGTGTAGTTGAGATCTTGCAATCTTCCATGTTAAACTTGACTAGAAGATTCTTCAAGTATCTCTCTTGTGAAACATATACTCCATGTTGAGTATACACAATCTGCATTCCTAGAAAATAAGATAAGTTTCCCAAATCACTTATCTTAAACTCCTTCTCTATTTGTCTTTTGAGTTCATTGATTCCTTGAGCATCTGTTCCTGTAACAATAATATCATCAACATAAATGCACATGTAAATGTATCCATTTTCACTTGCCTTCACTAGCAAGCTACTATCTGCCTTTGATGCTTGAAATCCACATTCATTCAAGAACTTGACCAATCTATAATTCCAAGCTCTTGGGGCTTGCTTCAACCCATATAAAGCTCTCTTGAGCTTACACACATAATCTGATCCAATTGATTCCATGAAGCCTTCTGGTTGCTCCATATATACTTCATCTGCAATGTATCCATTTAGAAATGCATTTTTCACATCCAATTGTGATAATTTCCATCCTTTACAAGCAGCAATAGCAATCAATGTCCTAATTGTAGACATCTTAGCAACAGGACTAAAGGTTTCATCATAATCTACCCCATAAGTTTGGGCATAACCTTTGACCACAAGTCTAGCCTTATATCTAGACACCTTACCATCTGCAAACCTCTTTGTTTTATATACCCACTTACATCCAATGACCTTCTGATTCTTTGGTCTTGGTACTAGTTCCCAAGTTTCATTTTCAAGTAGAGCATCATACTCTTCCTGCATTGCCTTCTCCCAATTCTGTTTACCTTTGGCTTCTTCATAAGTGGTTGGATCTTCTTCTGTTTTCACAATGTAGGCATAATCTTTTGTTGTTAGAAAAGATGTATCATAACTATACCTTATAGGTTCTTTCCTTTCTCTTGTAGATCTTCTGATTTCTGCACTTCTTGAAGTTTCAGCCTCATTTGATTCTGGATCAAATCTTGGCCCTTCTTCTACATGATCCTGCACTCTACTTCTAGAGTCAACTTCATCAACAATTTCTTCACATACTTTTACCTTTGCCTTTCCTTTCCTTTGTATTTCTTCAACACCTGCAAACTCATTTGGTGATCCTGTATACCATATATTTTGCTCATCAAATGTCACATCTTTAGTAACAAGAAATTGCTTTGTGGATGGACTCCACAACCTGTAACCCATCTGTCTATCATCATATCCAATAAACACATACTTCTCTGCTTTTGGTTCTAGCTTATGTCTTAATTGTGAAGGAACATAAGCATATGCAATACATCCAAATACTTTACAATGATCAAGAGTAGGCTTCTTACCCCACCATGCTTCATAAGGGGTTCCTCCATCCAAAGCTTTGCAAGGCAACCTATTCACAAGGTATGTTGCAGTGTTAATGGCTTCTGCCCATAAGTAATTTGGACAATTCTTTTCCTTCATCATGGCTCTTGCAAACTCTACAAGAGTCCTATTCCTCCTTTCTGCTACTCCATTCTGTTGAGGGGAGTACCTGCAAGTTACTTCTCTTTTGATACCTGCATTCCACAAATAATCATCAAACTCTTTAGAGAAATACTCTCCCCCTCCATCTGATCTTAACCTCTTGAGCTTTTGTCCTGTGATCCTTTCTGCATAAGTATGAAAATGTTTGAATGTCTTGAAAACTTCTGATTTATCCTTGACTACATACAAAGTAATCCACCTGGTTGCATCATCAACAAACAACACATAATATCTGGATCCATTTATGCTATAGTCCCTTGAGGGACCCCATACATCTGTATGAACCAATTCAAGCATATTTGAATGCTTGTATCCTGATTTGTTGTAAGAACTCTTATGTGCTTTACCTAATTGACAAGCTTCACACTTGTACACCATATGTTGCCCTTCAATGTTTGGCAATCCAAGCACCACCTGATTCTTTGACATCTCCTTTATAGCTCTCTCATTGAAATGACCTTGCCTTTTATGCCATAGGTCTAATTCAGATACCTTTTGACTTCCATAGGTAAATAATGCATGTCCCACATTACCTTGAACTTTGAGAGTAAACAATCTTCCTTCCTTTTTACCTGCAATTATATTTCTATATCCCTGATTTGGATCTTTGTAGCTCAAGCGTAAGCACCACCTCCTTTACTTGTCAATCCGCGGAGACGTGAGGACCGGTATGAAGACCACGAGCAAGTGAAGGCACAAGTGCGTGAGTGAAAGCACACAAACATGCACACACATACACACACACGTGCACAAAGTAAGATCAAAGAGAGGAACAATGGAAAGCTTAGATTGCAAAAGAGTTCTCTTACAAAAGTTCTATTCTCTAACAAGCTAACCTCAAAAATGAGCTCTCTAGCTCTTTTTATAGTTTTTTGACTAGTTTTGGCCCTGTCCAGACCTAGTGTCCGGCCTAGTTAAAAATTAGGTTCCAGGGCTTATTTGAGGGCTCAAACGAAGTCTAAAAATTATGAAAATTGGTACGATGGTACTTCTAATACTCCTCAAGCTCGAGGACTCCTCGGCTTGAACAAAATGGAGTTACTAAAAATAGATAATGGTATTTACAATGGTTTCTAGTGATGAAAATCACTATTTTTGTAGGGGATTCTTCTGAAAATTTGACATACACTTCTTGGAGCTCCCTACTTGCTCCCTTTCCTCGTGTGTCCACCTTTTGATGTGCTTCCATGCTTTGTCCTTGACTTTGAGCTTCAACAATCTTGTACATAAACACCATCATTTGTGAATCTTACCTCATATCCTTTCTCCACAATTTGCCCTACACTTATCAAATTTTTAGGAATAGTAGGAACATAAAGTACCTTGCTCAGAAGTGTACTTCCACTCTTTGTCTTCACTGATCCAATGCTCTCCACTTTATGTTTGGTATTGTCACCTGTCTGAACTGTATGTCCATTCACCCTTGCTTCCATATCAGTCATCAAAGATAGATTCCCACTCAGATGGTTGCTGCACCCTGAGTCAATATAAAACACTCTTTGATCTTCTCCCATTGATTCATGAGTTGCATTCAAGATAAGAGTCATGTCATCCTTCTGATCTGATGCATAATTGTAATAATTATTGTTATAGGACTGAGATTGGAAGTTTCTTCCACCTCCTCTACCATATGATGTCCTACCACCTCTTCCTCTGAAATTGCCTCTTTGGTTTCTGCCTCCTCTACCTCTTTGATTATAATTCTGATTATTGCTTCCACCATTTTGATTATTATACCAACAATCATTTGCCAAATGATTTGTTCTGCCACAAATCCAACAAGCTTTAACATTATCTTTGTTCTTTACCTCCTCTTCCTTTACCTCTGAAATTCATCTTTCCTTTTGTGAAGTTAGCTTGATTTGAATTCCCTTCATCATCATTTGATTGCTTTCCCTTGCCATTCTTTTTCTTGTCTTTGGAGTACATAGCTTGACTTGTACTTCTATCATTGTCTCCTTTAAGATCCTGCTCAAAGGTTAGCATGTGTCCTAGCAATTGATTAAGATCAGGAGTAAAGTGATCAAGTGACAATTCTATGGACAATATAAAAGGCTTCCACTTCTCATCTCCTCTCAAACCTGTAAGTATTTGTCTTACCAACTTTTCCTCTTCAATATCTTCATCCACTGCTCCCAAGCTATCTGCAATATCTTTCATTCTTGCCACATAATCTGAAATTGATTGTGAGCTCTTCTTCTTGAAAGTTGTGAACTCAGCCCATAGTGAGGACTTCCTTGACTTAGTTGTATTTTGGAAATGCTCTTCCAAGGCATTCCAAACATCTGTAGCACTTTCCAAACCTCTGATGTGAGGTAAAAGGTAATCATTTACAGCCATGTAGATAATACTCCTTGCTTGAGCATCCTTTCTCATCCAAGTCTTCAACATTGCAAGCTCTTCCCTAGTAGGAATACTAGGATCTGCAAACTCTGGTTTTTCTTCATCTCCTGTAATAAATGATATAAGATCTTTGCTCATGAGGTGTGCTTCCATCCTCATGGACCATGCTGGATAGTTCTCCCTATCTAGCTTATCAATCTGCAAGCTTTCTCCCATCTTGTATCCACCTGTGTATTGAAAACTTCAAGCTTTACAAACAATGTATGTACCTTTACTTCGAATTAGAATCCTTTTGCCTTTCTTGATGTCAAATAGTCTTCTCCTCAAGCTTTGACTCCAAGCTTTCACTTCTTAGTCCTTCAAGTGTTGAATTTCTTGAATCTGCAGCAGTCAGGATCCTCCTTTTCCTCAATTTGATGTCTCCTGCTCTGATACCACTGATGGAGAATGTTATTCTCCAAAAGAACAACCTATTCTTGTGATTAGAGCACCTCTATACCAAGAATAAGTCAAAACCTTCCACTCATTTAGAGGATCAATTACTAACTATCAAAAGGTTAACAAATCTGTGAAGAAGATGAAACACAGAAAAGTCTGCTGCACTATTTCTCCACATTGACCTATCAAATGTGTAAAGTTTTTGATGAAACTTTGTACGAAGTATCTCCTAGAGATTGCGCATCTACTCCAAGTTGAATTACTTCAAAAGATTAAGTATAACTTGAGAAATCAACTTCTCAAGTTACCTATTTCAGAAACTGTCACTCAGAACAGTCGATTTTACACCTGTAACTTTTAAGACTTGGTTCTCCTTGAATAGAACCCGTTTTCCAAAATGCTTTTAGACATGAGTAGCTTATCTTCCAACTTAAAGATTAAGCCCTCACTCATGCAAAACTTTAAACTGTGCTGGGAGAAATGATCAAAACATTAAGTTCGAAATCTGCGCCTGTTTTAGGAACCTGTGAACATACTTCACATATAAATGTTCCTACACTTAATTCACTCAGCCTGATTACAATTGAAAGCTAAAACTTTATACAGAGGTCAAGCAACTCTAGACTTAGACTTGTACAAAAGCATTTCACAATTGATCTACTGTAGAAGGAGAACACGCAGAAACATCGGGCGCAATTATCTTTCAATTACTCAGAAGAATTACAGTTGAGTGATGAGAGCAAACTCAACTAACTTTTCCTCTATCTCATGACATCTATCTCCCTCATTCTTGACTTCTAACTATTGTCACATATGCTCTCATACTTGCCCCGACTTTTCTCAAAGTATTTATAGTTAAATTTGTACATGATTCTTACTAAACAAAAGATCTAAGTCAGCTATGACTAAACTAATGTACATATGTGTACACTTCTCTTATCCTCTGAATGTAATCTTCTTCCAAACTTTAGGAATTGATTCTTCCTTCATCCTATAATCTTCCAAGCCTTCAATTGGTGATTGGTCTGCACCAACAGTAATGCCCTTTGAGACTTCAATAGGAGACCATTCATCAAATAACATGAAGTGTAGATTGCTTCAGCCCAAAATATGTTGCTTAGACCTTTGTATTTGAGCATGTACCTTGCTACTTCAAATAACATTGTGCCCTTTCTCTCAGCCACTCCATTTTGTTGTGGAGTGTAGGTGCAAGTAAGTTGTCTTAGAATGCCATTCTCAAGTAGATAATGGTTGAAATCCTTTGATAAGAATTCTCCTCCTTTGTTAGACCATAGAACCTTTAGTCTTCATCCTGTCATCTTTTCAACCATAGCATGAAATTGTTTGAAAATCTGAAATACTTCAGCCTTGGACTTCATAAAATAAATCCAAGTATATCTAGAAAAATTTTATGTGAAGTGACAAAATAAATATTCCCTCAAAGTGAGGGAGTGTGGGCTGAATCAAAAACATCATCATGAACCGATTGCAATAAATTAGGGGCCCTTGAGCTACTCTTTGAGAACTTAGTCCTAACATGCTTTCCAAGGGAGCATGCTTCACACAATTTTCCAATCCTTGGTAAGGCTTGAATCCCAATGACCGCCTTTGTTCTTAAACATGCATAACTATTGAAATTCAAGTGTCCATACCTCTTATGCCATAATTGCATAGGCATAATAGGAGCTACCTAATCAATGTCCATTGCTGAAAATGCTGAGACTTCTCCTTCTAACTTGAAAAGCTTTCCTTGCTTCTTTCCAGTTGCAATCACTTTATGGGAGTTGTTTGGATCTTTGATGCGGCATTGTTGGCCTTCAAACTCTCCTTTCAGCCCCTTTTTAGTCATAGCTCCAATATTTGAAAGCAGATTCTTCGTAAGACAGGTACCAAGACAACATTCCCAAGTGTCATTTTCTCTCTTGTCTCTTATCGAATGGGTATGTCACCTTTCCCTATAATAGAATTTGGAGTGCTATCTGTTATAAAGATGGTACCAATATGAAAAAATTCAATATTTGAAAATTATTCAACACGAGAAGTCAAATGAGGACTTTCTCCACTATTTTTCCACCATGGTTCCTCTTCGCGATCATGTGTATGGGTTGATATCTCTTCCAATGATACAAGTGAAGAATCCTCTTTGAAGTGAAAAGATTCTTTTCCACCTTCTCCATCCATGTACTGGGCTGATCTTCTCTCCCAATGTCTTGATTACTCCTGCAATCTTTAGCAAGATGACCATATCTATATCAAATTGTAACATTTTATAGAATAGTATCTTCCTCTATCTTTCCCTCTTCCTCGACCTCTCAAGGAAGGATGCCCTTATTCTTGGAAAGATAGATTACCTTCGTGGTCTTGCCGATCTTGCTTGTGAGTGGTTGATGTCTCCAACTTCCTCTTTGTGTGTTAAATCTCCCTCTTCCCTTGATGAGAATAGTGCTTTGTAATTTGATGTTGATGAATGTCCTCCATCATATATTGACTTCATGGCAGCTTGCCGTTGATTTTCATCTCGGAAAATTTCTTCCATCTCATCAAGAGAGGGCTTCTCCCTCAAGATGATGAGGCCTTGATCTAAGCCTTCATATCTTCTTGCAATCCATGTATGATTATTGTAGAGAGCTCATTGTCGGACATCTTGTATCCAATAGCCACTAGTTTTTGATGTAGATCCTTGAATCTCTTGGTGAAGATTGAAGCATCCTCTCCTTGCTTCCTCTTACAATTTGTAAGTTTAGCCCTCTATGCCACTTGCCTCGAGGTGCTCTTGGAATTCTAGATATTCTTCAATGTCTCCCATGCCTTCTTGGGAATCTTCACATCAATGAGATGGCTGAGAATGTCAACTTTCATACCCAACCTTATCATATGAACAATAAACATGGCCTTCTTTTCCCATTTGGAAAATTTCTCTACACTTCCACTCGCTCTCTCCATTGAAATTAAATCCCAACAATCTTGAAAGAAAAGTAAGGATGCCATCTTTGACTTCCATGTTGTGTAGTTGTTTCCATTGAGTTTCTTAGCTCCTCCCAAGTGTAGGTTGTGGAGACTTGGTGCCATCTTCAGCTATAACAAGTTGAAACGAGAGTCTTTCCTTCACTCAAATATGTTGATGCATGAAACACCACAAGAACCAAGATAATTTGATATTAGAAAGCCTCTATAATCACCATTAACTCAACAAGACTTCAAACTTCAAAAAATATGACACTTAGTAAATGTGAACATTTACTCTTTCTAAAAATGCATCTTTTCTTCTAGCTTCAATTCTTCTTTGATTTGACTTGAATCTTAGAGATTCTTGTGCTCAATGATTCATAGAAGTTCTTAAATATAGTAAGCAACACATGCCAAGCACAACTTTCAAGTAATTACTTGCAAATAACTTGAAATGTCTTCAACAGTTAAACTATGTCTAAAATCTAAGAATTACCTTCATCGATTTGACATGCCTTCACTGTTAAGCTTATTTCTCTGAGCAATCCTCCCATTTTGCAAAGATCTTTTGGTCAATTGCAGTTAAGGATGATAACTTTAAAATGCGCTATCACTCTTGAGATCTAACTATTCGAAGATTATTGAAATCTATGCCAAAAAACTCATAACTTCCAACTAACATTTATATAGTTATGAAATCACTAAGATTTCTTCACACAAGGAGAATTAACTCAAATACTTCTACATGAACATGTGTTTTTTATTAAAGAAGCTGTGTAAAAAATGGCTTGGCCTCATTCTACTCATAGCCATAGAAAGATTTGTATCTATGAAAGATCTCTCACCATCATCTCTCTCAAAAAATACCTTGACTGCCTCTTTACTATCTTAGGAACTTACAAATCGAGTTCATCTACAATTTTTTTCTCAAATTAACTTATATACATTTGTTCTCTATGCTCCTATTTCTCAAAAACATAATTCTAAAAGTTCTATACTAGTTTTGAACCTAATTTCATCACTATATTACATGTGTGAATTTATCCCTTCACATAGGCATGGTTTTCTAAGCGTCCAAGTTTCATAGCTCTTTGTCCTTCTTCTTTCCACTTATGTCTTCATGTATTTATGTTTAATTAGTGAGTGAAGCCCCACAACTCCCCCTCAATCACTAGTTAACATTTCCTGTCTCTTCATACAATCTTCTTCTCTTTTATTCCTGCCATTCCTTTGAATCTACTTGTCTTCACTCCATCCAAGCTTTTTGTCATGATATCTACTATCTGATCCTTTGTAGGAGTATACACCACTTCAAGTTCCTTCTCCATTATCTTTTCACTTAGGAAATGATATTGGATCTCTATGCATTTTGTTCTTGCATGAAATACTAGGTTTTTTGCAAGATAAAGTGAACTCATATTATCTCCCTGTATTATAGGTATACCTTGATCAATACCCAAGCTTTTGAACAAGGTCTTCATCCACACTACTTCTTTAGCTGCTTCCACAAGCCCTTTGTATTTTGCCTCAGTTGATGATAATGCCAATGTATGTTGTTTCTTTGAGCACCAACTTACAAGCTTATCACCTATGTACACCATGTATCCATGTGTTGATCTTCTGTCATCTTGACATCCTGTCCAATCTGAGTCACTATATGCTCTCAACTTTGTGTCTAAGGTAAAAGGATGATATAATCCTTCCTTTATAGTTCCTTTTATGTATCTAAGAACTCTTTGACCTGCAATCCAATGTTGATCCTTTGGACAATGGATGAATTGTGAGTGGAGTCCCGCTGCATAACTAAGTTCAAGTCTTGTTAGTGTAGCATAAATCAAATTTCACACTAAAGATTGATACTTCCTCATGTCTTTGAATTTTGCACCATCATATTTTCTAAGCTTATGATTAACTTTAAGTGGATTTGAAGCTTCTTTGCAATTCTCCATGTTGAACTCC
Source organism: Ceratopteris richardii (assembly GCA_020310875.1). Taxonomy (NCBI): domain Eukaryota; kingdom Viridiplantae; phylum Streptophyta; class Polypodiopsida; order Polypodiales; family Pteridaceae; genus Ceratopteris; species Ceratopteris richardii. The sequence goes on along the minus strand of CM035434.1, from coordinate 39,636,768 downwards.
TTCAATATGTTCAGAAGATACCTTTCTTGTGATACATATATACCATGATCTGCATAAATTGTCTCCATTCCAAGAAATTATGATAACTTCCCTAGATCACTTATCTTGAATTCCTTCTCTCTTTACTTCCTTGATTCCTTCATTTGATGTACCTATGATTATAATGTCATCTACATAAATAGAAATGTAGATTATACCTTCATCTATTCTTTTGATAAGTAGACTTGCATCTGCCTTTAAACTTTGATATCCAAGATCATTGAGATACTTCAAAAGCATATAGTTTGAAGCTCTTGGAGCTTGCTTTAACCCATAGATTGCTCTTGTTAATTTGAAAAAATAATTTGGATACCTAAAATTTGCAAACCCTTGAGGTTGCTCCATATATACTTCATTAGATATGTATCCATTCAAAAATCCATTCTTTATATCCAATTGACTCAAGATCCATCCCTTTTGATGCTGCAATAGCAATGATTGTTCTTATGGTTGACATCTTTTCCACATGACTAAATGTCTCATCATAATCTATGCCATGAGTTTGAGCATAGCCTTTGACCACCAATCCGGCTATTCTTCCATTTGCAAGCTTCTTTACTTTATACACCCATTTATTTCCAACCACTTTCTTACCATTTGGTTTTAAAAAAAAATCAAGTGCATTGAACTCTTCCTTCTTTGCTTCTTCCCATTGTTTCTTACCTTTTGATTCATCATGGTTTTGAGGTTCTTCATCTTCTTGACCATATAAGCATAGCTTTTCTAAGTCATGAAAGAAGTATTAGAGGAATACCTTGTTGGTTGTCTCCTTAATCTGCTTGACCTTCTTGGTTCATTTTCTTCATGTGTATTTGAGTATACTTCTTCATCAAACCTAGGTGCATCTTCATTTCTTCTTGATAATCCAACTCTAGATGTGCTTGCTTGCATGTGATCTTCATCTCCATTTACCTGCATATTTGATTTACCTCTCTCACTTCTTACTTCTTCTTCAAATGCTTCAATGTTGTGACTTTGTTCGACATACCAACTCTTATGTTCATCAAATGTTACATCTTTAGAAACAAGAAATTCTTTGATTAGAGGATTCCATAACCTATGACCCATCTACTTTTCATCATACCCAATGAACACATATTTTTTAGTCTTTGGTTCAAGCTTATGTCTGAGTTATGATGACACATAAGCATAGGGAATTGATCCAAACACTTTAGAATGATCTAGTGTTGGTTTCTTACCCCACCAAGCTTCACAAGGGGTTATTCCATTTAGAGTTGTACATGGTAACCTATTCACAAGGTATGTAGTTGTATTCACAACTTCAACCCATAGATAATTTGCACAATTTTTCTCCTTTAACATAGCCCAACTCAACCAAAGTTTGATTTCTTCTTTTTGCTACCCCATTTTGTTGAGGTGTGTACCTTCAAGTTATTTCCCTCTTAATACTTTCATTCCAAAGATAATCATTGATAGAGATTGAGATCTAAAGTGTTAATAAATTGGTCATTTTATGTAAGAAAACATTTTCACGAAAAAGGTAGCTTTGAATGACACAATAAGGGTAGTAACTTTTGACAGAATGATTATATGTTTTGTTTTTATGGTGGTGGTTTTGGCATAGGTTTGGGAAAATGGAATGGCCTTAATTTTGACCCATTGGTTAGATTTTGTATGGTTGAGTGAAAAGTGTTTATAACCAAAAAGTTCTTTGCCCAATCTTTGTTGATGTTGTATATAGTCCATACCATCAAACTTTAAATTTTCTAGCACTTTTGTTAGGTTTCAAATTAAAAAAAAAACAATTGCCCTTCATGAAACAAAAGCATTATCAAATGGTGTTCATGAGTGCATGCATATCATAGCTGCATTCCTTGTAATAATAAGAAGCTCATAACATGGTGTTCATCCGATTCTCTAAGATCATCTAAATCTGTATACAATGATTCATCTGAAATGAGTTTTTGGTCAAGGGCAACATGAAGAATGGGGACCACAACTTCCATTGGTGCCATTGCTTCCAATCCATAAGTCAACTTGAATGAGGTAAATCCAATCAAATCCTTGTTAGCAATATGGTATGCTAGAGCACCAAAGGTAGAAATTGATCTGAATGTTGTGGAATCTCCATTTTCAATTGCTTTAGAATTGCCAATATCTTTAGTACTTTTTGCCAAGTTGTTGGCTCAAGGTTACTATGATGTATAGAATTTATGAACTATATTATAAGCTTGGGTTAAACAACAAAATGAGCGACTCTATCAGATACAATTTGTAAGGGAAGTCAAAATCATGGAGAAACTTTGTTGGTAAGGATTGTAGCAATAATTATTGCAGTATCTTTTTTCAAAATCCAAGCTTCTACCATCGGGTGGCATAGTCGATGGAAGTAAGAATGTATCTATTATTGTTAGAAGGTACCCATGTGGAAATTGGTCCAATAAATGTTGAAATTCAAACTCCAACCTTAGGAGCATAAGAACCATCTCAATTGATGAAACTTGGAGCATCATGAAGCAAGGAGCCAAGCATGAGTACTTGTGCACTCAAATTCGAATTTGAGTCCCCCTCATTATTCTCAACCAATCACCTATTACATGTAGGTGTGATGAACCCGAATTTTTAGGAAAAGAGCATCCTATCATTTAGGGAATCTTTTCTCAGTCATATAAACACACCACGTACTTCAAATTGGTGAGATATTGCATGTGTTATCACTTTCAGATTTTGAATCAACTAGTAGACCCCTTTTTAAGCAAGCCCCCTGGTTTCTTGAGTATTTTCTTCACGTTTTCAATAGCAAAAGCTCACATTGTTTCATCACTCAAGGAGCTAGTTAGCTTTGAGTGTTGAGAAGATTTTACTTGTAATCTTTGTCTGGATAGAAACCTAATATATTCTTCTAAAGGTGGCTTGAATATCAAGTCTAAACTCTGCATATTCTTAGGGAAATCAAGTCTAGAGTGAACAACAGTCTCTGTGTGCATGTCTAGTGTAGGCAATGAGTAGCCTATTTTGAGGCATTCTTTAGGACTCATATTGAGTGGGATAAATTTCATTAGGAAGATCTCATAGTCTACTCTGATAAACATGAAGCTCTTGGGCTCATTCCGTAGGAACTTAGAGAACCATAGTTTTTGAGTGAACAAAGATATATGCAATCATACAGGTGAGGGCATTCGTGTTTCAAGTTGCATAGGGAAAGTGTAGATTCTCCCATCAATGGTCTCAGAGCAACTCCAACACACAAAGACCTTCAAAGAGGACTAGAAGGAGCTATTGAAGGCCTTGGAAGAGGAGTTGGTTATTCAAGCTCAAGGGCATACATAAAACTCAAGGAAAGTCTACTAGGGAAATAACAAGGCATCTACATCATTTGTTTTGGTACTTTTGAAGCAGAGGTAATTTTGTTAATACTCATCACTCTTTTTGCATCAAGAAGCCTTAGAATAGTACACTGGAGTACACCATGTTAGAATATAGCACCTATATTTAAAAGCTAGATAAGAACAAATATCATTGATGGAGGTTTAGAATGCCTAGCTTCCTTATGGGTAAGGCTTTATGGGGGCTTATTAGTGGAACAGATGTCAAGCCTAGATTGGGGATAATCTAATTGGTGATCAACTGATAATCTTAAGAGAATGGAGTGAGAGAGATAAGACAGTTATCTTCATTCTATCTCAGCATATTAGCAATACAATGATATGGCATATTGAGGACCTAAACACTTCAATGAAAGTGTAGGAAACCCTATAGAGGTTATACCCTACTTCAACCAAAGCTAAAAATATTGAATTGAAGAATGAACTCAATAATCTAAGGAAGACACCTAGTAGCAACATCAATAATTACATTATGAAGATCAAGGAGGTGAGTGATGCATTGAGATCCATCACTTGTCACATAGATGATGATGACCTAGTTGCATATACACTGAATGGACTTAGGGATGAAGCAATCACATGAGTTGCAACAATGACTTCTTCTCAAATATGGAGGTGTCATCAACTAAAGGTCATGTGGAGAGAGGTGATGATACACCCCATGCCATTACACATATAGGTGATGTTATGTTGGATGGTCCTCATAAAGTTAAGTGCTTGAGAAATTTTCTTCATGTTCCAAAAATTACAAAGAATCTTGTTTTTGTGGTTCAAATGGTTGAGAGAGGATTCTAGGTCAAATTCAATTAGAACGGATGCTTTTTGGAAAACTCTAAAGAAGGTTATAGATTGGTGGCCAAAGGAATAAAGGAGGGAAGGCTATTCACATTGGATGTGAAGCCAAAATTCAACCACATTACTTACTTCAAATATGGAATCATAAAAGAAGAAGAATTGGATCTTCTGCATAAGAGGAATGGACATATCAATACTCAAAGGTTGAAGGACATGGAGAAGAAGAGGCTAGTGCTTGGATTACCAAATCTTCATAATCAAAATCTCAAGAAATTTTGTGAAGCTTGCCAACTGGGTAAGAAAATTAGGTTATTGTTTAAGAACAGTAATGTAATGAACTACATGAGATTTGAACTCACAACCTCCTAGATAGGAGTGTGATGGGCTAACCACTTGCCCCAAAATCCATGGTTGACAATGAATTCCTAATTCTCCTTGTTAGGGTGTATTTCAACCATCTCCTATGAGTCAATCGTGTGGTTCAACCATCTCCTACCTATCACTTTATTACATCTCCTACCTATCACTTTATTATACTCTTTCCCCCTTGGTTTCCTAATCCTCCCTATTAGGATTTGGTTCAACCATCTCCTATTTGTCAACATTGTGGTTCAACCATCTCCTACCTATCACTTTATTACAATTAACTATGAGAGTTATCATCCACTTGATCTATTTTGTATAGAGGTCTTCCGGCCAAAAAAGGAGAGCTCAAATGGAGGTTATATATACTTTCTACATTGATAATTGCAGAAGGGTGACTTCACTTGATTTCATGAAACATAAATTAGATGTACTTTGTTGCTTCAAGAAGTTCAAAGCTATTGTAGAGAAGGAATGTGATGGGCACATCAAATATCTGAGGTGAAATGGAGGGGAAGAATACTTCTCCGAAGAGGTCTATGACTTCTTGGAGTCAAATGGTATCAAGAGAAAAATCACATGAAAGTACACACCACAACAAAATGGTGTAGCAGAAAGTAAAAATGGGTATATTGAAGAATGTGTTAGGGCTATGATGAAGGAGATGGGAATACCTAATTGATATTTAATTGATGCAACAACAAATGTTGTATACATGATGAAAAAAGTGCCCACATCAGGTATACATCCTTCAACAGCCTATGAAGCTTGCTATAATAGAAAACCAAATATATCACACTTGAGAGTGTTTGGTTGTACTTGTTATACTTTAATACCAAGTGAATTAAGGAGAAAACTCAATGATAGATCATCAAGATGTGTATACATAGGGTATGCAAGTGAACAAAAGGGGTATAGATGCGACAATCTCATAATGAAGGAGCTAAAGGTATCAAGGGAGGTCAAGTTTGATGAGCTTTTACCTTAGTACTCTTCAAATGTATCTATGCCGGCAATGAAGATGATGAAGGAAGGACTTCAAGAGAAGATGAAGAACCAAAAATCATGTTCCAAGTGGACTAAAGGAACCAATTAGAAACCCGTCATGGAGTGAAGAAAGCCCTACATCAAGTCAACTTAGTGATGCAAGGAACAAAGGCAAGGCAAAGATTATAGAAATTGAGGAAGATGAAGACTTATGGATAGAACTCAATGCAGGCCATTATGCAAAGAAGGGAAAGAGCTCAAAAGCAAACAATAAATATACAAATCAATGGAAAGGTGATATAAGAAGGTTTGATAGGGTAAGGTCTCCAATTGAGAGGCTCACTTATGGCATTCATGGCCAGGAATTATGCATATATGAGCAAATTAGCAAAAAATGCACATGCTTTGAAGAAGCAAATACATGCAAGGAATGGCAAGAGGTATGCAAGATGAAATCAAATCTTCAAAGGATAATCACACTTGGCCGTTATTGCCAAGGAAGAAAAGCATCAAGATCATCGGAAAAAAGTGAGTGTATAAGGTAAAGAAGCATTGAGATGGTAGCATTGCTAGGTATAAAGCAAGGCGTGTAGCTATAAGTTTTGCTTAGATATGTGGAGTAGACTATGAAGAAACCTTTAGCCCTATAGCAAGGATGATTACCATTGAAACAATCATTGCAATTGTAGCTAACAAACATCGGAAGATGTATCAACTCGATGTGAAGAATGTTTTCCTAAATGGAGAGCTAGAGGAGGTAGTATACATAGACCAACCATTAGGGTTTGAAGATAAAATCAGAGGTGATTATGCTTGCAAATTAAACAAGGTGCACATGCTATGGCCTCAAGCAAATCCCAAGGGGATGGAATCAAAGGCTTTTAGACTACTTGATCAGTTCTGGGTACAAACAAAGCAAAGTTGATTTATTATTATTCCACAAAAGAAAAGGTGAAGCATATGTCTACTTATGTGTATATGTAGATGAGTTGATTAGTATAGGTGACATGAAGAAGGCATCAAGGACATCAAGGAGTGACTCAGGAAGGAATTTAAGATTTAGACCTTGAAGATCTATGATATTTTCTAGGTATTGAATTCATATATAAAAAATGGTATCTGGCTTATGCAAAGGAAATACATCTTGGATGAATTGAGGAAATAGGGACTTACAAGGTGCAAACCATTGAGAAATCCAATGGAATTCAATACAAAATTGAATTCAGTAGAAGATGATAAAGTTTAGGATGCACTCTTATACATGTTTATAGTGGGCTCCTTGAGTTATGCCACTATCACAAGGCATGGATTAGTATATATATACTGGTTTGCTATCACAATTCATGCATGCACCTAGGGTTCCTCATTTACCTACAACCAAAAGAGTACTCATATATATCAAAGATACTTTGAATGAAGGTCTTTTCTATCCTTTTGAAGATAATTTGCAGATGAAATCATATACATATGTTGATTGGGCTAGATCCAAAGAAGATAGGAGGAGTACAAGTGGGTATGCAATGATGCTTGGGAACAAGGTCATTTCATGAATGGAAAAAAGCACCTATAGTTACCCTATCTTCAATAGAAGCTAAATAAATAGCATTAGCACAAGTTACATGTGAGCCATGTGGCTCACAAAGCTTATGGTTAAGGGAAATTTGCAAGTCAAACAATTTCCAATTAGGTGTCACAAAATGAGTAGTGTATACCTAACTGCCAATCCTATGTTTCGTGCTAGAATTAAACATATAGAGGCACATTATCACCACATCATAGAGAAGGTGTTGGATAAGAAGGTATAATTCTAAAACATTAGTACCAAGGATCAGTATGCTGATATGTTCGTCAAAGCATTGGACTCAACCAAGCTAACAAAGTTCAAAAGAGGCATTGGAATGACGGAGCCAGGATGAAGACATGAAGGTTGAAGCTTGAGGTGGAGTGTTGAGAATCAAGCTCCAACCTTAGGAACATATGAGTGACCTGAATTGATGGCACTTGGATCACTATAAAGAAAGGAGCCATGCACGAATATTTGTGCATCCAAATTTGAGTTTGAATCCCCCTCATTATTCTCAATCAATCACCTATCCCACTTAGGTGTGATTGATCCTACTTTCTAGGAAGGAGCATCCTATCATTTAGGGAATCTTTTACAAGTGATATAAACACACCATGTACTTCGAATTGATGAGGTCCTCATTGTGTTATCACTTTTAGATTTTGAATAAACTAGTAAACCCTTGGCTAAGAAAGGCCCTTGCTTGAATATTTTCTTCATGCCTTGACTGGCCATAGCTCACACATTGTTTTATAAATCCTCAGAGAAATCAAGCCTGAAGTGAACGTCATTTGTGTCACTAGGTATCTTCCAATTTGTGTGTGTGTGTATGTATGGATGTGTGCAATAATATAATAAAATAGCGCACATGGCGTTATGTTGTCTCAAAAGGCAGAAATCAGAAATGCATGGTTACAACTTACGTGTTAAAGCAACAACTTTGAGAGATTCTAAAGACTCTTATTCATGGGTTCCCACTACCTTGCACGGATCATATACATAGAGTTATTCTTCTTAAACTTTTATCCGACTTCTAGGATATCCAAAGCTAACTGGGAGAGTAACATAGCAATCGTTGAGCTTCCATGGCCCACGACACAAAAAATTGCACTGCATGAATAGGTGGAGGATGCCCACATGAAAGAGAACTCCCTCTCTCCTTAGGAAGCATGCATAGTCAGGATTCAAGAATCCGCACAAAAAAGCAAGCGGCGTAAACTTTTATGATACTTCACCTCAGCAGCGTGAGCTGCCACTAGCTTTTCTTCATACCAGACAAGTTCTTCATACCAGACAAGGCTTCTTCATTCTGTGAAAGCAGACGATTTTCGTAGAAGAAAACACGTTTATTAATTAATCAATGCAACGAAGGGCAGTGTATCGTCCACATGGAAGAAGACCATGGTTGCCGTCAGCAGGGATATTGCGAACCAGCCATAGAATTCGAATTCGATCCATTTCGATGAGGTCTCAACACACAAGAAGGAAAATTCGCAACTTAGCTAGTTCCGGGTGACGAAACTTGGCGATCGTGCGTAGTGGTGCAGTTATGTCTTTCTAGGGTTGAGGGTTTTTCCCCCCCCTGCGAGTCCCTCCCCTCAGTCGGGAGGGAGCTCGCCTGTGTGCTTCTCCCCTGCGGGGGGCTGTGCTTCCTAGTCTGGCTCTGTCTGCTACTCCTCTTTCTTCTCATGGCGCTCTTCGAGGCGCTGCGCAATGGTATATCTATGGTTGATGCTCCACTGAACAAGGGTTTGGAAGGTAACGCTCGCGCTCTGTCTACTGCTCTGGGAAATCAGAAGGCAAGTATTTGCAACTCTGGTGGTAAGGTCTCTCAAATGGTTGATGTCCCTGCTGGCTGTCGAGAGACTCGTGCAAACTCTGTTGTGAACTCTTATGCGGAAATCGCTCGCTCTCCGGAGGCTCATGCTCTTGCAGGTATGGATCTTTCTCCTCGCTCTCAGGCCCCTCTGGACAAAGGTAAGGCTCTGATGGATGAATGCCCTCATATTCTTAACATTGATAATCAAGCTCCCCCTGATGAGGAGGAGTTTGTCATTGATAGAAATTCCCTAGCTAACTGGCATTCCCAGCTAGAGGAGAGAGTAGTCATTGGACTCTGTCATGGTCCAAGACCTGCTCAAGATTTCCTCAGAAGCTGGATGAGGTTGAACTGGGAAACTCGTGGTCTTTTTGTCAAACAGGTTCAATACCTTCCTAATAATTACTATTTGTTCTTCTTTGACGATTCGACTAGTGCTCTGAAGGTTATAACGGAAGGGCAATGGCTTGTAAGAAATACGCCTATCTCTTTCTTTCGTTGGCATGTTGGTTTTAATCCCAGAGGTCCCAAGCCCTCTAAGCTGCCTATATGGGTGGACTTCCCGGATCTTCCTGTCGATTTTTATCCTTGGTTAAATAAGTTGGGGTCTATGTTAGGAAAAGTATTAGGGCAGAGGTCCAGGACAGGTAGCATTAATCCTAAATGGGATCCCCAATTAATGATTGAGATAGATGTGTCTAAACCGATTAAGCAATCTATCCGTATTAAAGACTCTGAAGGCTTCTTTCTGCATGAGCAACAGCTTCTTTACAGAAACTTGCCTAACGCCTGTTTCAAGTGTTTTCAGCAGGGTCATCTCATCAAGGACTGTCCTCTATTAAATACATCCCCTTCGGGTGCAAATGTTGCTCCAACAGCTCCGGAAACAGATATTCGTGATGCTTCTTTAAATAAGAGTTCTACAAATAGCCATACCGCTTCAAACCAAAAGAAAGCCCCTACTAAGCCTCATCGGAAAAAACCAGGGAAGTTGGCTAATCCCTATAGTGTTCTCCTTGAGGTGTCTAATCATTCCTTTCTTGATGATTGTGTTTCTGACAAGGAGATCTGCCCTGGTGAACAGGTTACGACAGTTATCCAAGAAGTCCCCTCTGACGAAAAAGTTTCTGCTGTAGATAACTCCTCCATGGAATGGCAGGTGGTGAGTAAAAAAAAGTCCTTCAATACCAGGTACCATTTTGCCTCGGGTGACGACACTATAATGGATGAGATTAATAAAATAGATGAAGCGCTTTTGGCACAAATGTCTCACGATTTGCCGGTTCATGATGATTCTCCTTCGTCCAGTAACAAAGTCAACGAAATAGTTGTCAAATTGCAAGGTAAGTCAAAAAGAAAAGAAGTTGTAAGGACCTCAGGTTCTACTCTTCAGCCAAGCAAGTCTTCTAAAATTTAAGTTCCCGGTTGCTTTCCCCCTTCGCTCTGTTTTAATGGATTTACTTAAAATTGTTTCTCTCAATAGTAAAGGTCTGACTGATCCTGTCAGGGCCAAGATCATTAGCAATTGGAAGAAGAACCTCCCTACTTCTCCTGATGTCTTATGTCTTCAGGAAGTGAAGATAGGTGGTCCTAAGCTTTACACTCAGCTGAAAATTCTCGATGGGCAGTTCAGATGGTATGGCACTGATCACGCCCAAGGTAAAGGGGGTGCTGTTATTGGTGTTAATCCGAAGTTAATCCACTTAATTAAAGGGATGCTTGTTAGTCCTACTAATCAATGGGTCTCTGTTTCGTTTGACTCCCCCTTGGATGTTAACATTGTCAGTCTTTATGCCTCTAATTGCAGAAATTTGAGAAGTAAATGCTGGGAGGAGTTAAAGTCCCTACAAGGCAATATATGCATTATAGGTGATTTTAACATGGTGTCTAGTATTAATGACAGACTTAATAAAAAGGGGGGTTGTATTTACGGTGTTGAGAAGTCTTGTTGGTATTCTTTGTGTCATTTTCATGATCTTATTGACCACTCTGAGAACACTGGTATCACTTGGCATAATAAGCAGTCTAATGAGAATGCTCGGGGTGCTCGGCTTGATAGATGTTACACTAACTCCGGTTTTGGAAAAAAATTTTGGGAAATTAATGCTGTCACCGACCATTCTTTGCTGTTGTCTGATCACGTTCCGATATGTCTGTCTTTTAAGAAGAATTGTAAACCTTTTCGTGCTGGTTGGCCTCACCTTGATGCTAGAATGCTCAAGTTCCCCTCTTTGATTAATCAAATTAAAGAGGTCATAAAATGGCATTTCTCTCATAACACTTCAGCTCTCAAAGGTTGGGAGTTGGTTGTTAAAGATATTCAGAAGATCTTCGCCTTCTATAAAGATAAAGTGCGTAAGGCTAGAGCTCTAAGAAAAGAGAAAATCCTTGCTGCTCTTAAGGTGTTTGATTCTGATAACCCCTGTGTGGATTTTATAGAATTGAATCACAAGTTGAAATGTGTTGAGTACCTGGAAGCTAGCTGGTCTCTTGCCAACTCCAGAAGGTTTTGGGAAGGTAACATGGACAGGCCTAATAAACATATGTATGACTTGCTTAAGCAGAAGAAAAACAAGGATTTTATCCCTTTATTGTCTATAAGAAATGGAGTCTCTGCTGCTAACATGGAGGAGTCTTTACAATTTGCTTCAAGTTTCTTTATGAATGTTTTCTCTTGTCCTCCCAAGAGAGGGGAAGACATCCAGAGAGCCAGAGCCCACATAGCATCTGTCAGGGCTAAAACTCTCCCTCAAAGGATGATTTCTCTCTTGGACTTGCCCCTCTCTCCTGGTGAGGTGAAAGAAACCATTGATAAATTGAAAACTGGGAAATCTCCGGGGATTGATGGTATTCCTAATGAGCTATTCAAAGTGCTCAAAGACTTCATTACCCCTTACCTTCTGGAGATCTGGAGAGAGGCCACTAGGAAAGGTTCTTTGTCCTCTGACATAAACATGGGGGTTATCAGACTCATCCACAAGAAGGGCCCTAAGGATGATCTCAATAACTGGAGACCCATCACTTGCCTTAACTCTGTCTACAAAGTTTTTGCTTCTGCCCTTGCTAGACGGCTTAGTCCCATCATGGATTCTATCATTTTACCCATGCAAAAAGGTTTTATCAAAGGAAGGTACATTTTAGATGCTATCATATCTTTGTGGGAAGGCTTTGATCTTGCTAATGAAAAAGGTCTTGATTTCTTCTTTTTTAAAATCGATTTCGACAAGGCCTATGACAGAATCGAATGGGACTTTGTTCTTCAATCTCTGCATGATATTGGTCTGGGGAAAAAGTTTATCAAATTTGTTAGTACTCTTTTTGGTAATGCTTGGTCCAGAATCTCTTTGAATGGTCATCTCTCCCCCCCTTTTAAAATTATGAGATCCATTAGACAGGGGTGCCCCTTGGCCCCTTTGTTATTTGCCATTGCCAGTGATGCTCTTGGGTGGTTGGTTAATCATGAAATGTCCAGAGGCAATATAAAAGGCATCCCCATTCCCAACTCCAATCAACAATTGGGGCTCCAAATGTTTGCTGATGACACTAACATGTGCACTTTGGCTGAACCTATTTTTGCTGAAAACTTTCTGGCTTGTTTGAATACTTTTTGTTTGGCTAGTGGTTCTCACATTAACCACTCAAAAACAGGTTTTCGCTCCTCCAATAAAATGATTCCCATCTGTATTTCTAATTCCAATTGTATGATCTTGCAGGAACAGGTTGTCTTTAGACTTCTGGGTATACCCATGGGATTCAATGTTACTATGCAACAAAGATGGGATTGGGTGATTAACAAATTTAAAACTAAAATGTTCAGATGGTATAATGTTTATGCCTCTTTGTCTCACAGGTGCTTCATATTAAAACACTACCTGCTCCCTTCCTTGGTGTACTTCTTGTCTTGTTGGAGCCCTTCAAAGAAGAAGCTTGGCCAGGCCATTGCCCTGGCCAGGAGGTATCTATGGGGTGGCAATGATCAAGTTAATAAAACTCCTAAAGTCTCTTGGAAGATCTGCTGTTTGCCTAAGTATGAAGGTGGGCTAGGCATCATATGTCCCATTAAAATGGCTGAGAATATGGCTTCTAAGTGGATCCTCAGAGCTTTAAGCTCTTCTGATATATGGGCTGTTCTCCTTAAAAGGAACATACATAAATTTCATGTCAAAAATTACAAAGCTTAGTCTAACAATCACTTGTGGGATATTGTCATCTCACCCTCCATATTTTCTCCTGTTGGTAGTACGCTTTCCTGCAGATTTTGGTCTATGTGGATGAAGGTCAAAACCTGCTTCTCTCCCAGTTTCAAGTATACTTCTAACATTAATTTCTTTTTGCAGGAATCTCCTTGGCTGGGTTGGATTGCTTTATGGAAGAACAAAAGTTTTGGCATTAGAGAGCATAAATGCTTCAAACTTGGAATTAGAAACTGGGCTTGGTTCCTCAAAGATGGGGAGTTGATCTCTGATAATTATATCCGTGTTCTGACACAATGCTCTTCTGGTTGTTTTCAGATCTTGTTGGAGATGAAGTCTCTCTTGAAGGAGAAGCTGGAGGAGTGCAGGATTAGCAACACTCACATTAAAGACATTGCTAAAGATATGTGGCAAAACTTTAAAGCCAACAAAGGCTCTGTTCTCTGTGTGGTCAACAAGCTGAATAAGAGATGGGGTTGCAACTGGTCAGCCATCCAGTGGAGATACAGGTTCAAAGCTATTTGGGCTTTTCCCTTTAACATCAAACATTCCTTCTTGGAATGGTTGATCCTTCATAATGGTCTATGGACAGGCAACAGGGCAAAGAGAGTAAACCCCATTAATGGAAAATGTTCTCTGTGTAGCAGGGAAGAGGATTTAACCCATCTATTCATTAAATGTTGGCATGCCAGACAATTTTGGAGTCTGCTTGATCCTATTCTGGCAATTAAAAAGATCCCCCAATTTGGTGTTAGTGAAATCCTTCTTGGCTGCTGCAATAAACTTGATCTTGTTCTATGGAATTTGTGGAGGGGACATATTTTATGGTATATATGGATCAGTAGAAATCAATCGGTGTTTAACAGTGGCAAAAAAATTTTTTTGTGTGCCCTCAGGAAAACTTTGTATCTTACGGGCATACATAGTCTTCAAGCCATTAGAAATGTCCCCCATGATCTCAATAGTATTACCAAATCCTTGCCTCCTTCTAAATGGAGGAAATCCTTACTTGAATGCTATTCCCAAGACAGATTTACTATGGTCTGCAATTTGTAACCCTTTGATTTTAGATGGGATCTCTGCTTCCTGTATACTTTGTAACCTTTTTCATTAGTTTACTCTCCTTTCCTGTTGTCTCAAAAAAAAAAAAAAAAAAAAAAAGAATTCGATCCATTTCTTTGTCACTTCATGAAAGGCGAGAGATCGCCTCGATAGCAGGTGGCGATTACGGTGTCCTTTAGCTCTTGATTCCGTGTGCCCGCTATGTGAAATGAATCGCACTAGTTGGACGTCTGGGAAAGCCGCCATTGCTGATGAGTGATTTCCGGCTTTCCCGTCCTGTGTGGGGCTTTCGCACGCACTTTCTTCTGTAAGCTCCAAAAAGATGGACGTGGAGACAGACATACATAGAGAGAGAAAGAGAAAGAGAATTGTGTATGTATATATAATGAGAGCAACAGAAATTTCTCTTTTAAACGATTACTATGTCTTCCTGCTTGACTCTGTAACTATGCTAATCGCAGTTCTTTTTGCGAGCTGGAGCTCTTCTGATGCCCTAAAAAGTCAGTTATATTCTGATGGCTAAGCGACCATGATGAACACTGTAATCTATTCAGTCTCAGCACCAGCCTTCTATGATATTTCCTTTACGCGATTGCGGGCTCCGTCTGAGCAAGAAATCAGACCTTAATTTTCTTCTTAGATGTTGAAAGGCACACATGGCACATGTGTTGATATACTGTTTAATAACAGATGCTCGAGTACGGTTGAACATTGCTAGCGCCATAGCTTTCCTAATCGTCACTCTGATACTAAGCGTTGCTAACTTCCAAGCGCGGATTTACACATCCGTGTAATCGTACAGGGATATTTTGTGCTATGCAAAAGGTACAGCTACTCTAATTACGTAAAGCATAAAAAATGATACACTATTACACAGCCTATGAAAACATGGCAAACAGCTGGGGTGGCTGGGCCTTCCGCCTCTTGAGCTTGGGCGAAGGTTCAATCTCCGCTTACGACAGGACAATGTAGGCCTAAAGTCAATGTAAAACCATGTCGTTTTCAGTTGAAATCAGTCCTTTTCTCCACTTACGGCAGGACAATGTACGCCTAAGGTCAATGTAAAACCATATCATTTTCAGTTGAAATCAGTCTTTTTTGTTGTGTCATCTTCAGGCTGTCTAATTCCTGCTTTGTGAAATACTAAGGTCTCGTAGGTACTATGCCAGTTCACTTCTACGATTGCAATTTCACACGGGAGTAAACTTCCGCTGAACCTCCATCTGATTACAGTAATCGTAGAAATGATGAACCACGTTTTGTTATACGGCAAACACACGACATTCTCACTGTATAATATATCCAGGTGATTTGTGTTGATTTGCGTTAATTAATCGCGTAAGGGTTATCTGCGCTCCTTAATCCATTCACTGTCTAAGGAGAGTGACTTCAGTTAAATCACTAAAAGAAGTAGATTGGAGGAGCTGTACTCGAGACATTTGTGCGCAAAAGGGATTTCACAGGAACAGTCTTTTCAAAGACGGAACACCAGCCAAATGTGAGCTTCCATCTTCCAAGTTATCTTTTTCCGAGTCCCATCATATTCATCACAGACGCTTTGGTGATTTGTCATCTGCAGGTACTTCTGCCGTCGCCATTACATCCATCCCTCTTCTGTTCGTGTTGCATTTAGGGAGTCTCCTTAGCTGTAGACCTTGAGGGCCTTATCATCTCTATAACTATGAACCTCGTATCACCTCCTGTTCTCCGAAGTCCGAAAAACTCTGCTGGATCTTCGTTGTTTTTTTTTTTAAAGGAAGTTCGGCCTTGGCCTATTCTCCCGGACTTTAATTACAATAAAGGAAGTTCGGCCTTGGCCTATTCCCCCGGACTTTAATTAAAGTTACAAGTGAATGGGACTAGTGCTCGTGCCCATGGGACCCCCCGAATCCCACAATGCAGGGGACAAGTTCGGTAAGCTAGAGGGCATTACAAATGAGACGGACAAATCTATCATCTCCCTCATGTAGGACCCATCTGGGTTTCAACTTGTTATTTTCAAGGAGATAAATACAGTGATGTCTAAACGATGGAGATCTCTTATCTCGGGAGATTCTTTTACCTAGAAGAAACAAGGATTTCTCAATCGACCATTTCCTTGGAGTTTGGCCAAAATTGACAGCACATCGCTCCCTCCAAATCTTCCAAAGAGTCGCACCCCTGATGGCATTCCACAGCCTAGATGAGCAGCCAACCGCCTCTCCCAACAGTGCCTGTTGATAATTGATTTGGTTCGTGAGTCTCAATACCCGTGTCATGTGATGCTAGATAACACGTGACTTGGGGCAATTGAAGAAAAGGTGAACTAAATCTTCGATGCATCGATATCCATGCTTGCACCATGGAGGCACACCACAAAATTTGTTAGCCCTTGCATTGGACCAGATACCCTTATGCAAGATCTTCCACATGAGAACAGACTTTTTGATCTCAATTAGGGGGTGCCAAATAGACATGAACTTGAGTTCCCATCGAAGTTTGGTCCAAGAAAGGCACCACATCTTGTTAAGGGTGTGATGAACATCTAAGTTCTCTTTGAAGTTGGGGATTCTGGATAGTTTCTTACCATTGCTCCATTTGAGGGCCCCTAGGCAAGGAAGATCCTCTCCGCACAGAAGGCGAGTAGTTGAGCAGTCCCACGCTAAACACCTGCCTTGAAGAAGAGTCCATTCCTCGAGGGTAACTCTATGACTCGGGTCTAAGTCTTCGAACCTGATCCACTGGCCAGTCTTCTCTTGTTTCCAGAGCTGTTTCCACTGTTTGAACCCCTTGTTCCATAGCCGCTTAGCAGTTTGGAGGTTCCAAGACTCCACCCCTCTAATCCCGATGATCCGGAACCAGATAGAGTCATTTTGTCTTATCCCAACTTCCCACTTCCACTCATCACCGATTCTGATGAATTGTTTGGCCTTGTTCCAACTCTTCCATAAGGAACACACGAGGCTAGAGCCTTTAGGGGCCACCGGGTGGGGGGAGAACAAAAGCGTGAGGATCCCTATGTCCTTCTAACCAGGGTGCCCAACTAAAGTAAGGTCTTTCATGTTTTTGAAGATCAATTTAGCCCAAGAGAACTCACTATTTCTCCAAGCCTTGATAAACCTCTTTGCCGCCAACTTGTCAGCCAACCCAGCGATATCCGAAATACCCAATCCCCCTGAGTCTTTCAAGCTAATGCAAGTTTTCCATTTGATTTTGGGAATCCCCCTCCTATTGGGATCTCTAGTCCATAGGAAGTTTCTGCAGATTCTTTCCACTTTGCCCAACTCTTTCTCCTTAGGTCTCCAACACGAGATAAAGTAAATAGTCATAGAAAGCATAAATGTGTTAATAACCATTGCACGCCCTGCCAAGTTAACTTGCATACCTTTCCAATGATTTAGTTTGCTATCCAGTTTGGATAGCACCCAGTTCCACCGTTGGTCCATTGAGATGCCGAAGCCTATCGGAATACCGAGGAGACGAAAAACTTGACCTCTAGGGATAACTTGACACCCCTGAACTAACAAGAGTTGGGGTGGGGGTCCATGGATTGCTCTGAAAGCAGTTTTAGCATGGTTGATTTTTGAACCTGACACCACACAAAAGGTGTCGAGGCAACTCCAAAACACCTCAACGTTGTTCATATCGTTATGTACAAAGGCATTCATGTCATCGGCAAAGAGTCTCACAATCAATTGGCCATGATCTAGAGGAAGGGAAAGACCCTTGAGATTGCCAACATCCATGTGATGCTTTAATAGGCGACTAAGGCCATCCGAGTAGCAGAGCCAGTGGGTAGCCTTGCCTGATAGATCTTTTTAAATGTATGGGCTCAGAGAGCTTACCGTTGATATTTATTCTTGTTGAAGCATTTCCGAGTAGAGTGGAAACCATCTTCATGAACTTTTAGCTGCATCCAAGGTCTTTCAATGATTGAAGAATAAAGTCCCATTCTAATCTGCCATACGCTTTGTCGAAGTCGATCTTAATGAATACCAAATCTTATGTAGACTCCTCAGCAAACGCAAGGCCTTCCCAAATATCGACAATTGCTTCAAGTATAGATCTACCTTTGATAAAATCTTTCTGGTCCTCACAAAGCCGTGACTTTAAATGACAAGAGATTCTGTTGGCGATAACTTTGGCAATTATCAACAATTGCTTCAAGTATATTGCTTCAAGTATAGATCTACCTTTGATAAAACCTTTCTGGTCCTCACAAAGCCATGACTTTAAATGACAAGAGATTCTGTTGGCGATAACTGCTGCATCTTCTTGCACCTTGGGATTGAGCGATATCTTCAAAGAATGTGTAACAATCTCATGGCCGAATTCAATGACACCCTCGGACCTATTCAATACCCTGAACTAAGAGCCAACTCACAACACTCTGATATGATCATCCTGTTCCTCAGAAATCAGCATCATCCGCAGATCCACCAGAGATGAACAGATTCTTCTCTGTGAATACCTTTTCTCACAGTTCTGGACATGAGCTACTGCTGCCTTCTTTGCGTGCATAGCGACGAGCTTGCTTACGTGGGTTGCGTAATCGTTTCATTATCGTGGGTGAGCACTTCTGATACATGTGCCACCATATGGATCCAGTAGGACACACAGATTTCATGGTTGGATCGCTATGTTCCAGTCAACGCAGGCCGAAAGCTTGGTCATGTAATGAAGGAGCTGTGTGTATAATTGTAGAAATTCAAGCCACAACAGCTTGATTATGCTAACAAAAGACTCAAACATTCAGAAACAAACAAGCTACCCGTGTAAACGTTCAACAATATTAACTCTATAAATGTCCAAAAACGACAACATAATACATGAATGCAACATACATAATGTTAATCCCGCGGATTCGCGTTACCAACGACCATGACCATAACAGCGTTCCCAAATCAAGCACGAAATAATCAAATTGCCACCAATGGGAGCGCGATCATATGTTCAACTCTATGTAAAAAAGAAATTATGATATTCAGCTATCTAATTTAGAGGTTATTATGCTCACAGCTTCCGCAAGCAAGAGTCTGAGCAAAAGCATCCACGGATAACTATGTTACTAGAGAAGAAAAGCCAAAGATGTTTATGTACCCTTTCGCTGGACATGGGGGAGGGAAAAATCCATGTGACGCGCTTATACGACTGTGTGTGCATGTGCTGAAGAAAGAGAGTGACGGAGCGACAAAGAACGAGAGGAAAAGGAAAGATCAGACACGGAAGGAGATGAGGGAGGGAACAGAAATAGCGAGAGGTTTGAATAGAATTAATATGTACAAAACTTCGTCCCGAAACTACTCATCCACTTGGGATATGGTAGGGGGATCGTAAATTTTCTTTGAATTTATGTTCACCAGCCTCTCCAAGTCGGACCAGGTGGGTGGAAGCCGTTGTTGGAGGGAAGTACTACCTTGAGGGTCCCCAAGTTTACTTGTGCTACCAAGATTACCATTATCAGTTCCATTAGTAATTCCCTGATAAGAATTGCGTTTATCACCATCATCAAAGTGATCAACCGTGCTATCACCATTTTCAGTAGCATCTGCAGTAAGATGTTGCTCCCTTTTCTGCTGATCAGACATCAGCGCTCCATCATTTTCACTTGATTCGGAATTTCTGCGCCTACCTGCAGCGTACGCCTTCTCTTCCAAGTCCTCCGCCTGTGATTTGGAAACGACTTGCAGGTTATCCTCTTCATCGGCATGATGATGCTCTTCCTCGCTAGTGCTATTCAGCCTGCCTCTTTCCTCTCCTGCGCATACTTCCTCATCTGCATGCTTAAAATACTCTTCTGATCCCAAATCTTCTGTAATTATGTCTCCGAAAATTCCATCATTTAGGGCATATGCTGATGCCTGTTGCCCCACGAATGTACCCATTTGAGCATCTGCATCCGTGTAGTCATCTTCTTCATCCTCTTCCTCACCATGTTCCTGCATTCTATCGGTCACTAGGGCATCCTGCACATCCTGCCGATCCGCACGTTCCAGTTCTGCGGAAAACCTGGACTGACCAACGATGGATCTTCTATGCGACGCCCCGAAAGACCCTCTTCGTCTCGATTTAGAAGGCGAGGGATGAAGAAGCAACGAAGCCAAGTAGGAAAGAATGATGAACAGAACATAGGCAAGCAATAGAACGAAGGAGCAGGAGACGAAAATGTGAATCGATGGAATAAGTTCCATCGCTACGCGCATCTAAGAGTCGCTTAGAGCTTAAGGACCCAGCTTTTGTATGCACACATACAGCACTTTGTTTGTGACGGACGTGAGGAGAAAGATATAGCACAAGCAGTCAGCACAGCTGCACACGCACATCGGTCGACGGCATCTTATCCTTCAAGAGTCTAATTTTAGGACGGCAGAGGTGTTTTTATGAGAAAAGGCATCGTGATTACATCTATGACGACAGCGTACACCCGAAGTACATATACAGTTAAATCATGGCGTTGAAAAACGAAATACTGAGGCTCAGGAGCCAGTTCAAACTTCACAGAGTGTGAGACTGTGAGTGTGAGCACATTTTTTCATTTCCAAATAGGAAAATGAAAAAATGCATAGTAGCCTAGTAGCCTAGTGAAAAAAGAAATACTGAGGCTCAGGAGCCAGTTCAAACTTCACAGAGTGTGAGACTGTGAGTGTGAGCACATTTTTTCATTTCCAAATAGGAAAATGACATTTTTGCATAGTAGCCTAGTAGCCTAGTGGTTGATGCCTTCAAAGTGTGGGAGGAAGTCCTAAGTTCAAGTCTTGGTTGGACATATCCATGAGACTCTCATGATGGGTGTCTCTACCTTACAAGGTTGAGTGTGTGATAGGGCTCGCACATGAGACGTGATTGATCGTACTTCAGAGAAAATTCCCCCTTTTTGGGTGACTCCAAAACCCTTAGGTCACCTGACTGGTGCTGGTTAGCCCAATTCCGTTCAAGTCACCTAAAATGGAGTGACCCATTTTTTAATTCATATCTCTGTGCAAAAGTCCAATGGTCAAAGATGGGCTTTTTTTAAAAAAAAATTTATAAACACGTTTTTTTTCGATTCACTTTTTCTTGCTTTTCTGAGCAAACAATCTAAGTTTTTAACATATATACTATATGATGGTCTAAATTTTTATGAGTGCTTAAGTTTGATAATTTGAATTATATTTTTGACCACTCAGAATTTGAAAACAATCTAAGTTTTTAACATATATACTATATGATGGTCTAAATTTTTATGAGTGCTTAAGTTTGATAATTTGAATTATATTTTTGACCACTCAGAATTTGAATACAAGAATTGTATGTGTCTTAAGTCCCATGATCCAAAGTTCATAGTTGGCCACCTGAAAGCCGATCACCAAATCTTCATGTGCACTTAAATCCGATGATCTAAAGCACATTTCTTCGGCCACCCAAAACTCGGTCACCAAACTCTCATATGCATCTAAATTCGGTGACCTGAAGTCCATCTCCGACCACTCAAAATCCGGCCACCAAACATTCATGTGCTCCTGGTACACTTTTTGGGTGACCCAAAAAATGATATCCGGTCACCCAAAAACATATCCATGTGCTAGCCCTATGAGTGTGTATTTCCAATTCATTGTACTCTCAAAAAATATTACCGATAAGTTTTGCTTTTTTAAATAGGCTTGCCACTTTATGTGAATAAGGGGGGATGGAACTCAAACTGAGTCATAAAAAATGTGCTACTCTATTTGCACCCATGCTAGCATTACTATCCCAACCACACACGTTTAGCTATCTAGTTGAACCTTTCATCTTTTGAAGAGGGGTGAGGGTTCAACCCTCCCTATGACATGATAGTTGTGGGCCTTAGGCCAATGTATCTATTTCGAGGAGAGTTAAAGCAGTTGCTTTCTAGTAATCCTTTCAAATTGTTATCTTCAAGGTTGTCTAATCTCTGCTTTATGGGATATGAGGGGTCCCATGGGTACTACGCTCCCTCATTTATATAGTTGTTCTTTGAATCTAATTAAAGTTATAAGGGTGATTAGGCTTCGATCGAACTTCCTCTTTAAAAAAAATAACCATTAGTACCCACCATTGTTCCCATGGTCTACTCTACCCTCAAGGCTTGACTCTTGAGACTAGACTCTTGACTCTCAACATGCATGACAAGAACTGATATTCTTGAGTCTTGACTCTTGACAACAACATGCAGACAACAAGAGATTTCATAAACAAAAGAAATTTTTAAATATTGGTATTATCTCTTGAACAAATTGGTTGATATTCTATATTTTTACGGGCACACGTACTCTTACGTGGGATGGATAACGACGAGAAAAGTAGGGATTTATTTACGTAACAAAAATTTTTTTATACTGCCAATTGCTTATGATTTGTTGTTTTCGTTGGAGAATGCCAAAAATGTCCTCCATGTAGTGGTCATTTAAGAATGGTTCCATCTCCATCATTTGAATGACATTAAGGATTCATCTTTGGAGGAGAAAAGCCTACCAAATTGTATGTGTGGATTGAGTTTCCAGATTCTGAGGTTGACTTGGACGCTTGGTTTTCTTTAAACAAGGGTCTGTCTTGGACATGTGTTTGGTAAAAAAGAAAAAGGGGTCATCGATGCTCATAGTATGGGACCCATAATTGCTCATAAAGATTGATGTGACCAGTGAACCTAAAGCAAATATATTTATTAATTAGGATAATATAGTTATTTAGGATAATAGAGGTCAATAATGCATTTTCGAAACGTTGTCTATAGGAATCTCCCCAATTCTTGTATCATTTTTCTAGACAAGCTCCCTATGACTTGTTACTCTCTTCTCCTAAATCAAAACAAAGAATAAAATGATTCCAATAATGCCAATAATTCGAACAAGAACGCATACCCTAATGGTTTGAGCAAGCTGCACAAATCACACGTGTTGAGTTCAAATATGGTTACTATAGTATGTCCAATCATAAAAGATCTACTCATTTGCAGCTTCTTGGTGGAGTATTGTATGTAAATAAAGAAATAATTGTTGAGATATCAAGCTCAATATGTGATGATCTAGGATGACATGTATCACTTTTTCATTTCTCTGATATGTATACTGGTCATGCCAGTATATGTCAGGGATACTTCATTGAGCTTTACTAGATTTATCTACCGAGAGTGATGGCACATTTGTTTCTTTCGATCTCACTCATTCGTGAACATTAGGCTTTTCCTTATGAACTGTTCTTTATATATTGCACTTGTTGTTTTGTTGTTTTTAGGTTATTCTTGTACATTCCTTTTATGTAATAGAAGAAGAAGTAAAAGACCATTCTTCCTTGCCTCAATCTGTGTGTGTGCTCCTCTTTGATCATGAGAGTGTGTGTGAGAGCTCTCTTCCTTATCTCCTTCCTCATGACATGGTATTAGAGACGAGTACACAAAAAGGCATGGAGAAAGCATGATTCACAAACCACCCCACTTTGCTACAAAAATTGGTGAAGGTAGAAAGGCTCAAAATATTTTCATGAGTTATTCCTTTAGGGTCACTCATTTTTGTCAGATTTCTGTTTTAGAGCCATCTCGACCTCGATTTCGAGCTTGCAAGGTGGAGCCCATAGAAAAACTAGGTCAGTTTGCAAAATTGTAACTTGCCGCCTATTCGGCAATACTCATATATTCTAGATCCAGAATTTCAAGTGATTCTGTGTATTGTTGATACACGAAAACTATGTTTTTCTGAGATCTAGCTATCATGTCATGGTGCGATAGTCTTCAAGCAGCTTGTAGTGTTTTTGCATTGTTGTAAATTGCTACAGGAATGGAAAATGTAGATGGAATGAGTCAGCTTATGAGCGATAAGCTAGACAATAACAACTTCCATGCTTGGAGATTGAGAATGAAGAATTTTTTTATGCGAAAAGCTACTAGAAGTACATTGAAGGAGAGAAGAAAAATGCTACATAGTTACCAAAGAGGAATCAGATTGTGGACCACTTAAGAGCATATGAGAAATGGAATCAAGAAGCATGAAAGGTTGTATTGTCTATATGTTAGCATACATGATAGCATGATTGGGCACATACAAGATGCCAAGACTCCGAAAGACGCTTGGAATAGCTTGGTCGCATTGTATGAGATCAATACAAAGTCACAAAAATTGCAACTCAAGAACAAGCTGCGTACATTGGAGAAAAAGGGCATGTCAATAAGTGACTACACCCTGAAAATCAAAAGCATATGTGAGTCACTTGCATCTATTGGCATGAATGTAGATGATGATGATAAGGTGGAAGTGTGCCTTCATGGTTTAGGAGCTACATATAAGCAGTTAAGAACATTTATTCAAACTAGCAAAAATATTTCAAATTTTATAGATATGGTCTCCATGTTGATTATTGAAGAAGGGAATCTTGGTGAGGCCTCAAACTCCCAAGGAAAACCTAGTTCTATGCAGGTATTCTACTCTGGTAGAGGAAGAGGCAAAGGTAGAGGCTTCAGAAGTGGAAGAGGAAACAGTAACAAAGACCAAAGTCAACATCAAAATCATGCAGGAGGTAGAGGAGAGTTTCATGGCAAAGGAAGCCAAAGAGGCTGCAAAAATCTCCAAAGAAATGATTCAGGTAATGATAGTAAAGGATGCTGGAATTATGGTAAACCTGGACACTTTGAACGTGATTACAGGTTGTTAGAAGGCAACAAAACAACTATGCATCCACAAGTGTAGATGATTCTGAGAAGTTGTTCATGGTTCAACATCATATGATGAATACAATGTCTTCTCATGTTTCAAATCAAAATGTTTGGTATGTTGATTCAGGTGCTTCAAATCACATGACTAGTCATGTAGAATGGTTTAGTAGTTTGTAGAAATTTCCAGTTCCTAGATATGTTGAAATAGGTGATGACACATCACACCCTATCGAGCATATAAGAAACATAGCACTGTCTATGGAGGACAAGAAGGCAAAACATGTTGTTGATGTGCTGCATGTCCCAAATATAACAAAGAATATGGTTTCAATTGGACAAATGGTTGACCAAGGATTACAAGTTAGGTTCAATGCTGATGGGTTATATGTAGAAGAGTACAAATAGGGTGGATGATTGATTGCCAAAGGAAAGAAAGTGGGTAGGATGTTCACCTTAAATGTGAAAAATTCTTGAAATGAATGCAGCCATGTTTGCAAAAGGTGCAAGAGTTATTGTTGATATAGAGATCTGGCATAAACAAATGGGACATGCAAACTTGCAGAGGCTGAAATTGATGCAATCCAAGGAGATTGTCAATGGACTACCAAATTTCAAAGTTGCAGAAATGCAAAAGGTATGTGAAGCATGTCAATTTGGTAAATAGTCAAGAGCATCATTTCCACATGACAAGCATGTTAGTGAGAATGTGCTAGAAATGTACATACAGATGTTTGGGGTCTTTCAAAGACCACATTTATGGGGGGTTGCATGTTTTATGTTACTTTCATTGATGACCATACATGGAAACTATGGGTATATTTCATGAAAGAGAAGAGTGAGGTGTTCACTCACTTCCATAATTTTAAGGCTATGGTGGAAAAGTAGACAAAAAAGTATATTCAAACAGTAAGGTCTAATGGAGGAGGTGAATAGATGTCAAATGAGTTCAACAACTTTCTTAAAATTCATGGAATTCGCCATCAGTTTTCATGCAGGTACAAACCACAACAGAATGGCGTTGTTGAATGCAAAAATAGACATGTTGCAGAAATAGCAAGAGCATTGATGGATGAGAAGAATGTGCCTCATTGTTATTGGGCAAAATTGTGCACACTACTGTATACATCATGAATAGAACTCCAACTACTCTTGTACATCAAGTTACACTTGAAGAGAAGTTCATAGGTAAAAAGCCAAACTTTCACATATGAAAGTTTTTGTTGTATTGCATATGTACATATTCCAGATGAGTTGAGGATGAAGTTTGATCCAAAAGCAGAAAAATGTATCTTCATTGGGTACTCCCTTGAGCAAAAGGGATATAAATGTTATAAGCCACTCACATGACACGTGAAGGTAAGCAAAGATGTGGTATTTGATGAAATGTCAAGCTTCTATGCAGATGCCAAAGAGGGTCTGAATCTTAAACCAAATGACAAAGAAAATGCTCAAAAATCATGTGCACAATCTCAAGTTTTGAGTCGACCAGATGCATCACCAAGCAATAGTTCCAACTCGGATCCATGGAGTGGAAGATTGCATGCAAATTTCAGTCCAGTAAATTCATCAAATACATCCAAGAAAGGTAAAGAAAAGCTTTTTGTTGGTGATAAAACATCTACAGGTTTTGAAGATACTGATGGAGATTCAAGCCGTTCATAAAAGAGCCTTGATGAGGAACTTGGATTTCCCTCTTTGAAGACTCCAAGAGTAAGAAAGGCACATGCAAATGATACAAGGAGAAGTGATCCAGGACCAAGAAATATCTAGGAGGATATAAAATTCAGTGCAACGATTGGCGTATGGCAGTTACATGGCTCTTCATTGTGTCTACATGACCAGATACAAGGTGCTAAACCTTCTTGTTTTGAAGATACAATTGGAAATGCATATTGGAAAAAATCTATGGATGAGGAGATGGCTACACTTTATGGAAATGATACATGGAAGCTAGCTCCATTGCCACAAGGAAAGAAACCCATAGGCTGCAAGTGGGTTTACAAGGTAAAGCATAATGCTAATGGTAGCATAAGAAGGTACAAAGCACGGTTGGTAGCAAAAGGATATGCAGAGACATATGGCATTGATTATTAGGAAACGTTCAACCCTGTAGCTAAAATGTCTACTATCAGAACACTTGTTGTATTAGCTATAGTAAAGGATGGACTTTGCATCATATGGATGTGAAGAATGCTCTCCTACATGGTGACTTATAAGAAGAAGTATGTATGAACCAACCACAAGGATATGAAGATTCAAAGCACCCAGAATATGTTTGCAGGTTGCAAAAGGCTTTGTATGGACTTAAACAAGCCCCTCGTGCTTGACATGCAAGGATTGCTGACTATTTGACAACCATTGGATTTGTGATGCAGATCATTCATTATATGCAAGGAAGGGTGATGATTGCATCACAATTGTGGCTATTTATGTTGATGACTTGCTTGTAGGAGGTGACAATGAAGCAAGCATTAAAGAGGTAAAGCAACTACTTATGTAGGTATTTGACATGAAAGATCTTGGTGTGCTATGTTATGTCTTGGGGATTGAGTTTATACATATAGAAACAGGTATATGGATGTCCTAAAGGCAATATGCCTTGAATATGCTACAAAAGTATGGTATGGCTGATTGTAAGCCAATTTCTATGCCATTAGATAAGAATTCAAAGTTGTATAATACAACAGGTGAAGCATTGGAAAATGCTAATATGTATAGGAAAATTGTGGGAAGTTTGATAACTCTCATAATTACAAGGCCTGATCTAAGCTACACGATTGGACTTGAAAGTCAATTTATGTAGGTTACCAAGAAGCTAGATTTAGATGCTCTAAGGTGCACTCTACGTGATGTGAGTGCTACTTTGAATTATGCATTGTTTTATGAAGCTGGCATAGATTTGTAGGTTCATGGATACACCGATGTAGATTGGGCTGGTAGCATTTCAGATAAAAGATCTACTAGTGGATTTCTATTCTTAGTTGGGAGTGCAGCTATAACATGGAGTAGTAAGAAGCAACCCACTGTTTCTTTATCAAGTATAGAGGCTGATTATAGAGGTGCTACAATGGTAGCGTGAGGCATCATGGCTAGAGATGCTACTTGCAAATTTAGGTGTGGAAGTGCAAAAGACTATCACCATCTATTGTGATAATCTTAGTAGCATACAGTTAGCATGGAACCCTCTTTCTCATGCTAGAACAAAGCATATCGAGGTACATTATCACTTCATCAGAGAGAAGGTATAAGGGGGTTATATTGATCTTGTTTATGTGAGAATAGATTAGCATGTTGGTGATATTTTCACTAAAGCACTTGGAGCAGAGAAGCTGAAGACTTTTTGAAAGATGCTTGGATTGGAGGACATGACGTGAAGCTTGAGGGGGAGTGTTTAGATATCAAGCTCAACATGTGATGATCCAGGATGACACGTTGTCGTCGTGATTAGGATTCAAGCCTTGAACATCAAATTACGGAGACCAAACAAAGCCCTAATAAGGATGATTTTATGAGCGTGATGTTCGATATGGACATTATCAACACATCTAATACCGGTGAAATCTATCCCTTTAGGTGGATCTGATTGCACATAAGCGCTCAATATGTTTTCTTTCTATTTATTGTTATTGAACGGTATGACTCCGGTTGTTTGAATGCTTTGAAATAGAGAGTATCAATGTAATAAAAGTAATGAAATAAGAGTGCATGTAATTTAAGTGTGACTTATGTGCGCGTAGATGAGCTTGTATATGTAAAGATTTATATATATGCATAAATGTGCTTTAAGTGGAGACAGAAGTTCTTCTGGCGAATTTAATTCGTAAGAATCCACGTCCGTTGGGCAGAGAATTGGATGGTGACTTCCTGAGCTTTGATCGGAGCAAACATTATGGATGTGCTAATTTTGTTGTTTGTGTCCTAATGGGGCGCGGTGTATGGGATTGGAGACGGGGGTACAACCTGAAGAAAGAAAGTGCGGAAGAAAGAGCACATTCAGAGGAGAAAAAGAAGCTCTCGGAGATCTAAGGGAGGAGATGCTATTCTCGGGAAGAACGGTTCGAGAGGCATCTTATATAAAAAAAAGGGGTGTTGTTTTCTCTTCTCTCTGTCATGGTTCGAGATTTGGTTAGCGACAGATGCTGTGTTTTTCTTGAGAGGAACGTGATCGCATAAGAGGAAGACTGCTTTCTCAGAGTTTTTTTTTTGAGAGAAGATACTGATTTCCTTGGATAAAAGGGCGGCAGTCCAGTGGGAAGAAGAGGCAAAAATATTTTTTTTTTTTGTTATCTTCTCTGAAGCAGCTGCAGAGATCTTTGAGGAACCTGTTGCATGTCTGTGCCGCACAGGAAATAAGGAATCATATGAGTCTCACTCATAGGTGGCCACTCTGACGCTATGAGCAGAGTTCAACATGGAGACATCTAACGTGAGAAGTCCCTGGCATTGTGTCTACAAACAATGAAAGCTCATTGCATGCTATGTCTGCCGATTGGAAGATAAAGCAATTAATGAATCGATGAAGGGGATTTTTCTGTAAGCTTGACTGCACATTTTGTTGTTGCTTTCATTGCCATCGCTTTTCAATCGTATCTTTCTCTTCGATTTTAACATGACATAGTGCGTTGTTTTTCTATAAAAAAAAACTGGTTTAGATTTGTTCTATGTATTATTGTCCAGAGCACTGATCGAAATGACCAGAATCTCAGAACGTTGAACTCTACAGATGTATGTTATTTCTATATAACGCAATGAAAAATAGTTCTGGTTTTTCCTTCGTGCGACTTAAGACAGAAGATGAATTTATAAGTTATAAATAAATACAGTAGATGTATTTATGTTGCATAGGTTTTGACAAAACTCTTCAGTGCTAAAATATACATACATACCTTCGTGCAGGACTTTAAAGTAATGTTGAACGACTGGTTTTGCATTCGAAAGTGAATGCTATGTTCTCATTAATCTGCTGCGCAACTTAGAACCTTGATTAGACCATCTGTTGAATAAAACCTGGCAAATATTTGAGGAAGATATGGAAAACGTAAGGGATATCTGTTTTGATGCACAATGATTAAGCATATCATTAACACATCTGGATGTTATGTTCTGAAAATAATGAGAAATTGCAGTTTTATAGTTGCTTTCATTTGCATTACTAAAATAAAGCTTTAATGAGCATTGTCGCGGATACCACAGTTCAATAGATTCTTGTGTAAATGCTTTGGTTTAAGCGTGTTCTTTGTACATACCTTAACCTTTACTGAATAATAAACCATGATGTCTGTAACGTTGCACTATAAACAGTTATGATCCTCAGTGTTAAGATTTGAGTTATGAAGTTCTAATGCATGCTGAGAACTCTATCAATCTTGCACTCTGAGGAATCTAGTATGTCTTCCAGCCTGGAAGTGCAACTCCTGATATAGGTTCCTTCTTAGAACACTCTGCTGATGGTTGAGATGACAAGGAGTAGATAATTATTCTTGTCTTTATGTTATCCACTACTTCTATTTGAAATTACTTTTAATAAGGCTTTTGTCTTTGTTTTTGTCAAAATACTTCGACACTTCTAAGGCAAACTATTTTCATCAGTTTTAAGCTGGAGAATTGGTGTTTTGTGTTGTTTCTTGCCACCATGATCATGACCACAGGTATAGCGTTATATTCAACTGATGCGCTTCATTTTACTGATTCTATATATATTTGTAAAATGCCAAACTCTGAGCTTAGGAATTGACTGCTGCAATAATGACTATGATCCTCGCAATAAGAAGTGCAGAATGTAATGATGTGTAGATCTTTGGTGTAAGTTAACATCCACTTCTGTGTCAAATGAACGTTATATTTAAGAAGAGTTAGATAGCTATTCGGTTAATAATATTCTTATGCTATATGTCTCGAAATGAGTGTTCTCATATGATCATAATCATTATGTCCATATAAATATTGCTAAAAAAAAACATTGAGTATCTGCAACCTTCTTTGAATCCAATTCGACAACTAAAGAGTACAAAGAGGATTACTTTATTGTCCATCATCGAATTATTTCTTTTCCATCGAACTTTAGAAACGGAAATATCCCATCTTTCTCTTGGAGTTTGGTTTTCCCTTCAAGTCTCCATCTCTTTTTGTCATCGATCTCACCTGAGTTTGCATCAAGCACCCGGCGTGTGCCGTTATTTTTGGGCGGTCGCCTTGATTCACTGACCGTCGCTTTCCCTCCTTTCTATGAACATCGCGACATACCTGGTGAACCCGACGTGAAAGGAGGAGAGTGTAGAGATCCTGATCCTAGTTTAAAGAGTGGTGCGGTTGAGTGAGCTCATTGTGCTTGATCATTTATGGGCGACGCAATGATGGATGTTATAACCCAACTTCTGCGCTTTCAGCAGGACGAGAAAAGACGGAGTGCCATCCAGGCATTTCATGAGCGAGTAGTCAGAAGAAGTGGATATTTCAGTGGTAAAAATGTTACTCGTTTTTGCAAGGAATATGAATTGGAGGCACGATACCTTGGTACGGGTCTAACACCATTAAGTGACCAAGAATTAATAGACAATTTTGTATACGTTTCAGAATTACATTTGCGTGACCGACTAGTTGTGGATGCACCTCGACTAGTTATAGAAGGGCAAATAAGATGGTCACAATACAAGATGATACTCATAAGGATGTTTGCGCTGGATGACGAAGATAAAGTGACTAGATCCACATTTCTAAAGTGGATACATAAACCAAAAGATCAATCTATTCTAGATATAAAAAGGGAGTTTGATCAGCAATTTGCAGACTTATCTGATTATGATAGGAGGGCTATAGATCAAGAAAAGGTATCCTTGTTTCTCCGGGCTATAGATTCGAAAGCCCGAGAAGAAATTTTTCCACAATTACAACAGATAGGAACTGAGTCTGGTCTTACCGAAGACTGGGGTAATGTAGATGAAGCTGTTAGAGGATATGTAGAAAAGCAAAGAACGTTGTCTAAGTTCATGCAGAGCTGGCATGATGATATGCAAGAAGAACAAGCTCAGGCTGTTCAGCAACCTGTACAGAACCCTCAGGTAAACCTACCAACACCAAAGGATGTTGTGCCCACTAATATAATGGAAGATATGTTTAAAAAGTTTAGTGACCTTACGATTCAAAGTATGAAGCAGATGATTGAATCTCAATCTTTACAAGCACCGGCACCTAAAAACCCAAAAGCTCCAGAAATTAAAAGATGTATTTGGTGTGACTCTTTGGAGCATAACAGATATTCGTGTGAGAGCTTCAAAGAAGCATTAGCAAAGAATTTGGTATTCGTTAAGGAAAAGATGATATATGACTCTAAGACTGGAGAAAAGGTAAACATTAATTTTGGTCGGGGAGGAATGAGAATATTCTTCCCTGGCACTTGTGAAAACGTTGCTTCAACATCGCATACGTATGCATGTCAGGTAGTTGACGAAAATAATGATTTAGAACCGTGGTCTAAAGTAATAAAGTCCTTAGACCGCGGGAAGATGCATCATGAAATTTTAAAAACAGCTAGTAATGAAATCCGAGGGGTAAGTGGATGGGATGATCCTGTAGATACTCTCTCGGTTGTTACTTACCTATGCTCTTCGGTAGAGCATGAAGCAGTAGTGGAAGAGAAACGAAGAAGAACCAATGAGGGTGAAGAGGAGAAAAGAAGAACTAGGCGTCAAGTAGAAGCTTCACATGAACAACCTCAAATACCAAACCAAAACCATCCAACACAAACAAACCAACCCACTCAAATAGATCCACCATCACAACCAACAATAATCCAACCAAATAAAATTCCGACTCAAGTCCAAATTCCTACTTCTGCTGAGATGCCAGTCTCTACCCACGATAATATTCCTCCTCAAGATCAAGAAATGCAACCTGTGAAAAAAGGACAAGGAAGAGTGAGAAATCCCTCATATATGCTAAAATCGCACATAGAGCAAGCCACAAATCTTAAACAAGTTCTCGAGAAAAGAGTGCTCGATAGTGTAATCGAATTTATACTCGGTGAGTTACTGGGAATAGCAAAAAGAGAATTTCTAGAAGTAATAATTGACCTCTTAAGAAGGAAACGACAACCAATAGCTGACATGCAAGAGATTGAAAGAATGGATGAAGAGACTCCTGTTCATACTGTGCAAGCGCAAGTACAAGAGCTAAAAAATGTACTTGAACCAATTGAGACTAATGTTCAACCGTGCGTGCATGAGGAAATATCCTTGGAGAAGAATCCTTCCGACATAACTCCTTCGAGTTATTACACTAAAGATCATTGGGCTCGAGCCACAACTGAGACGTTGGTAAGATTAGAAAAAATTAGCACTCCAGTTGTCGCTCTTATTGATCATGGATCTGAAGTTAACTTGATGTCCAAAGATCTCTATATGAAGGGAAAATGGCCAATAGACATGCAGCCTGGTTGGAGAATTAAGGCTGCGAACTCGATGCCAGGTGAGTTGTTTGGTGCATGCCCGCAGGTTCTAGTTACAATTGGAGATGTCAGTGATTATCAAAATTTTTTCGTACAAGATCATTCTAGTTACTCATTGATTTTAGGGCAGCCATATATTACTGCCTTAAGAATGGAAACAAGAGTCTTAGAAGATGGATCGGCTTATGCGCGAATCCGTAGTAAGGATGGGAAAAAGGCAGTTCAATTCATGACGGTATGTGTAGATCATATCAGGAATAGAACTTCTCTTCGGACAAGACCTATTCCTGAAGAATTCGAGGATCAAAGTTTTTAAAGGAAGCTTTCATAAGTCGGGACTATGAAAGCTTGAAAAGTGAAAAGATCCCGAATGTAAATATGTTTATATCAAGTTTTATAGCACTTTCTTTGACAAATTCATTTCAGTTTCGTGTTTTTTCTGAGTTAAAAAAGTGGGAAAAACAATACATAGCGGATCTTCAAAGAAACTTTCATGGATGTAGAGTGCTTAACTTCGACGAGGAAATCTCCGGAGTCTTTGATGAGATATCCTTTGCAGACACATTGTTTGATCTGCAAGAGTTAATTCAAGGAAAAAGGAGTGATTATGTGATTCAAACGCACTCTATTTCCATGTATAAGGAAATAGCAAAGTTTAAGCAAGATGAAACGGGTAAAGAAGTCTTCGTTGAAACAAAATACAAAACAATTGATAAAAAGATAAAGCCAGTTGCAGTTCCGCTTCCTGAAGATAGTAATAAACTTATGGATGATGTAAAATCTCAGCCACCTCTCAGAGATAAGAGAAAAATAGGCCATAAATTCACTAAAGAAACGCTCGAGCAAATTCAATTGGGGAAAGATGGTTTCCTCAGCGAAAAAGAGAAGGATGTATTCTCTTGGATGTTATTTAAGCATGGAAAAGCTTTTTCTTTCAATGCCCAAGAAATTGGGTGTGTAGATCCATCTGTGGTGACACCTATGATAATTTTCACGCTACCACATGTACCTTGGAATCTCAGACCAATTCCGGTTCCAAAAGCTCATATTTCAAAGCTAATTGATCTGTTGAATGACAAGATTAGAATGGGGATTCTTGAGCCATCAAGTGCTCCTTATTCTAACCGTTGGTTTACTGTACCAAAAAAGAATGGGTCATTAAGATTTATCCAAGATCTACAGCCAGTGAATAAAGTGACAATTAGAAATATGGGAACTGGGCCTATTGTAGACGAATATGCAGAAGCTTTTGCAGGAAGATCTATTTATTCAATGGGAGATTTGCACTCTGGATATGATCAATTCCAGCTAGCTCTCGAAAGCCGTGATTTGATGACTATGAGGACGCCACTTGGGCTTGTGCGCATGTGCACTTTGCCGCAAGGTGCCACGAACTCGGTGGCACATATGATGAATGGTATGCATAAAGTTCTTAGGGATTTTATTCCACATCTGACTATGCCATTCATTGATGATGTTCCTATTAAAGGCTGTGAAGAAAGAGATAGAGACGAGACTCTTGATGAGGATGGATGTAGGAATTTTGTTAAAAAGCACATAACTGATTGTGAATCCATTCTTAGTCGGCTGGAAGAGGTTCATTTGACATTGTCTGCTGAAAAATCAGTATTTGGAGTGCAAGAGGTTTTAATTGTAGGAAGTTTATGTGGACCTAAAGGAAGGAAGTCATGTCCAAAGAAAGTAGATGCCATCCAACACATGAAAGAGGTATGCTCCTCGATCACTGAAGTGAGGAGATTTCTTGGGGCATGTGTTTTCTATGTTGTATGGATTCCCCATTTTGCCCATATTGCTGACCCACTTTATCAATTGCTTAGAAAAGGGCAAAGATTTCAATGGAAAGATATCCATACTCAAGCTGTGAGAAAATTAAAGAAAGCACTTGCAGAAGCTCCATTGCTTAGAAAGGCTGATTATACTGATAATAAAGAAATTTATATCACCATAGATACAAGTCCGACAGGTATAGGTTGGGCGATTGGCCAAGAGGATGATGAAGGAAAAAGATATGCAATTCGTTTCGGAGCTAAAGTTCTAAATGTTCGCCAGAGAGGTTACC
Source organism: Ceratopteris richardii (assembly GCA_020310875.1). Taxonomy (NCBI): domain Eukaryota; kingdom Viridiplantae; phylum Streptophyta; class Polypodiopsida; order Polypodiales; family Pteridaceae; genus Ceratopteris; species Ceratopteris richardii. Next base: position 39,601,455 of record CM035434.1, on the reverse strand, counting down.
CTCAAATTAAGCGAGAGCTTTGGGGAATAGTGACTGCGCTAAAAAATGATAAAGAATATCTGATTGGGGCAAATGTGGTAGTAGAAACAGATTGTTTACCATTGTTGGGAATGATCGTGAATTGTTCCACTGCAGATATTGCCATGTTAAGATGGATAGCATATATTAAGTCACTAAACCCTGAGTTTGTTCATATAGCTGGAAGGAATAATGTGGTGGCTGATATGCTATCACGAGCTATATATGAAAATGAAGATTCGATGACTTCGAATGATGAAGAGATAGGTCTAGACTTTTATGCTTCACATGTACATAATTTAAGCCTAAATGAAGCATCCACTGGACTAAATAGAAAAGAGCCTAAGCGTCAAAATGAAAGGCTTGGAATTTGTACTGAGTCTTCAAAAGAAGTTCAAAATAGCTTAGGAAGAGGGAAAGATAACAGATGGATAGAAGAAGAACCTTACAAGATCCAAATAGGAATAACAGAAAGATTTAATGAAGACGAATATGAAAATGAGTGGAAGGAAATCGGGAGATATTTAAGTATGAAGTGTTCTGATCTTAGTTGGAGCAAAGAAAAATTTCGTACCATTCGAAGAAAGTCAAGCAATTATTTCCTGAAAGATGGATTGCTCTGGAAGCGAAGGATTGGAATGGGAAAAATGCCCCAGCGAGTTGTAGGTTGTGAAGAATCGAGAGGAAGGATTATGCGTGAAATGCATAGCTCACTATGGGCTGGTCATAAAGGCTTTCAAGGAACTTATGAAAAGATAAGGGAAAGATACTGGTGGCCTGGGATGTATGTGGATACCCAAATTTACGTAGCCACTTGTAAACCTTGCCAGATGTACTCCAATGTTAGACACAGAGATGAATTACATCCAACATATCCTCTTAATATTCACTATAAGTGGGTTGTTGATTTAGTTACGATGCCATTAGGGGTGCATCAGATGAGGTATATTGTATTAGCAAGGGAAGACCTAACAAATCATGTTGAAGGAAGAGCTCTAAGGACGAAAACTACAAGCAATGTATGCAAGTTTCTACTAGAAGATGTGTTTAGTAGATTTGGTTATGTGGAGAAAATAGTTGCCGATAAAGGTGAGCTTGATGCTCAGGAAGCTAAAGACTTCTTTAAAAAATATGGAATTCGATTATCACTCACCACTGCTTACAATCCTGAAGCTAATGGAAAAATTGAGCGTGGTCATCCACCAATTATTAAAGCTTTGGCTAAGGCTTGTGAGGGGAAAATAAAGAATTGGCCAAATTACCTTCCATTTGCCCTTTGGGCAGATAGGATGACATACACTAGAACTACTGGATATATGCCAGCAGAATTGATGTATTGTCAAAAACCTATTTTGCCGACGGAGTCACATGCTTTAGCGTGGACTTCCTTGCCTTGGGAAGATGAGGTGTCAAGAGAAGATCTTCTAGCAGTGCGGATTCTTCAACTAGAAAGAGGAAAAAATCTGGTAGAAGAAGCTGCATTTAAGCTTAGAGCTTCTAGAGAGAAAAATAAAATTGCATTTGACAAGTCCCACAGGTTAAGGCCAAAAAGGTTGAAGGAAGGAGACTGGGTACTTGTTTATGATAGCTCATTGAATACTCAATATGAGGCTCGAAGAAAACTGGTTAAGAGATGGTTTGGTCCCTATGTGGTATGTAAAGTTTTTGATAATGGAACATACTCACTTAGAGAATTAGATGGGACCAAGTTAAAGGATTTAATTGCTGGAAAAAGAGTTAAGCTCTTTAAAAGAAGAGAGAATGAGAATTATGAGACGGTAATAAATGAAGACGAAGAAGAGGAAAGTGAAGAGGAAGGAAGTGAAAATGATAAAGATGAGGATAACAATAAGGAAAATGATTAAAATAAATTATATCGTAAGATGATGTATATATATATAAAAAAAGCATATATATATATATATATATGTATGTATATAATAAACCCATGTAGACAAATAACAAGATATGAATCCGTCTAGATGTAATAAATAAGTAAAGCAACAAATAAATTAAATGTATGTGTTTTACTTATTCATGAACTTCTATTAATACTAATTTTTGTTTCTTACAGGGTACTGACGGAGATTTGTGATCAGACTATTAATAGGAAGTTTTTTTTTAGGTTTGATTGGACTGTTTGACTATCTTAGGATCTAGAATGGACAGTGAAGATTCCAATGATACATCCATTCCTGAGGGTAGCATTCCTGAAAGATTTAGAGAGACGTCAAGGAGTGTGCCTGAAGGGAGAACCTTAGATAGTTCTTTCATTTCAACTTACTTGCTCCCTACACCTGAAAATGAAGAAAGAATTCCTATAGAAGAGTTTGTTAAAGATCGTATCACTAGGGAGACCTTGATCTCATCATCAAATGAAAGAAGTGTGCTCAGGTACTGAAGGGCACGAACATATGGAGAAGATGATACTTCGGATGACCGTGAGTCATATATGGAAGTGGACCCAACAGCACTTCTTGTATATAGTCGTGACTTAGCAGAATATGCAGAACTCTTACAACAGCTTGCCTTGTTCCGTAGGGAACGTGAAGGGGGTGAGACGTCTTAAAGATAAATTAAAATGTTGTATTAAAGATATGTGTAAATAATGTTTATTTTGAATCAATTTAGGTTTTTTTTTATGAAGAATAAAGTCAGGGAAGATCCTCGGAGATCGGCAAGAAAATAAATATCAATGTATATAAATAAAGCCAGGTAATATTTTCCTTTTTTGAATAATTGTTTTTATATAGATTCGTGTGAAATAAGTCTCTGATTTATGCAGGATGACCAAGTTCAAGTTTTTTTTTTAAAGAAAGAATGATTAAAGGAGACAAGCTCGAGCGGCTTCTGATTTTATACTGGTGAGATGTTATTGTTTCAGTTTCTTTTCCTCTCATGTATATATGTGTATATATATATATATATATATATATATATATATATATATATATATCCGTATGAAAAGACTACATGGGTTGGACATATGATATGTAAATAAATGCATAATTAAGGAAAATTAAGTAGAACAAAAATCTCATGCCACTAATTAGATTACATGTAATGTATAAGGGCCAGGATTATATGAGTAAGGTTAGAAGATGGACTAGAACTTTCGAGAGCAAGACCTAGGAAGGTGAAGGGAAGACCTAGACTAAGTATCTGCATATAGTAGTGTTTACAAACACTTGATGAGTGAGACACTTCGACTTCTACTATTGATCTCTCATCTGACCTAATCTTCAGACAGATTATATCTTGAGAAAAGAATTCTTATACCAGCCAACTATCTATATGTATGTGTATGTGTTGTTGGGTGCTACGATGAGCTAGTAGGCGGGTGGAACTACCTTGGTCGGGTGATCAGGGCCACGAGCTAACGCTAGTTGTGTCGTACGGCCTAACCTACATGTTGTTACGCGCTCATACGGGTTGATAGGCGGGTGGAGTCACTCTGACCGGGTGGTCAGAGCCACGAGCTGACGTTGATTTTGTATGAGGCTGACATTGTGAATCGTGCGCTATGTCGGGTCAGTAGATGGGTGGGCTAAACCTGGCCGGGTGGTCAGGTCCACGAGTCGCATCCGATTTCGACATAGGCCGAAAAGTGTGGAAAAATAAATAAATAAAAATAAAAGCAAAGATATAAAGGTTGAGCTAGGATAAAGAATTAAAATAAAGAAAAACAGAATAAAAATATGAGAAAAATAAGAAAAGGGGCTGAAGGGGCTTCAGATGATAGAAGATCAATAGGGAAGCCAGAAGCGAGTTTCATAAATCGAGTTAGTGAAGACTGGTATATGCAAATGCTTCGGATAGGCTACTAGATCTGACCGGGTCGAGTTAACGAGAGAGCTAAGAAGTTTCGATTTACTCATATGATTTCTAGTCTAAGTGCATTAGTGTAATCTGATATGTTGTATGAGGTGTTTTTGTCTACCTCTCTTCTCTTAATGTATGCCAAGTTTAATGTGTTTCCAGATTTCACGCATCAAGTTAAAATTTTCTTTAAGTCCTGTTTATATGTTATGACTACTTGATACTCGTTCGTGTTTGTTGGTATGTATGCAGGTTAATTGGCACATCCGGAGGATGCACAGGTTCGGAGGGGGTGGATGTCGTCGTGATTAGGATTCAAGCCTTGAACATCAAATTACGGAGACCAAACAAAGCCCTAATAAGGATGATTTTATGAGCGTGATGTTCGATATGGACATTATCAACACATCTAATACTGGTGAAATCTATCCCTTTATGTGGATCTGATTGCACATAAGCGCTCAATATGTTTTCTTTCTATTTATTGTTATTGAACGGTATGACTCCGGTTGTTTGAATGCTTTGAAATAGAGAGTATCAATGTAATAAAAGTAATGAAATATGAGTGCATGTAATTTAAGTGTGACTTATGTGCGCGTAGATGAGCTTGTATATGTAAAGATTTATATATATGCATAAATGTGCTTTAAGTGGAGACAGAAGTTCTTCTGGCGAATTTAATTCGTAAGAATCCACGTCCGTTGGGCAGAGAATTGGATGGTGACTTCCTGAGCTTTGATCGGAGCAAACATTATGGATGTGCTAATTTTGTTGTTTGTGTCCTAATGGGGCGCGGTGTATGGGATTGGAGACGGGGGTACAACCTGAAGAAAGAAAGTGCGGAAGAAAGAGCACATTCAGAGGAGAAAAAGAAGCTCTCGGAGATCTGAGGGAGGAGATGCTATTCTCGGGAAGAACGGTTCGAGAGGCATCTTATATAAAAAAAAGGGGTGTTGTTTTCTCTTCTCTCTGTCATGGTTCGAGATTTGGTTAGCGACAGATGCTGTGTTTTTCTTGAGAGGAACGTGATCGCATAAGAGGAAGACTACTTTCTCAGAGTTTTTTTTTTGAGAGAAGATACTGATTTCCTTGGATAAAAGGGCGGCAGTCCAGTGGGAAGAAGAGGCAAATTTTTTTTTTTTTTTTTTGTTATCTTCTCTGAAGCAGCTGCAGAGATCTTTGAGGAACCTGTTGCATGTCTGTGCCGCACAGGAAATAAGGAATCATACGATTCTCACTCATAGGTGGCCACTCTGACGCTATGAGCAGAGTTCAACATGGAGACATCTAACGTGAGAAGTCCCTGGCCTTCTGTCTACAAACAATGAAAGCTCATTGCATGCTATGTCTGCCGATTGGAAGATAAAGCAATTAATGAATCGATGAAGGGGATTTTTCTGTAAGCTTGACTGCACATTTTGTTGTTGCTTTCATTGCCATCGCTTTTCAATCGTATCTTTCTCTTCGATTTTAACATGACATAGTGCGTTGTTTTTCTATAAAAAAAAACTGGTTTAGATTTGTTCTATGTATTATTGTCCAGAGCACTGATCGAAATGACCAGAATCTCAGAACGTTGAACTCTACAGATGTATGTTATTTCTATATAACGCAATGAAAAATAGTTCTGGTTTTTCCTTCGTGCGACTTAAGACAGAAGATGAATTTATAAGTTATAAATAAATACAGTAGATGTATTTATGCTGCATAGGTTTTGACAAAACTCTTCAGCGCTAAAATATACATACATACCTTCGTGCAGGACTTTAAAGTAATGTTGAACGACTGGTTTTGCATTCGAAAGTGAATGCTATGTTCTCATTAATCTGCTGCGCAACTTAGAACCTTGATTAGACCATCTGTTGAATAAAACCTGGCAAATATTTGAGGAAGATATGGAAAACGTAAGGGATATCTGTTTTGATGCACAATGATTAAGCATATCATTAACACATCTGGATGTTATGTTCTGAAAATAATGAGAAAGCAGTTTTATAGTTGCTTTCATTTGCATTACTAAAATAAAGCTTTAATGAGCATTGTCGCGGATACCACAGTTCAATAGATTCTTGTGTAAATGCTTTGGTTTAAGCGTGTTCTTTGTACATACCTTAACCTTTACTGAATAATAAACCATGATGTCTGTAACGTTGCACTATAAACAGTTATGATCCTCAGTGTTAAGATTTGAGTTATGAAGTTCTAATGCATGCTGAGAACTCTATCAATCTTACACTCTGAGGAATCTAGTATGTCTTCCAGCCTGGAAGTGCAACTCCTGATATAGGTTCCTTCTTAGAACACTCTGCTGATGGTTGAGATGACAAGGAGTAGATAATTATTCTTGTCTTTATGTTATCCACTACTTCTATTTGAAATTACTTTTAATAAGGCTTTTGTCTTTGTTTTTGTCAAAATACTTCGACACTTCTAAGGCAAACTATTTTCATCAGTTTTAAGCTGGAGAATTGGTGTTTTGTGTTGTTTCTTGCCACCATGATCATGACCACAGGTATAGCGTTATATTCAACTGATGCGCTTCATTTTACTGATTCTATATATATTTGTAAAATGCCAAACTCTGAGCTTAGGAATTGACTGCTGCAATAATGACTATGATCCTCGCAATAAGAAGTGCAGAATGTAATGATGTGTAGATCTTTGGTGTAAGTTAACATCCACTTCTGTGTCAAATGAACGTTATATTTAAGAAGAGTTAGATAGCTATTCGGTTAATAATATTCTTATGCTATATGTCTCGAAATGAGTGTTCTCATATGATGATAATCATTATGTCCATATAAATATTGCTAAAAAAAACATTGAATATCTGCAACCTTCTTTGAATCCAATTCGACAACTAAAGAGTACAAAGAGGATTACTTTATTGTCCATCATCGAATTATTTCTTTTCCATCGAACTTTAGAAACAGAAATATCCCATCTTTCTCTTGGAGTTTGGTTTTCCCTTCAAGCCTCCATCTCTTTTTGTCATCGATCTCACCTGAGTTTGCATCAAGCACCTGGCGTGTGCCGTTATTTTTGGGCGGTCGCCTTGATTCACTGACCGTCGCTTTCCCTCCTTTCTATGAACATCGCGACAACGTATCACTTTTTCATTTCTCTAACATGTATAGTGGTCATGTCAGTATATGTCAAGAATACTTCATGGAGCTTTACTAGATTTATCTACCGAAAGTGACATTTTTTTCTTGCCAACTCACTCATTCGTGGACATTAAGATTTTCCTTATGAACTATTCTTTATATATTGCAGTTGTTCTATTGTTGTTTTTAGGTCATTCTTGTACATTCCTTTTATGTCCATAAGTGCATGTGCGATCTCCTCCAATGCTTTAGCATCTTCCATTAGAACCGACTAGTGGTTGGTATGATCTCCACCACTCCTTTAGCACCTTCCTTAATAGTTCACTAGTGGTAAGTGTACTTGCCATTCAATTTTAGTCTTTCTACACTCAGCTTAACTCATCTTAACTTGATTTAGAAAGCTCTAGAGCTCTTTTGGGTAAAAGTTTTCTCATGCTTCCAATGTAGGTTGAAACCAAGACCTCCTCCTCCTAAAGCTTGAGACTTAACCACTGAGCTTGAGCCTATGCTTAAGCCTAGTCTCGAGATCTTTGGCCATACACACAAGTGCCCAAACAATGTCCCATTTCAAATGTGTCTAAACTGAACAGACACTCAAGTCATAGAATTCACTTCATTACAAGAAGACAAAACATATTCTCTTCAAGAGTGAAAGGAATTCCAAAACATTCATCGTGTTGAAAGGGAGATTCTTTACTAGCAGTTGTGATATCTTGAGATAGAAGTCAACAAAGGCCATTCCCACCTCTAGTTTGGGCTTCAAAAGATCAGATGCATGCTAAATTATGAAGAGGAAATTCAAAAGAAGAATCTCCATATCTACTTTAAGGATTGGTGGGAAAGCACATAGACCTATGAAACATGTGTAGAGTCCTTAAGAAGAAACAAGAAAAGGAATCAATTCCATATATGATTGATTGCCATGGCATTGATTGCAAAATGGAAAAAGATATTAGTGGACTTACTTCCAACCACTTTATCCAGCTTTTTGGGCTGTCCACATGAGTTTCTTCTCATAGGTAGGATTGTATGGCTGCCATCTATAGAGTTAGATAAAAATAAATAAAACAAAACATGACGTTTCTTCTTGATGCTCCTTTCACCAACATGGAGATTTTAGAAGCAATCGATTCTCTTCCTAGTGGTAAAAACCCAGGTCAGGATGGTCTCAAAAATGAGCTCTTTAAGTCATTCAAATAGGTTTTTTTGACACCATTATGTTTGATTTGGTATGAGGCCATGTGCTTTGGGGTCTTCTGTTAACTAATTGTCTAAACAAAGGTGTAATTAAGCTGATTCCCAAAAAATACTATAAAAATAACATAAAAAACTAGAGGTCAATTATTATTTTGCAAACAAGCTAAAGATCTTTGCTAAGGTTCTCACCAATCACATTTCTTCCCACCTATGCTCATGGATCAATGAGCACCAAAAATGATTCATTAAGGGTATTCCATCCTTCAGGCCATCATTGATGTTTGGGAAAGACTTATTTTTTTAGAGGAATCCTCTTAGGATGTTCTCTTTCTCAAAATCCACTTTGATAAAGCCTATGATAGACTCCATTGGGAATTCCATCTTCAATTTTTGAAAGTAGTTTGGCTATGGCCATAAATTTTCATCTCGTGAGAATTTCGATGGGATTTTTTGTTACTATGGGGCTTCCATTGGATTTTGCTCTTACCAAGCTCAACAACAAACTTGGTTATTGGAAAAGAATTCAAATCAGCTTGGTGGGGCAAGCTATAGTGATCAGCACATTCCTCATAACCTCTATTATCTATTTTCTTTTGTGTTGCAAACCAAAAGTCAAAGATTTGGCTAAATTGGAAACTATTTGTAGAAAATATCTTTAGATGGGTGATCCCAAGAGCAGAGGCATGATAAAAATCAAATGATCTATTTGTGCTTGTAAAAAATACTCGGTGGGCTTGGCATTCTAGGCACCAAAGGTTTGGCTAATAAGCTAACAACCAAATCGTTGATTAAAGCTTGGAGCAATATTGATACCTATTGAGCCAAGTTGACTTTCAAAAAAAAAAGTGCACTTACATTTGTGGGTATGCCTAGTTGGAAGGGTCAAGATTTACTCTCTCTCTATTGTTCTCCTCTTTTCTTTTTACTCCTAGAGGCTTGTAATTCTTTTCTTTGATGTGGGAAACTTGGAACAAGATGAAATCTTACTTCAAGCTCAATGAAGAGTAAGTTCAAGATTGTGGTAAGTCATCAAACATTTGCAATTGTTTTCTCGTATACTGTGTGTGTGTTGTTAGGCCACTGGATGGTACTATGTATTATTCATGATATTTTTGTAATTATTTTGATGAAGCACCATAAAAGGCTGAAACAATGTAACTTTTGGATTGATTAATATAAAAGGAGTTGTGTTTGGATTGTTTAGCAGCAAAGAAGATGCACAAAAAGTCCTCGTTGGACTGCGTGTGGCGGAGTAACCGAGCTTGCTCTATGTTGAGGCATACTGTGGATTCAAACTGAAATGCTGCTGTATTCTTCTGTGTCAGTTAAGTGTTTGATTCTAATTGAAGTGATTATTTATATAGTAATTTTTGGTTAAGACATTGATGAATGCTACAATCTTTTGAATGATAATAATGACCATTGTCACATGTATATACACACACATATATATATATATATATATATATATATATATATATATATATCATTTATTGTAAGTAAATCGTGGTTGATGGATGAGCACTCATCAATTTGATAGCAATATAAAGTGAATTGCATTCAGAGGGTGGAAGATGACTGTGTAAGCTTGTAATCTAACTAGTAAAGATAAAGATAGTGTTTTGTGAGGGATAACAATGGTGAAGATTAAGTAAGTGTGGGAAAAATCATTATAGGGCCTCTGTTCCAACAGACCCCTGTCCAACCCAAGAACCCTGTATGGAAAATCTCTGTTAATCCTATCCTGCTAGAAAACAGTCCAGGTGGGGTAAAGAGAGACTTTAACACTAGTGTCGACCATGGGGCTTGGAATTTAAGTCAGAAGTATAAATTAACTTTGAAGAAAGGCTTTGTATGAATCTCCGCAAAAAGATTTTGTAATACATGCCTGTAACACGTTCTGGTGAAAGTTATCCAAAATACGAGAATGATAACCACCCTTGGAAAGTGAACAGCACGCTCGGGACACCACCACATGGTGATAGTGATGGCCAGTCATCTGAGAGATGAAGTCTGACATGAACAAATGGGATTGCACCATAGCACTTTCTTATTTCCGGGTTGTAGAGCATACTGGAATTGAGCCCAATACGATTCAATGAGAATCGGGTAAGTGGTCCCGATACTGCGCTTGGTGACAATATGGTACCATTCGGCGGAGGCAAAAAATTCGGAATGGTCTTCGGTGGCAACGCTTTGGTGTTTGGTGAAACTATTGAGTCCGATGAGCTTACGATGGGGGCAGAAGCAACCAGAGAATTCAGTGAGGGAACTAATAGACTTGTTGGGATCCTTGCACAAATTACATATCCTAACCTTGAACCAAGAGCTTCTATTGAGCAATTGGTGCAAGACGAATTCTCTAACTTGGGGAGTAATCAGAGTCTCAATTGCTGATTATTTGTCAAGAGAGTTAGAAAATAACAATGAGTTTGTTATCTCTGGAGGGGTCATTAGATAGTTGTGTAATAGGTTAGCCTACGGATACTTTTGAGGCACGAGAGTCTCAACAAGTAATAGATCTTCATCTCGATGATATGGAACATTATCAAAACCAACAACAACAACAACAACAACAACACAAGTAGCAACAACAATAGTACCAAAAACAACAGCAGTAGGGCGACCACCAAAGACCCTCCATTGTGGGGGTTACTTATGCAAAGTTTGGGGGTTTCCCTGGTGATGATCCAGATGCACATGTACAGACTTTCGATACCAACTATGCAGTGTTAAATAACCAAGCGGACCCGGCATATAAGGCTATTGAGTTCCAATCGACTCTAGTGAATGAAGTAGCTCACTGGTTGACGGAGTATGATATTAATCATTTTAGACTTTATGATGACATGAAGAATGCCTTCTTACAACACTTTAGGTTAAAGAAAAATACGATGAAGATCTTTGATTACCTACAAAATAACATACAAAAACCACATAAGAGTCTACAAGAATATGCAACCCTGTTCCATAACCACTTACAGCAACTTCCATCGGCTCATGCGAATTTGTCGGACGACATAAAAACGCAATGGTTAGTTAATGGATTGAACCCCCAATCGAAAAAGGTAATGATTATTCACTGCATTGGTGGAATGACCCTTGATGTGTTCATCGCTATGGCACTCCAACTAAAACACAAAGTGGGTGGTCTTACAGAAGATCTTGAATGGTTAAATGTTGGAAAAAATAAAAGTGATGATCCATTAAAACAGGTCTACTGTACTAAATGTAAAAACCCTGGACATGTTGCAAATAATTGTGCTCTCAATTAGATTTATTGTGCAATCTGTGACACCACTAGCCACCCTACAGAAACTTGTCCATATAATGCCAAGACTCGAAATCAACTCACAATGAATGTTGTTTTACAAGAACAGGGCCAACCATCGACTAGCTATGTCCCGTCACACTTGAGAAACACAACTTATACTAATTATACCAATTATAGAGGCAGATGCATATGGCATTTTAACTGGACTCGATGGACTCATGATCAACCTGCTAGTGGTTTGAGCTTACCACCACCACGCTGCATTTTTACGAGGAAGTGGGACACATCCGATGGGTTAGAGAAGAACCGCCAGTCTTTCCAGATCCTGTACCACTTACCCAACATCAACCTGGACCATCAAAATCCACACCACATCCAGTTGCACTTTGATCAACAATTTCACCGAAATCGGCAGTCCACTTGATTAGTTCAAGTGCTGCCTGGGACATTTTGTCTAGAGCTTTGATCACCATCCCCTTGGGACAACTATTAACCTTGGTACTAGGAACTCAACAACAATTTCAATAGCAGATTGATTCAATCTCAACTCGTGCACCCACAACCACTGCAATTAATATGGAAACAGAGGCTATGGTAGATCATCTTGTTCCCTTAATTATTGTGTGGTTCAAAAATCATAAGATTCGTCAAGTATTAATTGATGGATGGTCAGGAGTGAACATTGGCACAACAAAAACTTTGATGGCTACAATGGATGTAATCAGGTCCAAATGGTAGAGGTAGATATCCCTAAAACTACTTTTATCACTAACTAGGGCATCTACACATGTACTGTGATGTGGTTCGGTTTGTGGAATGCCCAGCACGTTCCAATGATGCATACAAGAGATATTTGCACCATATCTCATGAGTTTTAGGCGAGTATACCTAGATGATTTCTCATTATCCTGTGACACTGTTGAACATTTACAGCATCTTCGATGTTGTTTTTATGAAGTGTAGAGAGTACCGACTATGTTTAGATCCACATAAGTCTATTTTTATGGTGGCTTGCAATAAACCCCTGGGACACATAATATCCAAACAAGTTATACAGGTTGATCCCAACAAAGTTCGAGTCATTTTAGATGCACAACCACCCACAACACCCAAGGAAGTTATGTGTTTCCACGGGCAAATTTGCTGGCATGGCTGTCATCTCCACTGGCTTCCCCATCTAACCATACCTCTTACATGCTTGATTACGGTACCACCATGACAATTTTGTTGGACTGATGAATGCCAACTCAGCTTTGATCGTCTGAAAACTGTGCTAAAAAAGGCACCAATTCTCTAGCCACTGAATTTGCAACTACCGTTTCATGCGTTCGTGGATGCATCTGATATAGCTATCGATAGTGTTCTTATGCAACAAGAGGATAAATGGTAAAGACCGATTTATTATGCAAGCCGACACCAAACACAATTATTCTGTCACCAAATGAGATTGTTTAGGCTTAACATATTCTATAAAGGCATTTAGACACTATTTACTCGGTTCAAAATTCACCTTTTATGGTCGTGGATGCATCTGATATTGCGATCGGTAGTGTTCTTATGCAACAAAAGGATAAATGGTATAGATTGATTTATTATGCAAGTCGAACATAATTATTCTATCACCAAACGAGAATGTTTAGGCTTAATATATTCTATAAAGAAGTTTAGAAACTATTTACTCAGTTGAATATTCACGTTCCATGCATGCAACTTTAGTCTACCTTGTACCGAAACAACATCTCGATGGGTGATTGGATCATTGGGTATTATTGATTTAGGAGTTTGATTATGATGTGGTACACTGACCAGGCACGATCCATATGATTGCCGATTTTTTATCGCGATTAGATTCTGGTGAACCACCGGAAGGGATTGATGACTCATCTCTTGCTATCTATGCAACCACAACACCAACTATCCCTAATAGTGTTTTACCCGTGGTTAATTTGTATTATGAAACACTCATGATTTTCTTGACTACTGGTTGTCCACCACAGGATGGTGTCTAACACAACCCATCAGAAACTCACAATTTACAACCGACGTTTTCAGATCATTGTTGGTCAATTGTATTATGCCCATCATTCTGGCGCCCTGCTTCAATGTATACCCCCTCATGAAGTACCCTCTATGCTACATATTGCACATTCTATCCCCTTCGATGGGCATTTTTTGCCGGATTCAACTCACTAAATAATTTTGTAGAGTGGCTTATGGTGGCCTACAATGCAGTGCAATGTGTATAATTATGTTAAACACTGCGATTCCTGTCAGCGGATGGGCCAACCTGTGCAGTAGCATTATTTTCCTCTTCAGCCCGTCCTACCACTGGATCCCTTCCAAAAATGGGGGCTCGATTTCATTGGCCCTATTACACCTCTAGCTATAGTTGATATATTTAGGTAGTGATGTGTGTGTGAACACTCTAGGACCCCCGGGGCACTTTTTTCCCATTTTGGTAGCTTTTTCCCCCCAGCTTGTAGATATGCCTATTGCCCTAATGGGCTACTCATCTTTGTACATTCTAGTGGTAATACATTTCGTATTGTGTGTTGTGCTCCAATCTTCTTCTTCTTCCTTGTGTTGTTCGCGTGCCGAATGACTACTATTTGTAGCATCTGTGCTATTTCAGCTCATCATGGTTGGAATGTACATCAGTTGGACATTAAAACAACATTTCCGAATGGTGACTTCCATGAAGAAGTGTATGTTTTTCAGCCCCGTGGCTTTGTGCAAAAAGGGCATGAAAACTAGGTGTGCAGGTTAAAGAAGGCATTATACGGTTCTCATTGCACACAGTTTTGAGAACAGTCCAACTGAAAGCACCTTATATGTTAAGCATGCTAATGATGTGCTTCTGATCATTGTGGTGTATGTCGATGAAATGCTTCTCACTGGTACTCATTACATACATATTGCTGATTTTAAGGCTGATTTACATGCCTCATTTGAGATGTTTGATTTGGGGCATTTGCATCACTATTTGGGCATTCAGTTTATGCAAGTTGATGGTGGAATGGATTTGTGTCAAATGAAATATATTGACATATTATTGTAGCGTTTTGGCCTTGAAGACTATAAGCCTATTGCCACTCCTATGGAGACATGTTTAGGATTGAGCCTTCATGATGTTGGAGATGCATTTGATGTTGTTCTCTATTAGTAGGCTATTGGATGCTTAATTTACTTATGCATTACTCGGCCAAATATTCAGTTTGCTGTCTCACAAATGAGCAGGAATATGCATTACCCATTTGTCAAGCATTGTTAGGTGGTTAAGCGCATCTTTCGTTACTTGAGTGGTACCTGGCTACTTGGATTGTTTTATCCCAAGGGGGGATCACTACCGCGAGATTTGCATGCTTTTTCAGACAGTGATTGGGTTGGTTGCTATGACACTTGTGTGTCCACCAGTGACTTTTGCTTCATGCTTGGTAGCTCATGTATATCTTGGTTGAGCAATAAGCAGCCTACTGTGGCCACTTCCAGTTGTGAGGCTGAGTATAGGGCAACTTTCATAGTGATTGTTGAGTGTGTGTGGCTCAGATGCCTTATGGCTGATTTGGGTGTTGATCAATCATCTGCCATCACCATCTTCACTGACAGTCAGAGCGCATTGGCAGTTGTGAGGAACCCTGTGTTCCATGTTCGCACTAAGCACATTGAGGTGCATTATCATTGTTAGGGAGAGGTTCTCTGCTGGGGAGATCAACTTGGCATATGTTCCCATGGAGGAGAACATTGTAGACTTTTTTATGAAGGCTCTGCCTAGGGAGAAGTTTGAAGGTTTCTGCAAAGCTTTGGGCTTACTTCCTTTTGTGGATTGATTCCACATAGCTTGGCACTTCCTTATACATGAGTGCCATCTCCTTATTCACAACATCACTTCCAGGGGGGATTTGTTGATATATTTAGATAGTGATGTGTGTGAACACTCTAGGACCATTGGGGCACGTTTTTCCCTCTTTAGGAGTTTTTTTCCCCAACTTGTATATACACCTATTGCCCTAACGGGATACTCATCTTTGTACATTCTAGTGGTAATACATTCAGTATTGTGTGTTGTGCTCCAAGCTTCTTCTTATTCCTTGTGTTGTTTGCATGCTTCTACAGATGTCTAAGTCCAACAGCTATTTCCACTAATAACCGTTATATTCTCACTTGTACCTATTATGCTACAAGATGGGCCAAAGCCTGGGTAGTCTGATCAACTACTGCTTAGGTGGTGGCTAAGTGTTTGATGTGTGATGTCTTCCCTCGGTTTGGCTTGCCATTGGAAATTGTTTCGAATCACGAGTCTCACTTCATTGATACTCTTCTTCATGCCCTGACTCATACATTTAATATTATTCATAAGTTTAGCACTTCTTATTACTCGCACGCTAACGGATTGGCTGAAAGCACTAATAAAACTTTACTCACTATGTTGAAGAAACTTATCCTCGATTCTCTTGAGTGTTGGGATCAACTTTTACCTGCTATCTTGTGGGCTTATTGTCCCATGTATAAAGTCGCTACTGGTTGCATACCATTTAAATTGGCTTACGGGTTGGAGGCCATTTCTCTGATGGAGTTGGTTGTACCTAGTTTACATGTGGCCTTGGAGTAGAAATTATTACCCGATGAATCGGTCCCTGCTTGACTTGATACTCTATGCTCTCTTGATGAGCAACGGCTCGAAAGTTTTCTTCTCTTACAAGAAGTTGAGGTCTGCCAAGCTAAAACTCATGATTGTTTTCTTCGGACTCCAATGTTTAAAGTTGGTCAGTTGGTGTTATTGTATGATTCTAAAGCTGTCCATGCAGTAGGAAAATTTAAACTTCGGTGGTTTGCACCCTACCGTATTTCTGCTCAACTTGGCCTGGCTACATTTCAGTTAGCGACAGTTATTGGATTAGTTCTAACCCACTGTTAATGGCTCTCAACTTAGACCTTATTGTCCACCGTCCATGATTGTTTGAATCCGGTGTCCACCGTAAACACCTTCAAGCCTCTCAAATTCTTTTTTGGTTGACTATCTGATTGTCTTTCGTTTGCCTTGGTCACTTCATTTTTTCAATCATTGCATGTCCCTTTCAAATCTGTGTCGCCCTCCACCATTTATGTTTTATTAAAGTGCTATACCTTTGATGATTCACGTCGGCTATAACTTATTTTGTCGCTCACTTTTATGATTAATCGCATGCAGTCATCCCACATGGATTATTTAAACCATATTTTTTGACTCTCGCTTTATTGTTTATGTGTGCTACTTTTTTGTGCTCTATGTGTGCTTTGTCGTGTTTGCATTAGTTGTGTGATCTGTGAGTGCTTGTGTTGCTTAGGCCATGGAGGCTCTATTGCATCTTACTATTTTAGTATGGGCATTCAGGATGAGCTCCTAGAATACCTTCGGGTACAAGGCTTGCTACGGTTCGCTGAATTGCCATGGCATCAAGTGCCGACCCATCTATTGTCGTTTACCCTCACTTGAGCCATTGCTGATTGTTCCTCTATGGCTATCACATGGCCAATTGTTTTGCCATACATCACCACTCATGTTACTGTCTCCACTATTGTGGATCAGTTTGATCTTGCTAACAAGGGTACGACCGATATTTTCCCACTTCCACTTACCACAATGAATCAATTATTTCCCTGTAAACCATCAAATGAGTATGCTATTATGTGTTGCCTAGCTCTTGAGTGCCAAGCTCTCCAATTTCTTGTATCTGCCATTAATTTATAGAAATGTAATTATGGAATCTCCTGACCATTCTTCGATCGTTGATGCAACCTTGCATGAGCCCATCAATTGGGCACTACTATACTTCTCGGCATTCACAAGGAATGCCAGGTGGTTGTTAAACAGTTGGCTAAAGGAAAATTTCCATGCACTCGAAAATTTCTCAATTGTTTTCTTTTCTTTTCCCTTCTGCAATTGCATCTGATGTTCCCATTTCTCCTCATCTTCATGTGGCATCTTCCTTACATATGGATGATGTGGACGATGATGATGAAGTACTATTGTGTTTCCCAAAGAAGCGATGTTGCGTGGCTCCTACATCTTCACCGGCATCTAGTGCCTCTTCTGTTCCGATTTCTTTCGGCATTCCTCTTTCCTAGAAGGAGGTTTTTGCTCCCATGGTGGTTGCAGAAGGCATCAATGAGGAAGTGGCTGAAGTTTTTACCACCCCTCCTTGTTCTCCATCCACTCCCCTATCTGCAACAGTCCACAAAGTCATCCTATCTCTTATTGAGGAAATACCTCATCAACTCACCTCTCCACCCAAGGACGTGCAAGAAGTGAATACCAAACTCATTCCCCCTTCTCCCTCTTCTCTGAATGCCCAGCATCAGCTACTCGTGCCGATCGTCTCCTCTACACTCATCACTTCTCCTATTCTTGCATCTTCCTCCACTACTTCTTCTACTAATACCTAGCCCAAATCCCCTGATTATTCTCCACTGTGATTATCACAATTGGTGTGGCTTCCATTTGCCCCAACAATCATGACCTCATCCTCATCAGTCTCCTTGCCTTTTCCACCTTCCATATAGCATTTGGACGCCATTGGTAATTATCTCGTTCAAGCTTCAGAAGTATTCTAGTGTCAGATACTTGCAGAACAGCAAGCACTCAGTCAAGAATTTCAGCATAAATTGGATGTCCTGGAAGCTGATGTTACACCCCCTCCACGAGGAACTCATTGTTCTTCGTGCTAGTGAAGCTCATCTACAGAGCCAAGTATCTTCTCAAGAGGCTGAATTACTGTAGTTACGGCAAGCCCTGGCAGACAAAGATGTTGCTCTCAATAAGATGAGTAAAGTTTTGGAAGCTACAACTACTCAAGTTGCTGACCTGGAGCAAACCCGTGCCACCCTTCATTCTAAAGCAGTTCAATGGGAAACAAAGTTAGCCACTACCAAGGAAGAGTTATTCTAGAAGGCACAAGAATTAAATGATGAAATTGGTCTGAAGCTTCAGTTGTCGAAAGAGTTGGAAGCTACTTAGAAGAAGCACCAAGCATACTTTAAAACAACTCAACTTCAATATCAACAAATAGATAGGATCGAGAAATAACTTGGCATCCAAAAGGATCAACTTTAGAGAGTAGATGCACGGATTGTTGATAGTCAACTTTGGTGTAAAGTTGCTCTCAAGAATGATTTTTATCTACAAGAAGCTTTTTTATAAGATCAGAGTTAGCGATTGCTTACTCAAGCGATCACCTCCAGTTCTGCTAGTCCAAAGGCACAACTGCTTGATCTAGAGCATGTAGAATGGTTGTTGAGGGCCTTGTAGAAGAAAATTAAATGTAGCTTCGAAGAACCCCGTACCATGTACATACAAGGCATTGTAGATGAGGATTAACTTGTCAATAGGGTTCGAGTCCACCGTGCATGCTAGTGTTAGGCCGTCGGATGGTACTATGTATTATTCATGATATTTTTGTACTTATTTTGATGAAGTGTCATAAAAGGCTAAAACGATGTACCTTCTGGGTTAATATAAAAGGAGTTGTGTTCGCGTTGCTTAGCAGTGAAGAAGATGCACTGTAGGTCCTCGCTTGACTACGCATGGCAAAGTGACCGAGTCTGCTCTATGTTGAGGCATATTGTGGATTCAAACTTGACATGGTGTCATATTCTTCTTTGTCAGTTAAGTGTTTGATTCTAATTGAAGTGATTATTTATATAGTAATTTTGGTTAAGACGTTGATGAATGCTATAGTCTTTTCAATGATAATAATGACCATTGTCATATATATATATATATATATATATATATATATATATATATATATATATATATATATATATATATATATATATATATATATATATATATATATATATATATATATATCGTGTGCTATAAGTAAATCGTGGTTGGTGGATGAGCACCCATGAATTTGATAGCATATAAAGTGAATTGCATTCAAAGGGTGGAAGATGACTGTGTAAGCTTGTAGTCGGTTTACTAAAGATAAAGATAGTGTTTTGTGAGGGATAATAGTGGTGAAGATTGTTGATATATCTAGGTAGTGATGTGTGTGAACACTCTAGGACTGCCGGGGCACTTTTTTCCCTCTTTAGGAGGTTTTTCTCCCCTGGCTTGTATATATGCCTATTGCCCTAACGGGCTACTTATCTTTGTACATTCGAGTGTTAATACATTCAGCATTGTGTGTTGTGCTCCAAGATTATTCTTCTTCCTTGTGTTGTTCGCATGCTTCCATAGACGTCTAACTCCAACAATAGGTATCAGAGCAGTTCACCGCTTCATCTAGGGCATTGTCTACACCTCTCCGGTTGCAGTATCAGGATCACACAAAAATTTGCTAAGCATACTCAGGGTGTTTCAGAGATCAAAACCGCTTTGCTTTGTGGTGTCGAAATCACGATCTGAGCTTGTTTCGACCTCCAAATGCACTATCACAGTGCTTGTGTAGGCTATATTGACTTTTTGTGCCAAAGGTTTATACCAGTTTTGGTTTGCTAGTATAAGCATCTCAAAGTCTGCTATATGTTTAGCAAAATTCATCTTGGCAGTTCTATTCAACTTTTTGAGATAGAGTCAATTTTTTGCATCAAGGTATTTTAGTCACTGACCATGGTTGAAAGTGATGTATTCCTTATGTTGGCTATTGAGGATAAGTTGGATGGTACCAACTACCCATTATGGGCTTATATGATGCATCATGTATCTGTCGCAAAAGGGCTATGGAATATTTTGCAGGGTGCTAAAAGACGTCGTGTTACACCTGCGGATACAGGTACTACAAATACATGTGCTGGAGCTGATGGAGATGGTGTCAAAGATGATATCCTATAGATTCCTATTTGTGCTGATATTTCTGTTGCACCTACTATAGAGAAAATTCTTCGGGATGGCAGAGATGCTCAAGCACATGCATTGATAGCTTTGTTTGTCAAACGTGCCATTATTCCTCACATTCGCTCTTGCAGAAGAGCTAAGGATGTTTGGGATACACCTACCATATTGTACCAAGCTAGGAATGAGGCTCGTGTTGCTTACCTCCAAAAACAATTGGAGAGTGAGCACATGAATGAAGGTGATTCTATGGACAGTTTTCTCACAAAGATCAAGGATTTGAAAGAACAATTGATTTCTATTGATGAAGTTATACCAAATAGCTCACTTAAGACCGTTTTGAATGGTCTTCCTGACTCATATCAGAGTTTTGCTTATACTCTTTGTTTGATGATAAAAGGAAATCCAAATGCCTTGTCATTTGAGGAGTTAGTCTTTGTTCTATTGCTAAGTGTGAACTTTGCTAGTTTGCTGCAGAAATTTGAAATGGTGTCCTCTTTGCCCAAACTTGAGGCACCATGTAAACATGTATGTGAAGGCTGTATTTTGGGCAAAATGCAATGTTCTTTCTTTCCAAAAGATGGTTTAGTTCAGGCTACTCAGAAATTTCAGCTTGTACATAGGGATGTTTGTGGTCCTATGCAGATACCTTCTTTTGGGAACTACCTTTACTTGGTGATTTTTCCAGGCATGAATGGGTATATCCATTGAAGGCAAAGTCTGAAGTGTTTATGTGCTTCAAAGAGTTTCTGGTTTTGGCTGAAAATCTTTCAGCATGTAAAATGGGCACCCTCCATTCTGATCAAGGGGGGGAATATATGTCTTCCAACTTTAATGCATTTTTGGCTGAACGTGGGATAAAACATCAGTGTACAATATACACCTCAACATAATGGAGTTGCTGAATGAAAGAACAGGTCACTCATAGGGATGGTGAGGTGTATGGTCAAGAGTCAGGCTTCACCACATAGTTTCTGGCTTGAGGCTATTGGGTGTGTAGCATATGTACTGAACAGGTGTCCCACTAAAGCGCTGCAATCTATCACTCCATATGAGGGTTGGCATGATCACAAGCCATTTGTTGCTCATCTGTGTGTTTTTGGTTGTCTGGCATATGCATTAGTGCCTGAACAACATCGCAGAAAATTGGATGATAAAGTAGTAAAATGTATTTTTGTTGGGTATAATTTTGAAAGTAAAGGCTATCGTCTGTATCATCCATAGACTAAACACATTTTGGTTAGTCGTGATGTTGTTTTTGTGGGAGATGCTATTCAGCCATTGCTTTCATGTACTAAGGAGACATCTGTTAGCTCCAAAGACATGTATGATTCTTTGCTGCCTCTTTTTATAGGTGGATAGTCTAGTGTTGGTCCTAATGAGGCTACTTCTCAGCCTTTGCAAGTTTCATGTGATGATACAGATCATTCCATTTCTGATGCAGATTTACATGATGCACTTGTTGATGAGAGAGCTAATATTGAGCATGAAAAAACTATCCCAAAATGGCTGGTGCAGACCTTGCATGATACCAAATTAGATGCACCTTTTTCATATCGTACTCAGTCAGGCTCTCATAGTGCCTCTTTTGCATCAAATTGCTATGCTATGGTTGCCTCTAGTCTCTGTGATGAGACTAAACCTGTTTCGTTTGATGAAGCACAAAATTTTGAACATTGGATGGTTGCGATGCAATCTGAATATGATGTTATCATGAAAAATGGTACCTGGTCTTTATGTGACTTGCCTCTTGGCAAGAAGGCCATTGGCACTAAGTGGGTATAGAAGCTGAAGTGTAAACCTGATGGAGCAGTTTATAGATATAAAGCTAGGCTTGCTGCAAAGGGTTATGTGCAGGAAAGAGGCATTGATTTTGATGAAACCTTTGATCCTACTTGTCGAATGACTACTGTTCATAGCATCTGTGCACTTGCAGATCATCATGGTTGGAATGTACATCAGTTGGACATTAAAACTACATTTTTGAATGGTGACTTGCATGAAGAAGTGTATGTTTTTCAGCCCCGTGGCTTTTTGCAAAAAGGGCATGAAAACCACGTGTGCAGGTTAAAGAAGGCATTATATGGTTTAAAGCAAGCACCACGTGCTTGGTATGAAAAGATACATGCCTATCTAATTGCACACAAGGTTTTGTGAATAGTCCAATTGAGAGCACCTTATATGTTAAGCATGCTTATGATGTACTTCTGATCATTGTGGTGTATGTTGATGACATGCTGCTCATTGGTCCTCATGACCAGCATATTGCTGATTTTAAGGCTGATTTTCATGCCTCATTTGAGATGTCTGATTTGGGGCATTTGCATCATTATTTGGGAATTCAGTTTATGCATGTTGATGGTGCAATGGATTTGTGTCAAATGAAATATATTGACACATTATTGCAGCATTTTGGCCTTGAAGACTGTAAGCCTATTTCCACTCCTATGGAGACAAGTTTACGATTGAGTCTTCATGATGTTGGAGATGCATTTGATGTTGTTCTCTATTAGCAAGCTATTGGATGCCTGATTTACTTATGCATTACTCGGCCAGATATTTAGTTTGCTATCTCACAGATGAGCAAGTTTATGCATCACCCAAGCATCAAGGATTGGCTGGGGATTAAGCACATCTTTCGCTAGTTGAGTGGTATCGGACTAATTGGATTGTTTTATCCCAAGGAGGGATCACTATCGCAAGATTTGCGTGCTTTTTCTAATAGTGATTGGGCTGGTTGCTATGACACTCGTGTGCCCACTAGTGCTTTTTGCTTCATGCTTGGTAGCTCATGCATATCTTGGCTGAGCAAGAAGCAGCCTATTGTGGCCACTTCCAATTGTGAGCCTGAGTATAGGGAAGCTTTCAGAGTGACTATTGAGTGTGTGTGGCTCAGATGCCCTATGGCTGATTTGGGTGTTGGTCAGTCTTTTGCCACCAACATCTTCACTGACAGTCAGAGTGCATTGGCAATTGCGAGGAACCCTGTGTTCCATTCTCGCACTAAGCACATTGAGGTGCATTATCATTATATCAGGGAGAGGTTGTCTCCTAGGGATATAAGCTTGGCATATGTGCCCACATAGGAGAACATTGCAGACCTTTTCACGAAGGATCTCCTAGGGAGAAGTTTGAAGCTTTCCGCAAAGCTTTGGGCTTACTTCCTTTTGTGGAGTGATTTCCACATAGCTTGGCACTTCCTTATACATGATTGCTAGCTGCTTGTTCACCGCATCAATCCCAGGGGGATTTGTTGATATATTTAGGTAGTGATGTGTGTGAACACTCTAGGACCATCAGGGCACTTTTTTCCCACTTTAGGAGCTTTTTTTCCCCCGGCTTATATACACCTATTGCCCTAACGGGCTACTTATCTTTGTACATTCTAACGGTAATACATTCATCACTGTGTGTTGTGCTCCAAGCTTCTTCTTCTTCTTTCTTATGTTGTTCGCGTGCTTCTGCAGACATCTAACTCCAACAAAGATTTAGTAAGTGTGGGAAAAATCATTATAGGGCCTCTTTTCCAAGAGACCCCTGTCCAACCCAAGAACCCTATAGGAAAATCTTTGTTACTCCTATCCTACTAGAAAATAGCCTAGGTGGGGTAAAGAGAGACTTTAGTAGTGTGTGTGTGTGTGTGTTATAAGTTCTTTAGGAGTAGGTTAAGGGTTAGAAAATTGGGGTTTAGAACTTAGGAAAAATTTTCATTTGATTAGGTTAGGACTTCCGAAGCTTCAAAACTCTCAAAAATTTGAATATGGACTCCGATCTTGGTCAAGGTGAAAAACCCAAAAACACATCCTATACTCATTTGTAGAAGTCCAAGTATTGAGAGTGCTACTATAGACGACCAGTATTGACAAACTTTTCAACTCTTGCAATAGCCTACACACTAGGAGTTAGAGCCTAAAACTTATGAAAAGGACCTTTGAGGTGAGCCCTTCATAGTAGTAAAGTCAAATTTTCACTCACATATGCATGTGGGGAGATACGATACAACTGGAGTGTCAGCAATAACGTTTTATGTGAAAGGAGAACACTTTTCACAATCTAGGCACATAGGGGGGTAGAGCAGGACCATGAATATAAGTTCAAAGATTGAAAATAATTAGAAAAAGTCAAAGTATTATGATTTGCTGAGTCAAGTATCACGATAAAAGGTTCTCGTGTGTCACTGATACGTTGGTAGGTGTAGTGTTTTGCCGACACCTCACTCCTAGTTTTGTATCACCAATACTCAAGTATCATGTGTTGCATCTAGTTAAGTGTCATCATGTGATACTCATGTATCGACAAGTGTTGTCATGTGAGAACTTGTGTATCATGTGTCATTTAGCAGTGTGTTGTGTCTCATGATCTGTTCGAGAATCCTGTATCATCGAAACTCTTTCAAGTTTCATGTGTCACCAATATCTTAACTTGTATCATGTATTGTGCCACCTGTAAGAAAAAATAAGAGCACAACAGAATAGACCAGTAGACAAAGTTGAGAGAAAAACACAAAAAATAGATGCAGGCTAAGAGATTAGAACTGAAATTCTCAGATTGCCAAGTGTAATGCAGTTACAAGGATGGTGATGTCCACCCGTGTGCTCCAAATGTGGAGCTTAGATGACGATCTAGACAAACTCTAGATGAAGGGTTTACTGGTGCACAATGCTATGTAAAGCTCAGCTTGGTCCACGCTTATATAGCTCTTACAAGAGAAGTTGGTATAGATAAACATAGTTCAAAGATACGAAATAGTTAGCAAAATATACAATGTAAAAATATCTCCATGACTAGAAGTCCTACCATCTCGGCCCTATAGGATGGGGGGATAGGCCCCCCATAACCTATAGAGGGGGGCAAGACCCTCTCTGCACTCCCCTCATTAAGATTCTACTGCGCAACACCACAGGGCCTTTATTTTTTCCTTGAATGGCAACCCAATGGCCCACAAGTTTATGCCCTACCTAGCCTAATGGCTGGTCTCACAAAGATAATATATAAGCATCAAGGGTCACACATAGACCTCATCTAACGTAGAAGTTAGGGTCCCACAAATGTCTTGGGCTCTCACAATGGCTTTTCCTCATAATGGGGGACTTACAATTAAGAGCACCATGGATCATTTGTGGTCACTTGAGGGTGGAGTATTGAGCATATCACCACCTAGCTTTCATGTATTGTCTATCCTCGTGTATCATGTATTATCAAATTTTGGTATCATATTGTGGACTCATGTGTTTTGTGTCGTGTATCATCTAGATTACAGGTATCATGTATCATGAATTTTTGGAACAAGTCATGTTTGAACCAAAAATGATACTTTGGGATTAAAAAAAAAACCATTAGGATTTTAACTCTTAAATTCTGAGCATTCAACACCTTGAGACACTAAGAGGTTGAGAATAGGGAGAAAAACAAAGAGGAGAACACACCTATCAATGAAATTGATGTCAGGACATGTCTTAGGAAGAAAAAGGAGCATAATTTCCTCAACTCAGAGTGTAACCCAAAGATGCCTACATTTAACCTATTTGGATATCTCTATTAGTTCAAAGATTTATCAAATGATGACTTCAAAAGGCATGCATAGCTCTATCTTCTCTACTGAAGTTATTTCCTTGATCGAGGGAGAGTATATGACTTCCCTCTAGTATGTACCTACTAATATGCAATGAGTAACTATATATCTAGATGGAATTAATAAATCCATTGCCAAATGGAGAGACTCAAGAATGATAGAAATCATTCAAAGACCAGGAGTGAAGTTTGGAGGTGGATATTACATAGGCAGAAGAGGTAGTTTGTATCTAGTGACTCACCAGCTTCAAAGGATCAATGACATTGTAGAGATTGAAGAACCTCATAACCCTATCAATATGGTAAATGGAGAGACTCTAACAGCCTCTAGAAGGAACTCAATTGTATTTAATTTCATGAGAGTGGACATAATTCCTCAAGATGATGATATGATGGACGCCTACCTAATTGTTGGCAGTAAGAAGTTATTTCACGCAACTATACCCATATCAGGAAGTAGTGTCAAAATTGCTACCACATATGAGTTGCACAATCCAAAAGACTCCTCAAGAGTCACGTACTTGGATCAAGACAAGAGATGATATTGGGAGGTGATAGAATTAGAAAGGTCTAGACTCCAATACAAGGGGTTTCTATTGTTTCCCCCTTAGGGAATAGGCAAGTTCATCTCACAACATTGAGGGTCATCAACAAAGCTAGGGAAACCCTAACCAAGGGAATACAATTAGCACAATTTCCCTCAAAGAACTCATGTGCATTTTGCAATGGCAGGCAATAGTGTTATGCCTAACCCTCAAATGGGAGGTGAGAAAATGAATAGACCACCATTTCCTCAAAGACCACCACAAGGAGGAGGACAAGGTCTTTGTCTTGTAGTTCAAATTATCCCTTTCACCACTAGATGTGGGTAGAAGGTTAAGACCTTCTTAGGTTACTAAACGCATGAAGAATAATTATGATGGATCTAGAGACCCATATGATCACATGGCTGAATTTAAGTAAGTTTTGGGAGCTAAGCAAGTAGACGAATTCTTTATTCAATATGAAGATTTTGGAGTCACATTGCTTGGAATCATGATGGATTTCCTAATATTGAACAATTGTTAGATGAGTTCATTGGTCAGTTTTCCAAGAGAGGAATTAATTAGAATATAATGAGTATATTCATAGCTTCAATTAGAATAATAATGAGTATATAAGGCTAGTAGCAAGATGGATTAATCAATATGTTGATCATTCTCTAGTAGTTGAAAGGCCTATCCAACAAAAAATGATACCTCTCCTTCAATCCATAGCTTCAATTAGAATAATAATGAGTATATAAGGCTAGTAGCAAGATGGTTTAAACAATATGTTGATCATTCTATAGTAGTTGAAAGGCCTATCCAACTAAAAATGATCTGATTTTTTTGGGAAGGATTAATCAATGGAGGATTTAGAGCCTTAGTGTATGTTAAATGACTAAACTCTTTGGATGTCTATATCAAAGAATGCATAGATTTGGGGGGACATATAGCTAATGATTTGAAAACTTCTCAGACTCCATCAAATTTTGAAGATGCTTCTAGTAGTGCATCAAATTAGTGTACTAATGCAGATGAATAGGCTGAATTGGTTGGCTAAAACCTTCGAGTACAAAACCAACAATGGTGAAGCCCTATCAAGCTCAACCCATGCAGATGTGTATGTTGAGATGATGTATCCATTGTGGAGGTGCTCATCCATCTCATGCTTGTGGAGAGGAGGACCTAAACAACCATAACAATATCCCTATGGAAGACCACCCATGTAGGGACCAAGATTTTATTGCCACATTGAGCAAAAATATACCAATCATAACACTCAGAATGGTCCTTACAATAGGCAACCTAGAGGACCTCAACCTCAAACATATAGTCCATATACTTATCCACCTAGGGAACAAGCTAGTGAAGGACCTCCAATGGGTCAGAGGACATATGAGTATCACAGTAACCCGCAACCTCAAACTATGTTATGATAGCAACCATCCCAATCTCAAAATGTGGTAGTTGTAAAATACATACAACCAAAAGAGAACTTAGAGAGAGTCATAGTACCTATTACTCCATTGACTAGCTCAAAAAGCATTAGCCAGGGATATGAGCACAACTATGGGGATTCCTATGCTTATGATCACAATCTCATAGAGTAAAAATCTACTTATGAGAAGTAATACTATGATAATGATGGCTATGGAGACTCTTATGGGGTCTAAATATGCCAACGTGATGTATGTTGTACTAACAACCCTAGCTCTAGTAAGACATCCAGTGAGACCACCTACACCAAGAGGACCATGTTATAGATGTGGTAGAGATCATTTAATTTGGGAATGCATGATGCCCCACCATCGAACTCCTCAAAGAACTTGGAAGGATATTACAATGAATGTGGGAAAGAACATCTCTTTCAAGATTGTCCCAAGAACCCTTCCAAAGCATCATCGCCTACTCAAATCAATGTGACTGAAGTAATTGAGTTCTCTAGTAGTAAGAGAGCACATGGTACCCTTGAAAGCTATAACAAGTGCCCAAGCTAAGGAGAGAATATAGATCCATGGTGACCATATTTCTAAAAAATCAGCTAGTGGAAAGAAGGAACAATCCTCAACTATGGTTGTCAAAGAGTCTAAAGAGTTACAAAGAGCTCTAAGAAGTGAAAGGCTCAAAAATGGAAATCTAGAAAAGAAGAGATTAAGAGTAAATGGATGAAGAAGCTAGCTAAAGAGAAGCAAGAATCAGTGAAGGTGAAATATTCTAAAAAGGAGATTCAAATTGAAGAAGAAACCAATGTGGTAAAAGGAGATTAGAGGAAAGAACAGGTAGGATCAATTCTAGTAGATCTGATGCCTGAAGATTTGCAAATGTTGCTAAAAGCCTATGAGTTCAAGAATAGTGACAAGACCTAGTCTAGACAAACATGATTGATGTTACCATAGAGGAGACTTAGAAAAAGAGATTTAGAGTTATGCAAGAGACTTATTGACTTTTCTCAAACAACACTAGAAAAAACAAATCCCAACCGTTCCAAAAACAAGAATCCCTAAGAAGAAATTTTAGGAACATCTAGAAAACCATTACCCAGATCAGACAACACAAGAAGAACCAAACATAGTTGAAAGGGAATCAGGGTTTGAAGCCAATGATTTTGACTCCTTAATCCTAGAGGTAAAAGCAACTTTGCCTCAAGATGTCTGGGCCAAAGTTTAGGAAGTCCAATGAAGAATAATGAAGAGGGTCCCCTCCCTTTATTGAATTGGATGCTTCTTTAAACAAACCAATGATACACAAGGAGGTAGAATTAGAATTATGATACAAAAGAAGAAATGAACAAAGGGAATATTTTTAAGTCCTTGAACACTTCAAGGGGTATGAGGTAGAAGAGTGGAAAATTTCTATTCAAATTCGTAACCAAAAGACACGAGAAGGACTAGCATATGATAACAAGGAACAAATGAGGAAGATAATAGTGACTTGAGATAATGAAGAAAGATGCATTTCCATTGGGAAAGATGAATTGATGGAAGAAGAATAGGAGTTAGTGGAATTACTATGAGAGTACCGTGATTTCTTCACATTGACATATAAAGATTTGAAAGGAGTAGACCCAAATTTTTGTTCGCATTGGATTCATATGACTCCAAGGGAAAAACCTTCAAAAAACCTTACACATATAATAATATCTACTCCACCAAGATCAAAGAAGAGATATAGGGGGAATAGTGCTGGGATGGGTGACCTCTCGGGAAATATCGGGAACCTCTATCTTCCTTGATCGTTGAGGTCGTCCCTCGTGTGTAGCGAACGGCACCAATGGTGACTTTGGTGACTCGGATGACAAGGTATGCCAAGGTGTATGCCTTGTTCGTTGCATTAGTCATAAGCCTTGGAGAAAGCCTTGGGTGATTGAGCGGGTGCTCTCTTCGCTCACATAAAAGGAACAAATCTTCTGCATCAAAATGCTCTCATACCAGTGAAGTATTTCAATGGCGATGCACCATAGTGCGCTCTCCTTCTCAAGAGCTCCATCATGATATCCTCGGAGTAGAAAATTGAGCTAATTGGGCCACACACGGTACTCCACACAGAGGTTGCAGAATACATAGAAAAACCCTAGTACACAGGGAGCACGAACACAGACTTCTTAGCTATTATGAATGTGGTCAAACTTATAGTCTGTGGCTGACCAGACCACTATATGTTTTATTAAAGAACATATACAAAGAAGTGTTCGGTGGCCATTTGGCCTTTCACATGGACACTAACATTAACAAAGCACTACACAAGAAATAGATGGTTCTTTCCACCCATGCACTCCCTAGATGGAGTTTAGATGGTGATCTAGATAGAAGCTAGGTAAAGGGCTATAGGCCAACATAATGGGTACTGAGATGGATACCCTTATGGTTCCAAACACTACAAAATATGATCCTACATGGAAAGGGGATCATCCTTATAAGGTCCTCGAAGCCTGAGTTGGCCTATCCATGTTCTAGGGTTGTAGTAGCTTGATCCATGCTAAAGCAATCTCCACCATTGATCTATGGGGTAAATCCAATGGTAGAAACATAGGATCAACAAACATTCGTTTGGACCACTTGATCTTGCTTAATACATACTTAAGATCAAGTCTAGATGCAATAGCCCACATCAAATAGACCCTTCCCTAATTTAGAAAGAAAATTTTGTTTCTAACCATTGATTTAGGTTGATCCTCATATAGGATCAATCCCAAGTCCAATGGCTTAGAAGTAACCTTCCTACTATCCATCTATGGTAACCTTCCTACTATCCATCTATGGTCTCCTTTATATGTGATCTAACCTCAAAGTTAGGAGAGTACCAATGTCAAACACTCTCACATGGATTCTCCTCATAATGGGGACCTTACAAAATAGAGTTTCATGGAACAATGGTGGTGCCACATAAGGATGAGGCATTGAGCATATCTAACATCCCCCGTAATGTCCACCCAAAGGTGAACTACCTTCTTGGCTTGATGCCGTCTTCCATGAGGTTGGAGCATTGACCATTTCTAAAAAAGCCTTCTCTTGCTTGGCCTTCTACAAATTAGCATGAGGTATTACAATAGCCCTCTCCATCACAACTACTTGCTCTATCAAATTATAGCTTTATAAGTCAAGTGCATTTTGAGTATTTAGCTTGCATTTATCCATGGTGTTGTGCCAAAAAGTGGTTTGAAGTTTTTCAAAGTCAAAGAATAGAGAGCCAAAATTGAGAAGCATTGGGTAGATAAGCCACATTTGGCATATAGTCCCATAAGTACCAAGGATAGATCATTTGGCTACATGAGAGTTGTGCCAATTGCACTCAACCATCCTTCTAGTGGAAGGTCTATTTGAGCCACTTTCTAAACTTGGAAAAAGGAAATGCTACTCTAGATTGTTTCCTCATGATCTCTCCGATCATTCTATTGCTTATGTTTCTCAAATTTTTCTTCTCGAAATCAGTGTATTGTTTCCCTTTGCCATCTCTTTTCTTCACCTTGAGTGACAGATTTTGCTTCGGTCCATTGGCTAGCCAACTTTTCTTATTGGAGAGCTTCTAGGGTCAACTCTTTGTGTTCTCATTTTTGGGCCCTTTCTCAATCTTTTGTATCTCCCTCTTATTTTGGTTGCATGAGAACCTCTATCAAGAAAACATCCACCGATACCTTTTTGAGTACTCTGATTGGAGGTAGTGGGCCAATATGAGAGAAAAGGTCGATAATGATGTTGATTGTAGCATTCATCTTGCCTCTTTCTTTGATTTCTAGAACACACAATTGACTTGGCCCTATACAACCAAAGATTCCTATAATAAGGAGAAAAATTAATGGAGATCCCATAAGGCGTTGTCCACAGGTTATGGCATTAGTACAAAATCAAAGACCCATGTAGAGAGGTGAGGCTAGGGCCATTTGCATGACCTTATATTCTCCCAAACATAGAGGATCAAAATGTGGTCCTTCTCTATAGACTTCACTACGTTTGAGGGCACATGAAAAACTTAGGTGTATTAATAATGCTTACAAATTTCAACTTAAAGGGCTACTCTTGCGCATCATTGATCCCCACTAGTGCCATTGTGGCATTCTGTCCTTCCTAATTTATATGTTACAAGAAGTGGAGCGTCATTGGGTGATTTTGGATCACCTATGATTCAACCATCATCTAGTCAAGCAACCACTCAATGTGTCTAGAGGTAGTCTATGAGGTAAGTGGGCATGGTGCATGTTAGATGCTTTGGTTTTGTTTTCCATGTCACTCATATTCATAGAAGCAACACAAATCCATTAGAAGTATACATAGAAAATAGTAGGAGTGGCTCTTTACATAAGTAGCACATCAGCCTCTCGACATGGAAAACAATTGAAATGAGCCGTTGATTCCTTGAATTTCTGGATACCATTAACTCCTCATCATACTTGCTCAACCACCTTGGCTTTACTATAATCGGTCTCTTGTCTCTAACCATGGGTAATCATCATATCTTCTTTCAATGCCCTATCTATCTAAGCACCACCACCACCACGTTCAAAACTTTAAATTTCATGAAAATCTAAAAAATGCTGCTTTCATGCATACCCTCTCCAAAGATCGGACTAAAGTCCCTACATTTGATGCAACCTTCTTTTTTATTTCCTTTAAAAAAGAAAAAAATATTTTCTAGTTTTTTGTATATTTTGAGTTTGGACCATTGATTTTGGTAAATAAGACTTCACTAGTTAGAGTAACTAACCAAAAGTTCATTGAGCCACTTCAAAGTGAATTTAGAACGATCCAATCTGGCATAGTTTGAATTTACTAGCTTTCATTTTCATCTTCAAATTCAACAACAAGAAGAGATCCCCAATTCCGATCATGTCATCTCCTTTCCTCAACTGGACTTATTGTAACAAAGGAGACTCTGATATTTGTCCTCCTCAAGATGGAACAATTTATCCACATAGAACTCCAAAGAATCTTTCAATAAAATCCTGTTCCATATTGCAACTCGAAGATTGGGAACCAAAAATTTTTGTGGAGCAACAAATTATAGCCCATAAGCCAATTTGAATAGGGTAAAGCCAACCGCCACCTTTTATGTTGTCTGATAAGCCCACATAACAATGGTAAGGTACTCCTCCCACTTTGCATGATGTTCTAGTAGATTTTTTTTTTTTTGGAACACCATTGGTAGAACTTGTTACCCGGAGTATCCCTATTTTGTAAGAAGCTTTACTAAAGTCTATATGGGGCCAAAAATATGTAAATTACCGAAGGTATATTGAAATGATGTAACTTCCTTTTATTAATGAAAATAAAACATAGGCAGAGCAATAGCAGCATGGTGTTGTAACACTAGATTGGGTCCGTGTTTGCTTTCTTCAACAATGTGTAATATGTCTTTGATGTAAAATCCAAATACAATGTAAGTATGTTAATCAATTCTAAAGGTGTAGCCATTTGAAGGTCGTGTATTGTTTTCTATCTTAATAATCTAATCATGATGAATGAAGTATTTTGTTGTTAAGAATTTATTTTGTGTAAAGCAAAAAGAGCAGAAATCACTAACTTCTATCTAAAAGTTGAGTGGAGAGAAGTAGTAAGATAGTAGATAATCATTAAGGGGAAAATTACAAGATACATTAGTATTTTTGTTATCCCTCCAAAAAAGAACCCAAACTATCTATTAATTAGGCTTTGGGTTAGAGTCTTATTACCAAAAATTCACTACAATAGTTAGAATTTGGTTTTGTGGTAAAATATGAGTATTGAGATTACTATGTAGAATACCCAAGGGTCAACATTGGCAATCTTGTTGGGGACTAATTTGTGGGAAAAAAATAATTGATTAAAGAAGATACATTCTGGTAAAAGTTAAGAAGACTCAGTTAGAAATATTGTGCTCAGTATAGGTGCTTATAATTGTGTTGTGTTTTGGCAGCAAGTATCCGAAATATGAAGAAGATACCCAAAAAGTGCAATTTGGGTATGCTATGTCCATCTTGAATAGAACAGAAGCCTACTAATAAGCCTTTGTTTGATGAAGAAGTCCCTTTGCCTAATACTAGTGACATATGCAAGCATTGAGAGTGAGAAACTCAAGCTCTAAGAACACCGAATAATACTGTAAAAGTACTAGAAGCTATCAATAATAACACTAGAATCTATCATAACCAAACCAAAAAGAACTGTAGTTCTGTCAAAACCTATAGTAATTGGGCATGGTGTCCCAATTTTTTGCACCTTTTGAAGAATTTGAGTAACTAAGCACTAGAGCCCCTAACGATAGTAGGTCAACCCCATTAGTGGTATCCCAATCAAAATATTCTGTTGATTTTATGTAGTCTAGTCCCCTAATTTTAAACCCTCTTTCATTCATCTTGAAAGTTGCCAGTTACTATCTAATAATCTTGTTGATCCCATAGAAAATTGATGATGAGAACCTTGATAGAAAATTGGTCCCATCTGGAGTGACTTAAAGTTTAGACTCTTTCTAGGCGATGGTTTTGATCCCAGTATGGTCATTTGAGATTAACCATGATGTTCTAGAAGGAGTAGGAAATGCCACAACCAATTCCCATTACAAAGCTAGAGTGTTCTAGGAAACTTTAGTAAAGGAAGTCGCTATATGTCTAATTTAATATGACCTTAACCATTTCACCACTTATGATGCAGTAAAAGAGGCATTCTTTCATCGAATTAGGAAAATGAAAATTGCAACCCAATTTTTTAATTTCCTTCAACATAATAGAAAAAAGCCGCAATAGTCTATCCAAGGGTATTCTACAACCTTTAAAACCTATCTAGGATAGATTCCAACAAATAGTGCCTTATGTGAAGACATAACCACGCCATGGTTTATTAATGGATTATTAACTAATGATTATTTGTTGCTTTGGAGGTATGACTTTAGATGACGTGATTGACACATCCTTAGAGTAAGAAAACAAATTCGGCGGATTTATATAAGACTCAGAGTAGATAGAATTGAAAAAACAAACCAAAAAATTTCTTGATGACTCTCCAAAGCAATTATAATGTACGAAATGATGTAATTATCGACATGTTATAGTCAATGGTTCTCTAAACCATCTATATTTCCATTTGTAATAGTAAAAATAACAAATAGAGTTGGTTTAGGAGTAAGAAACCCTAATCCTCAATTTAGACCTCCCAATGGCGAATGAACTCCTAATCCACAAGTAATGCAACAAAAGGTCTTTCCATTTCCACTTGTAAGCCCACAAGAGTTAAGTAGAAGGCACCAACCCTCTCAAGTTTCCAAATGCATGAAAAATCATTATGATGGACCTAGGCCAGAAATGGGTTGAGAAGATCCTAATCCACCACAACCTATCCTAGGACAACAACCCCCTCCACCACCAAAAATCATTCTTGTGTAGTACACCAACCTAAAAGAGAACAAAGAACAAGCCATCATGCCCAAATTGCCAACACGACCTCCAGAGGTTTAAGAACATTTCTATCAATATTTTGTAGGAGAGCTATACTATTGTGAAGAGCCAAAAACGAACTAGTTTTCTTATTATGATGCTCCATACTATGGCCACAACTCTAATTGAAATCAAGAAATTGAGGCAAATTACTCTAATGTGTGGCACACCACTCTTAGACCTGATATGAGGCAAAATAGAGAGCCACCTATGAGAGATCCTCGTTCCAGATGTAATGGAGACCACCTTATTTATGATTTTCCTTATGAGTCGAAATACTTTGTAGGATTAAAAGAGACTAGAATGCTATATTTTTGTTAACGTGGAAACATTTTATTTGTCAATTTTCTTAATCTATCATCAAAAAAGGTCCCCCTTTTGGCCATTCTTTTCCCTAATGTTAGTTTGCTCAAAATCATTATTGACACAAGGAAACATCAAATTTTCACTAGATGGATCATAGTGATTATTGACGTTGTAGCATCATAACTCATACTTGTCAAACCAGGAAGCATCTCATGAGACCCAAATGTTTGCGTAGAAGCACTCAGAAGACGTAATGGGGCTTCGTCAACGTATGATTAACAACGTTATCAACAAGAAGATACAACATAAGCATCGCCAATGATGCACCTAATCGTAATCACAAGCATAATAACAACGTAATCATACATCAACGTGTCACAAGTGTTAGACAAGAAGAGAACAAGCACGCATACACATCATGACGACGAGAGAGCAAGAGTCTATCTACAAACTAGCATAATCTCATTACTTCTCAAAAAGCTCTCCAAAAGAAGAGGTGGAGACCTCTTTATATACAAAATGGCAAAAAAGCATGCTATGTGGGATTTCTCAACTGAAAGGAGAATGAATCCCACTTATTCTCTAGTGTGGCACTCACACACACCTATACAAGAGTGCTTTATTAACTGAATGAAAGGTAGAAAAAGGTACAAATGATGATGAAAAAAAGAGTGGATCCAAGAAATATATATTTTATCTTCAACACTCCCCCCCTCCTTGACTTTGTCGTCCTCGACAAAGCTTTTGCAAGTATGGAGCTTTTGTGGAAGAGTGTGTAGGAGTTCCTTTTGATTTGCATGATCCGTACACCATTGGAGTGTTTTGCTTTGTTGCTTTTCTTCATCTTGCTTTTTGTTTGGAGCCGAGTGCTTTAACTTGGTTCTTTTGCCTCATATAGATGGGAATGAATATGCTAGAATGCCTCTCCTTTTTTTTTTTTTTAATGGATGGATGATGTATGAGCATGAAATGATAAAAATGTAGATGATAGATACAAATAGATGAACTTAATTCATCTCGTCTTAGTCCATATGCATGAGTGGGGACTAAGGGTGCATGGGCGGAAAACAAAAAAGTGTCTATGCACGGTCTTGTAATGTTACCCTATCTTATGCATACTCTAAAAATGCGTACAAAAAAAAACAATGGTGCAAAAATGATGGATCTTGAGCAAAGTGCTCAAGGGTGAGGCGATGATGAGGCTTTCTTCAAATGTCCAACTCCAAGAGCCGCTTCGTTTCCATCAACCATTTGAAATGGATGATACCTTTGTCCACCAACCTGAAAAAAGAAAAATGAAAAGCAAATTTTTGAAATCTATGTACATGTGCCCTCTTTGTGCCTGGGTTAAACTAAGTGTGCCTAATGCTTGGCCTTTGGATGAGGCCCTATTTATGTGCATACTTGGTGTGCATCTTAAACATATGCTGTGCATTGGGCAAGGTTGGGTCCGACACCCATGGATGCTGCACGAAGAGGTTTTAGGCCGCCAATATGTCTTCGCTTTGTTGGTCTTAGCCTTGAGGTTTCTCTTTGGATCTTTTCTAAGTGTTGCCTTTATTGCTTTGGATCCCTTTGTCAAAAGTGGTCGTTCTTCATGATAAGGATTGGTGAATCTAGACCATAGACTATGAAGTCTAGTGTGAGAGGGTTGAGTTTGTATAAGAGCTTTCTTTGGTACCCATATCATAGTGCGATTTGGTTGGGCTCTAAGTAAGTTCTTGGCCACCCAAATTTGCTTTACATTACAAGGGAAATGTGACTTCTTCTTCTTGGCATAAGGGTCTTTTGGGCCTTCTATATGAGTCCTTAGGGATAACTCATCTTTACAAGGGGAATTCAACAAAGGCTGAGTTTCTATACATACATCATGCTCATGCAATGGCTCATAAGGTTGCGTGGTTTGAGATCGATCTAGAGATTCATCGATACATGTATCCTTATTACACATAGAATCTCTAGATATACAAATAGGTGATGGATTTTCATGATTGACAATGGATCTGACATCAATTTCCATAGCATTGTTACACAGTGTTTGCTTATCCTCTTCTCGATGAGCCAAATGTAGCACATCCTTGCCCATGGATTCATAAGGAGAATCCAATTTTAGAGGAAGAGAGGGCCCTTCCATATCCCCCAGGCACTTAGAGTCCTCCACTTCATCATTCGTCAAGGTTTCCTGCAACTTACTCAAAGAAAGATTAGATGGAAAAGCATGAGTGGAAAGACTATTTTGTGGATTAAAAGTACAATCTTTGAATAGATGATTATGTCCACAAACCATACAATGAGGATAATCATCAGGATTTCCAAAAGACTCACTAGTGGGGATGGACATAATAGATGGACAAGATGCTTCAAACCCTTGATGTTCAAAAAACCTTTGAGTGCCTATGACCAAGTCTTCATCTATTCCTTCCATAACGAAAAATGTTTCCAAAAATTCCATAGCATTCACCACATATAGGCAACATAACTTGACCCATGCAATCATAAGTTTCACCATTCATGAGGATAGAGGAATGAGTGGTTAGTTGAATGTTATCCAAAATAATTGTCACTAAATCAATATGGATTAAATTCCATTCACAATGAGGGTTAATATAAGCACTCATATTTCTACGTTCATGACCAATGAATACATTTATGAAAGTGTTGCTATATTCCCTAGTCGCAACTATGGAATCCACCCCTTTAGAAATTCCGCCAATTTCTTCTACCCCTTGTGAATTTTCTCTATTTTTTTAAATAAAGGAAGTTTGGCAATGGCCTACTCTCCTGGACTTGAATTAAATAAAGAAAAGTACAAGAGAAGGGGACTAGTGCCCACGGGACCCCCCAAATCCCACAAAGCAGGGGAAGCTTTTTTGAAAGAGTTTTTTAGAATTTGTTTGATGTTTTTGTGTGTGTTTTTTGAATGTTTTTTAAGATGTGTAAATAAGTTCTAATGGGGTCTTCTAGCAAAAATTCTAAAAGAGACTTTAACATAACATACTCATGATACAAACTTGAAAAGTTCCTTTGCATAACTTTAACCACCCAAGAGAAAGCAATCATTTGATATCAATCGATTGACAAATGCAGGAACTCATGTTAATTCCACCATTTTCCTCGAAGTTCTATCCTAATGCTTGTGTCCTTATATTCTCATTCATCCCTTTTAATGCATTAATGCTCGACAACACACGACCTGAATTATGCACAACAAGTGATGCCTTAAAAAAATCGAGATGTAGTGGGCAAAACATCGAAGGGCAGGCATAGCAGGGTCACGGGAAGGCCTTAAAATTTGATGCCAATTTGAGCAATGAATGCATTCTGAGATAATGCTTGCCGCCCATACACAATGCCAAGGGATGCCCGATTAAAAATGCCAGAAATTCATACAATGTATGCCTATTAACAAGCAGCTGCACAAATTATGCAAAACTTCCACGTGGTTCCAATATATTCCTAATACATTCATAGAGCAGGCGTTTAGAAGAAGCAGCTTCACAGTTGGCGAACGCACATTAGCAGTGAGAACGTATGAAACCTACAAATTCGAGACACATTTTGTAAACCCTCGAGACTCACAGATGAGCAGGATTCCAAAGTTGCACTCATTTGATAATGCCGCCGGAGCTGTACGCTTCTGTTTAGTTTCTATTTTAAGATAGCGAATGGCATTCTTTCTCAGGTAATTTATGAGCTTCAGGTGGAGAGAGTGGCAGCTTATGACCCACTTGCGAGAAGAGATATTCACGCAAAGCTAGTATCTGTAAGCTAACAGCACCAAATTGGTCCACGGGCTGCCAGTTTGAGGAAGATGAGAGCAAATCTTTCTTGATAAAACTGCGGCTAAAACACAGCATCGCTTCCTTGCAGGAATATTACTAGCATGCATCTTGGATCTTTAATTTTACTACAGTAACGAGATTACCTTCATGAGGGCCCGTATTCTGTAGAATCATTAATGAACATCAGAATTTACTCCAGTCGTTGGCCGCTTGCTACAGTTTCTTTGAGTAGAAATCCACTTATGAGGGGCTGAATCTGCTACCCGTGTTTGTCGGCTTGCAACTGCAAGACTAGATTTGTTTACGGCCCGCATGATATCCTCTTGCAAGTGTTAGAAGAGTCATGTTTTACAAGAAGAGGCCCTTGACTGGCGGTTGTTTCGCCCTTATTGTGCACACACCAACGTCAACTTGGGGAAGTTTCAGATCTAAGGTCCTGCAATCTAAGCTTCTCCTAGGATTTCTACCCTTCTTTTGGCCTTTCATAGTACCGCCTCTGCTGTCACTTGCGCTTTGCATGTCTATCAGGAATGACTAATCTGATCTACAATTGAAACCTTCATACCAGGATCATGTGTTGAATCACTAACCATAGCTCCTTCATAGGCCCTGTAAATGAAGAAATTTATCTTGCCTTGCTGATGATAGCCCAGAATGAGAGCTGTGGCTTATGAAGGAAAGATCTTCTCCTGCTTGTTTTCTTGATTGAACGATTCCTAATCTTCGCTAGTAAATGGAAGAATTCTGGAATGAGTTCTTTGACATCTGTGGCGCATCCCTAGCTAGTGTTGGAGAAACACTCACTAATTGGACATATATTTGGAGGTCAAATCTTAGGAAGAAAACCCCATGCCTATGTGAAGGGACAAATTCACAAGTGTATCATATTTGTAAAGATAGTTCACTTTAGTTCTAGAAGTTTTTTAAAATCACGAGAATACGAAAATCTATATAAGTTAGTTTGTATCAACTGACGCGGCGAGAGAGAGAGAGAATAGAGAGAAGAAGTAGAAGAAGGAGTTCATTTTATACGACTGAGAATAATCGGGCTTCTCTGAGTGAGAAAGCATCTGTAAAACTTCTGAGTTTTCATAGCTGTGAGAAAGAACTGAGTAAAGTTTTGTGTATAAGTCTCTCTCCATCATCTCCATGTTTGCCTACTGTGTGATGAATTCAAAAGTTCAAGTTTTCTGAGCAATTCGATGCCTGGCATCGAATCTTGGCTGATAAGTCATTTTTTCATTCTCTGTGTGTTAACTATTGTTGAATCTTCTAAAAATATGAAGTTTGTGGAGCAACTCGATGCCTGGCATCGAGTTCCAGCATAAAATGGATGCCTGGCATCGACTTCTATCATATAAGTCATCTTCTTCATGTGTGTGTAAAATAGAGTGTTTCTGGTGCAGAAAAATAGCCAAAAAAAGCCCAAAGTCGATGCCTGGCATCGACTTGGACTGAAATTCGATGCTAGGCATCGAATTTTTTATTTTTGGACATCAGGAATACTAAAACAGGCAAGATTTCCAGTTTTGGAAGGTCATACAGGGTCATCTTGTGAGGGCCATAACTTGAGTTCTAGAGCTCCGTTTGATGCATATGATAGCTTGTTGGACAGCTCTACTCTTCTAGTTTTAGCCTTTAAAGTTTCATGGAAAAATAATACTTGAGCTAGGAGAAATTAGCAAAATACTGAAGGTATGTCATTTCAGTGACTAGGAATTTCTGTAGAAGCAAAGTTCTCACTTTAGGCTATCATTTCTCAAAGTTTGGAGTGGCAATGAGTTGATGGTGACCATAGAGGTGTTCTAGTGTCACATTAATTCATTTCTTGTGGTGTTTTATACATCAACAAGTGGTATCAGAGCAGAAAGATTCTCGAGAGCAGAAGACGACAAAGGTACGAGAAGTTTTGTAAAGTTTTCCATTAAAGTTTGAAAGGTGAAGCATTTGAAGACACAAGGCATCAAAAGATTACTTTCGAAGTATCCTCATACACAAAGAACTTCAAAAGGTATTATCCTTTATCCTTTAAGCTCACAGGTTGCAACAGAAGGAAAGAACTATGGCAGATCATATCTCCATTGACAAACTGGACAGAGATAATTACCCCGCATGGGTAATGAGAATGGAAGCCTTCCTTATGAGTAAGGATCTCATGGTATATGTAACAGGTGAAGAAGAGAAGCCAGTATTTGAAGATGAAAGCCGACCAAAGAAAGAAGAACTTGATGCTTTAAAGCATTGGCAGAAGAAGGATGCAAGTGCAAAAGCTTACATCTACAATACAATCTCAGATCATTTGCTACCACACATCAGAGGATTGGAATCATCAGAAGATATATGGAATGCATTGGAATATCATTTCCAAAGCACTACTAAAGCACGGAAAGCAAGTCTATGGTCAGAGTTTACAACATTCAAGAAGAAGCCAAGTCAAACCATTAGTGATTATGTCACTAAGATGAAGGATCTAGCAGATAGTCTTGGATCCATAGATGAAGATGTTGAAGATCACAGATTGATTGCTCAACTACTTGCAGGTTTGAGAGGGGATGAAAGGTGGAAACCTTTTGTCTTATCAACAGAACTTTCATTAAATCATTATGTTCCAGATTTGAACCAGTTGCTTGGTTTGATGCTCACATATGAGCAAGACTTGAAGGGAGATGGAGATAAAGGACAAAGTTCTGCAATGTACATGAAGAATAAGAAGAAAGGAGATAAAGGTAAAGCAAAGGATGAAGAGGAGTCTAATTCTCAAGCTTATTATGCAAGAGGTAAAGGCACTGGCAGAGGAAGAGCAAGAGGTTTTGGAAGAGGAAGAGGTAATCAAAATAACAACAAAAAGGCTTGCTGGATCTGTGGATTGAGTAATCATTTGGCTCATGATTGTTGGCACAACCAACAAGGATCAAACCAGAATCAAAACAACAATAGCAGAGGTCGAGGTGGAAGATATCAAAATAATTTTCAAAGAGGTAGACAAAGTCAAAGAGGAGGCTATGGTAGAGGTGGAGGAAGAAGTTGGGGACAGAATCAATCCTACAACACCACCTACTACAACTATGCAAATGACACACAGAATGAAAGTCATACATCATTGATGATGAATTCAATCAGCACATCAGACAAAGAAGATCTAAAGGTATTTTACATTGACTCTGGATGTTCTAATCATTTGTCAGGAAACATAGAATTGATGTCAGATTTGGAAAAAGGCATTTCTAGTCACACAGTTCAAACTGGTGATAATACAAGACATAGTGTACATTCAATTGGAAAAGTGAAATGCAAGAGTGGAGCAGATTTGCTAACCAATGTTTTGTATGTTCCTACAATACCTAAAAACTTGATTAGTGTGGGACAGATAGTTGAAAAAGGTTTTCAAGTCAGGTTTACAAATGAAGGAGTATTTGTGGAAGATCCAGAGAATGGATATAATCAGATTGTCTCTGGTAAGAAAGAAGGTAGACTCTTTACTTTAAGAGTGCAAGGGAACATTGGTCAAGCTTTGCTCACACATGGTGAAGCAGTGATTACAGAACTTGATCTCTGGCATAAGAGATTAGGTCATTTCAGTGAAAGAGGAATTAAAGCTATGGTTGCTAATCAGTCTGTACTAGGATTACCAAATGTGCAAAGTCAACATATGGTTTATAAATGTGAAGCATGTCAAATGGGTAAAGCACACAGGTTACCATTTCAAAAGAAAGGATTCAAACATGATGGAGTACTTGAGCTCATTCATACAGATGTATGGGGACCAACAAAAGAAGGATCTATCAGTGGCTCAAGGTATTATGTTCTTTTCATTGATGATGCTACAAGATGGATAACATTATATGTTTTGAAGGAAAGATCAGAAGTGTTTGGAGCTTTCAAGCATTTTCATGCATATGCAGAGAGAGTCACAAGTCAAAAGCTTAAGAGACTGAGGTCTGATGGAGGGGGAGAATATTTCTCCCAAGAGTTCAATGATTATCTTTGGAATGCAGGTATTAAGAGAGAAATAACTTGCAGGTATACACCACAACAAAATGGTGTAGCAGAAAGAAGGAACAGGACTTTGGTTGAGTTTGCTAGAGCTATGCTAAAGGAGAAGAACTGTCCAAATTATCTTTGGGCTGAGGCTGTAAATACAGCTACATATCTTGTGAATAGATTACCATGTGCAGCTCTGAATGGAATGACTCCATATGAAGCTTGGTGGGGTA
Source organism: Ceratopteris richardii (assembly GCA_020310875.1). Taxonomy (NCBI): domain Eukaryota; kingdom Viridiplantae; phylum Streptophyta; class Polypodiopsida; order Polypodiales; family Pteridaceae; genus Ceratopteris; species Ceratopteris richardii. Next base: position 39,557,926 of record CM035434.1, on the reverse strand, counting down.
AGAAACCAACACTAGATCATTGTAGAGTGTTTGGATCAATTGCATATGCTTATGTGCCATCACAACTTAGGCATAAACTTGAACCAAAGGCAGAAAAATATGTGTTCATTGGTTATGATGAAAAGCAGATGGGTTACAGATTGTGGAATCCTCTAACCAAACAATTTATTGTTTCTAGAGATGTTACATTTGATGAACAGAAAAGTTGGTATGCAGATCAAAGTCATACAGCTGAAGAATTTGAAGAAGAGGTAAGAAGATGTGAGAAAGGAAAATCAATTGTGCAGGTGAATAGAGATGAAGACTATATGCAAGCAAGTACATCCAGAAGTGGATTAACAAGAATGAATGAAGAAGCTCCTATATTTGATGAAGAGGTGTATCCAGAAACTTATGAAGAATGTGAACCAAGAAGGTCAAGCAGGACAAGGAGACAACCAGAAAGGTATTCTTATGATACTTCTTACATAACTCAGAAGAACTATGCATATATGGTCAAAGATGATGAAGAACCTCAGAACTATGATGAAGCTAAAGGTAAAAAGCAATGGGAAGAAGCAATGAAGGAAGAGTTCAATGCACTGGAGGAGAACAAGACATGGGAACTTGTTCCTAAACCAAATGGTAAGAAAGTAATTGGAAATAAATGGGTTTATAAAGTGAAGAAGCTTGCAGATGGAAGTATAGCCAGATACAAAGCTAGATTGGTGGTGAAAGGCTATGCCCAGACCTATGGCATAGATTATGATGAGACATTCAGTCCTGTAGCTAAGATGTCAACTATAAGGACAATCATTGCTATTGCAGCTTCAAAAGGATGGACCCTAAGTCAATTGGATATAAAAAATGCATTCTTGAATGGATACATATCAGATGAGGTATACATGGAACAACCTCAAGGGTTTATAGATTCCAGGTATCCAAATTTTGTTTGCAGGTTGAGAAGAGCATTGTATGGATTGAAGCAAGCTCCAAGAGCTTGGAACTATAGACTGGTGAAGTATCTCAATGATCTTGGATATCAAAGTTCAAAAGCAGATTCAAGTCTACTTATCAGAAGAACAGAGGAAGGTACAATCTACATTTGTATTTATGTAGATGACATTATAATCACAGGTACTTCAGATGAAGGAATCAAGGAGGTAAAGAGATTACTTGAGAAAGAGTTTAAGATCAGTGACCTAGGAAAGTTATCATACTTTCTTGGAATGGAAGTTACTTATACAGATCATGGCATATATGTGTCACAAGATAGGTATCTTCTGAATTTATTGAAGAAGTTTGATATGGAAAATTGCAGAGAAGCTTCAACTCCACTTGAAGTTAATCACAAGCTCAGTAAATATGATGGTGCAGAATACAAAGATATGAGGAAGTATCAATCTCTTGTGGGTAGTTTGATTTATGCTACACTAACAAGACCTGATCTTAGTTATGCAGTGGGAGTTTTGTCACAATTCATGCATTGTCCAAAGGACCCACATTGGATTGCAGGTCAAAGAGTTCTCAGATATATCAAAGGAACTATAAAGGAAGGATTATATTATCCTTTTACATAAGATTTGAAGTTGAGAGCCTATAGTGACTCAGACTGGGCAGGTAACCAAGATGACAGAAGATCAACTCATGGTTACATGATATATATTGGTGATAAGCTTGTAAGTTGGTGTTCAAAGAAACAACATACAGTAGCATTATCATCAACTGAAGCAGAGTACAAAGGACTTGTGGAAGCAGCTAAGGAAGTCATATGGATGCAGACATTGTTCAAGAGCTTAGGCATTGATCAAGGTACACCTACAATACATGGAGATAATATGAGTTCACTTTATCTTGCAGCAAATCCAGTTTTTCATGCAAGGAAAAAGCACATAGAGATACAGTATCATTTTCTCAGAGAAAAGGTAATGGAGAAGGAGATTGAAGTGGAGTACATTTCTACTAAAGATCAGTTAGCAGACATAATGACAAAGAGCTTGGATGGTGTGAAGACCAGTAGATTCAAAAGCATGGCAGGAGTAAAAGAAAAGAAGATGATATGAAGAAACAGGGAATGTCAATTAGTGATTGAGGGGGAGCTGTTGGAGAAACACTCACTAATTGGACATATATTTGGAGGTCAAATCTTAGGAAGAAAACCCCATGCCTATGTGAAGGGACAAATTCACAAGTGTATCATATTTGTAAAGATAGTTCACTTTAGTTCTAGAAGTTTTTTAAAATCACGAGAATACGAAAATCTATATAAGTTAGTTTGTATCAACTGACGCGGCGAGAGAGAGAGAGAATAGAGAGAAGAAGTAGAAGAAGGAGTTCATTTTATACGACTGAGAATAATCGGGCTTCTCTGAGTGAGAAAGCATCTATAAAACTTCTGAGTTTTCATAGCTGTGAGAAAGAACTGAGTAAAGTTTTGTGTATGAGTCTCTCTCCATCATCTCCATGTTTGCCTACTGTGTGATGAATTCAAAAGTTCAAGTTTTCTGAGCAATTCGATGCCTGGCATCGAATCTTGGCTGATAAGTCATTTTTTCATTCTCTGTGTGTTAACTACTGTTGAATCTTCTAAAAATATGAAGTTTGTGGAGCAACTCGATGCCTGGCATCGAGTTCCAGCATAAAATGGATGCCAGTCATCGACTTCTATCATATAAGTCATCTTCTTCATGTGTGTGTAAAATAGAGTGTTTCTGGTGCAGAAAAATAGCCAAAAAAAGCCCAAAGTCGATGCCTGGCATCGACTTGGACTGAAATTCGATGCTAGGCATCGAATTTTTTATTTTTGGACATCAGGAATACTAAAACAGGCAAGATTTCCAGTTTTGGAAGGTCATACAGGGTCATCTTGTGAGGGCCATAACTTGAATTCTAGAGCTCCGTTTGATGCATATGATAGCTTGTTGGAAAGCTCTACTCTTCTAGTTTTAGCCTATAAAGTTTCATGGAAAAATAATACTTGAGCTAGGAGAAATTAGCAAAATACTGAAGGTATGTCATTTCAGTGACTAGGAATTTCTGTAGAAGCAAAGTTCTCACTTTAGGCTATCATTTCTCAAAGTTTGGAGTGGCAATGAGTTGATGGTGACCATAGAGGTGTTCTAGTGTCACATTAATTCATTTCTTGTGGTGTTTTATACATCAACAGCTAGCACTTCACCATGTGTCCTTCACACTATTGAAAAATTGATCTTTTGCAAAATTCTTCCTCTCTTTCCCAATGTTAAAGTGCTCATGCACTTATCTAATCAACGCAATGCCTTGGGATAGTTGTAGTTCAGTTATTTCACTGTCATAGTCAGACAAGGCCCATGGTTAGATGGGATTCCATTCACACTTGAGAAGGAATCTGAGCTTCTCCCCCTTAAGGACTGAGTGTATCTCCTAGAGAGAGCTGCAGTGAGTTTTTTTTTTCCTCGTCCCTTTCCACCCGCTTCTACTGGCAGTCCTATGATGAGACCCACTAGCTGAGTCTCTCGATTCTCAAAATTCTTTCTACAGAGTGCAAAGGATGCATCCGTGGATTCTTGGATCAGCATAATATTGAGATCTCATTATACTTCTTGCTTGAAATAGGACAGCAATGGCTTCCCCAGCAGCTATATGGACATTTTGACAAAAAATATTCATGCAAAAAGTGTAGTTGCTTGTACTTCAAGAATTTCCCTAGTCATACCTAGAGCCTGATTTGGATGGTTGCTTCCCTACCGCTTGCTCTTTTGCCATAGCACATCATTATTTCTTTTGTAGCTTCAAGCATGCCAATGCTCGGGCTTCCCATGCTGCAATTCTTGCTGTGGAATCTGAGCCAACTTGTAGCTTCGATTAGGTATGTTGAAGCCTCTGACAAAATATGTTAGGTTACATCCCCAGCTCCACTCGTTATAGCCATCAGACCAATAAGTTGTGATGCAAAAGTAGCCTCAAAGTTCACCCCTTTCTTGAGTAAACCAATACAAAGACGAAGTAAAGTTTCATGCTTGTCGACCACAAAGTCAGTCAAGGCACTTGCTTCAAAACTTTTATCAAATCCTTAATGCTCTCCCGTTTGTTAGCCTTGGACTTCTCGAAGTTGTCCTTCTATCTCATCAACCTTTGCTTTGAGATTGTCATATTTTGTCCGTGACTTGCGATATTTATCTTGCATCTGAGTAAACTCAGCTCTAACCTCAAACAAGTCCTGCTTATTTTTAAAAATTGTCTCCAGTAGTCTCTTCAATCGGGCTTGCATCTGTTCCTCTTGTGATGCTAACTGCTAATCCCTACTCTGAAGCTACGGGAAATTTTCCTCCAAGTTTTTGAGTACTGCTCCATCAACCCGTTGTTGTTGATCGAGCACCGCCGGTGTGCTCTTCAACTACAATTGCATCCATAAACTTTCTCATGGCTACAGTGACTGCAAGATTATATTTTTCTGGATCGGTCTGCATAAGTCTGTCATTCTCCCATGAACACCAAGAAGAAGACGTTTTATGCTCTCTGCTCCTTCAGAAAACCTTGCACCACACTCACAACCACACGAACTTTAGCCCTTTTCTCATATAAAGCATCAACGAACAATCATCTAATTTAGTATTTTCATCCCTCTCTTCCACTTCATGGCGCCCGAAATCTGAGGATGTGGCAGTAGTGCTAACTGTGTCATCATCTATATCATTCATATCAGTTTAACTTCATCTTTGTCTGTGAATCCACTTGTAACCCTCGATCCTTTTGCTCTCTAGCTCTCACTTTGGCGACTTTAGCTTAGTGTAGGTCCTCATCACGAAAATTATCCCTGTGTTCCAGACTCAAGTCAGAGTGATCTGCCGATGTGATACCCTCTAAGATGTGCAAACCCATCTTTTTTAGTACACTTGACCTTCTTCTTTTAGCTCAGTTCGAGTCATATACTTCCGCCTGTTTTAGATGAGCATCCATGCTTTGCACACTTGCAGCCGTCGGGGTGATGCTTATACATCCTCTCCTTATCAGATTATGCACTCTGCTTGCATTGCGACAGTTGTTCTTACATTCTCACTCCTTCCTTTTAGGCTTCAAGTTTTCAACCTCTGTGCCATCCTTGTCCTAGTAAGCACAACATGTGCCTGCCTTTTCCCTCCTCCACTGGAATCCTCTTGATGTTGTAGCCTCTAGTTCAAGGTTAAACTCTTTTGGCAGAGAAACCACATAGGTCAAACCTGGGAAGTGCTTCCTTTCATCCATAATTTGAAGCCCAGCTTGTCAAGTTAGACGAGCTTCAAGTCCTTGATGTCCCCCTCCTTTTCCAGTTCCTTCTCCTGCGTTCTCTCTATCGATATGTCCTATCGTCTTGCTCCTCCCCCTCACCATTGAAGTGGAAGCTGTTTATGCTCCTGTCTCAGCTCCTACACCACTGAGCTACAGAGGCAGACTTCCATTCCTCTATGTTACTCTATATCTTCTCTTTCCAGCTCCTGCATGCATCTCCATATTCTGGTTAGCATCTCCTGATGAAATTGCCTCCTCTAATCATCCCTAGCTACTGTTCTTATGTTGTCCGAATTCCCTCTTTCTCCTCAAGCGTGCGTGAATCGAAGCCCCTTCTCCATCGTCATTGGTCTAGGAGTTTCCATTGTTCTCTCGAGCTCCCCAGTCACTGGCTTTACTCTCACTTTCATCTCATTATTGGCCTGCCCCCAAAACTAGGTGCCTGTGCATGAATTAAGCCTACCGATCAATGCAAATGGGAAGGGAGAGAACTTGTGTATAAGGGCTCCTTCAATAGCACTGATATCTCGATCATCTGGTCAAATAATGTTATGTCTGGTGCGTGCGCTTGACCAACAGATACATCCAATCCAATCAAATTAAGCTCTAGCTCTTCTTGTTTCTGTGAATTGGCCAAAATATTCCCTCTGCGTCTCACTCGCATCAATCATATTCTTTAGTGGAGCCCTATCATAAAACCCATTAGTCATACGTTTGACAAAAGGTTGTCATCAGCGTGAAACATCTCAATACCAAGTTCATCTATAAGCCACCTCATACGACATTTCTGCCTGTTAACTCTATAGCTCAAGTCGTTAAAAATTTCCAGAACTGCCTTACAAAGCAACTTCACATCTTCTCCAGACACTCAGGCATCTAAAGGAATTGCTTCTACCCACCTTTTAGAGTTGAAAAAAACCCCAACAAATATGTTGAATCCTAACTTCCCATCCTTGGTTGGAGGGATGTACATCAGGTCATAATTACTACGCGCGTGCTCATAAAGATCATGACTTCTCACCACGCACACATTCCATTTTGCCCCCTATGCCCTGACTTCCATACCTATTGCTCTCGTTTTTTCTTGCTTGTGTGTAGAAAAGATTATCATATGGTTTCCTTCTAGAGTATGATAAGGAAAAGAACAAGTCACGGTTGGGTTTTCCTATGAACGAATAGGGTAGATGGAAACCTTTCCATGGTTAACCTCCTTGTGTACAAATACATGAAGAATAATTGTTCTTACCTTCTTTTCTCCTATGCTTTATTGATGAAGATGACGATCCAAATACTCCATTAGTTTTTGTAGAAGAACCCCAAAAAGAAACTTATTCACACATGATTAGAGAAATCTCAACAAAGTTAAAAGAAAAAATCAACATTATGACTAAAAGATTTCTAAAAACTAATCCTATCCTACTCGTGACTTGAAGAATCACCACACATGGTGGATTAATCACCCGAAAAGGGGATCTTCATCACACCAAAAATGGCTCATCTCAACAAGTTATTGTGAATCTTGCAAGCCGCAAATGCTCACAAGAGCGTAATGAAATGAAGAACTCAACAAATCATCATGAAAAGCTTGCATGCACGTCTCTTTCACGCCATAAACCATCACGTAAGTGACAAGAGAACGCTCCCCAGCAACGGCGCCAAAAGTTGTTGACGTTGTAGCATCACAACTCATACTTGTCAAACCAGGAAGCATCTCATGAGACCCAAATGTTTTCGTAGAAGCACTCAGCAGACGTAATGGCGCTTCGTCAACGTATGATTAACAACGTTATCAACAAGAAGATACAACATAAGCATCACGAATGATGCACCTACTCGTAATCACAAGCATAATAACAACGTAATCATACATCAACGTGTCACAAGCGTTAGACAAGAAGAGAACAAGCACGCATACACATCATGACGACGAGAGAGCAAGAGTCTATCTACAAACTAGCATAATCTCATTACTTCTAAAAAAGCTCTCCAAAAGAAGAAATGGAGACTTCTTTATATACAAAATGGCAAAAAAGCATGCTATGTGGGATTTCTCAACTGAAAGGAGAATGAATCCCACTTATTCTCTAGTGTGGCACTCACACACACCTATACAAGAGTGCTTTATTAACTGAATGAAAGGTAGAAAAAGGTACAAATGATGATGAAAAAAAGAGTGGATCCAAGAAATATATATTTTATCTTCAACAGTGATGATCACACATGGATCCCTTAATCAATGTAGTTGGAATACTACTTCTTGTGTATTCCTAAAAGAAAGAAATATCAATATTAGATTTATTAAAACACTTCTTGAAATTCCATGCACGAAAGAATTTTGGAAATAATGTTTACTCAAATTTGCACATTCATTATCATCTTATAGCCTGCATGCAAAAGCGGAAGATGCACTACATTCATCCTTTTGGTTCCATGAATTACTCATGCATATATCCCTTCTTTGTGGAGCCAATTTCGCTTTAAGTTCATGGATTTCATTCATTATATCACCAAGTTTTGATTTAAGGATAATGACATTTGCATTTTCCTTTTTCCAATTTGTAAGGAGAAAAGTTCTTTTTGGGGTGCTCAAATGGAAGTTCAAAGCTATTATTAATTTGAGATAATCTCAAATAAAATTTGATTAACTTACTAATGAACACTTTTATCTCATCCAAATCATGTGTGGTAACATCTTCAAGTAAAACAATTATTTTAATTTGCTGTTTAGAGTTCACACTTTGATGAAATAAATCCACTTTTTTATCGTGAAGAATATCTTTATCAAATCGGGATTGTTGTAGAAGAGGACCTAGTGAATCGGGCTAAAAAATAAACCACTCTAAAATTGCTTTCAAGGCCTTTATTGGGCATCCACCTCAAATTTTGGTTGACCATGGCTATTAGTTAATCCTGAGGGGACAAATCTTCTGTTGTTAGGTTCTTGGACAAGATTTGATGTTTTGATGGGATAAGGATGGAACTAAGCTCTTTTTAAGCTTGATAACAAGTTGGAGTACTGAAATGGTATGCAAATCAAGCTAGCAAGAGGAGCTATGGTGGTTAGCACATTCCTTCTTTCTTCAATTATTTTTGTTCTCTCTTTCTAAAGATCAAAGGATCGAGAGATTGTCAATTTGGAAAGAATTTTTAGAAACTTTCTTTGGAAAGGGAGACCCTAACAGAACGGATGTCCCCAAAATTAAATGGGGTACTTGCATAAGCCAAAACATTCAAGGGGTTTTGGTCATTCTTGACATTGAAGGAATGGCCAATAAGTTGGTGGCCAGATGGTTAATTAAAGCATGGAGCAACAAGGATGCCTCTTGGGAAAAAGTGATTTCTAGAAATAAGAGGGCTCTTCAGCTTGTGGGCTTTCTAGGTTGGAAGGGTCTTGATCTTCTGACTCTTTTGTTCTTCCCCTATCATGTGACTTCCAAAGGCTCGAGCTTTGTTTTCTCCCTGTAGAAGATTTGGAACAAGGTAAAATAGTTTGGCAAGATCAATGAAGATTGAAACTGGGCATCCAGTATAAGACAAAATGATTTGAGCTGGTTCCCTATAAAGGGCATCAAAGATGTTGAGTCTTGGAACCTCCAAAAAGCTAGGAAGCTTTGGACCAAAGGTTTTTGTTTGTGGAAACTTCTTTGGAATCAAGAAACATGTCAATAGATTAGATTTGAGGAAATTGACTCAGCTAGGATAGTTGATTATGAAGAATGGTGCTTGTTGCAGCACACATTCAATGCTTGGGAGTGCTCAAAAGCTCGCCTCCTGATTGGGAATGACTCCCTTCACCTTGATTTCTTAGATGGCAAAATGGAAACAATCTTGCTAAAATTCCAAGATTCAAGAAGAACATGGACTTCATGTCACACTTAGTAGGAGAGGGTGTCTGAATTGATCAAGGTTTAGGTGGGATTTTAAGTTCCAATCACTTTGGCATCCCCCCATCAAGATTAAAAAATCAGTTCTTATGTGGAAAATCCTTCACCAAGGAATTTTGACCAATGTAAAAGCTAACAAAATTTGTGGACCTCTTCTGTGGTGTAAACGGTGCCTTCATGGAAATGAGAACTTGGGACACCTCTTCTTTTATGCCCCAAGTCAATGTCAGTCTAGTGGGCCCTAGGGAGAATCTTGTTGTTGTAGGGACAAATGAACTAGAAGCAAGCATTATTGGGTGAAGCGATCGACAATTCCTCAACATTGTGAATGCTATAAGAGGTGAGACCCTCTCAAAGATCTAGAAAGAGAGGTGTGCTACCAACTTTGATAGCCATCCTAAAGAATGGTCGATCAAAAAATCTCTTTTCCTTTTAGACAAAAGAATTTTTTATTGTAAGAAGCCTCTACCTTTTTAGACATCATAGAGTGTTTTTCTTGGAGAGAAACAAGATTAAAAGCAAGTGGGCCCCCCACGAGTGGGACGAAAGGGTTATCAACCTTCTTTGTAATGTCTTCTAGCAAGTTTTGAGCGACCCTTGCTTTGTAGGATTCAGGGGTTCCCATGGGTGCTAGGCCCGTTCATTTGTATATTTGTTCTTTCTATTAATTAACATTTGAGAGTAGGTGGTTGCCAAAATTCCTTTTGAGGAAAAAAGAAGACCTAGTCTTTTTTGTAAATTCATTTGAGATTTCTTTTAATAATGTCACAAAGTTATTCCAAACTTGGACCTCATATTATTGAATGCTACTCCTCAAATAATCTTTTACTATTTTTTTAAAAGCTTTTGGCCCAATCGTTTTTTGGAATACAATAAAATTGAGCATTATTGTTATAAAATTGAAGAAAATCAGTCATGATTTTACATAAAAACTCACCTCTTTAAAAGTTGAATCAAGCATCAAAGTAGGTGGTTATTCTTAGTTTGAAGTGTTGATATATTTAGGTAATGATGTGTGTGAACACTCTAGGATCGTCGGTGCACTTTTTTCCCTCTTTAGCAGGTTTTTTTCCCCCGGCTTGTATATATGCATATTTCCCTAACGGGCATCTTTGTACATTCTATTGGTAATTCATTCAGTCTTGTACGTTGTGCTCCAAGCTTCTTCTTCTTCCTTGTGCTGTTCATGTGCTTCCGCAAACATCTAACTCCAACAATTGGTAGCAGAGCAGGTCGCCACTTCATCTAGGGCATCGTTGTCACCTCCTCGGTTACAGTTTCAGATTTGCACGAAATTTGGTACGTATACTAAGGCTGTTTCAGAGATCAAAATAGCTTCGCTGTGTGGTGCCGAAATCGCAATTTGAGCTCGTTTCGACCTCCAAACACACTATCGTAGTGCTTATGCACGCTATTTTGTCTTTTTGTGCCAAAGGTATATAGCAGTTTCGGTTTGCTAGTATAAGTGTCTTGAAGTCTGCTATAGGTTTAGTAGAATTTGTCTGGGTAGTTCTGTTCAACTTTTTGAGATACGGTCAATTTTCTGCATCAAGGTATTTTAGTCACCGGCCATGGCTGAAAGCAGTGATGTGTTCCGTATGTTGGCCATTGAGGATAAGTTGGATGGTATCAACTACACGTTATGGGCTTATATGATGCGACATGTATTGGTTGCAAAAGAACTGTGGAATATTGTGCAGGGTGTTGAAAGACGTCCTGTTACACTTGCAAATACAGGTACTACAAATACAGGTGTTGGTGCTGATGGAGATGGTGTCAAAGATGATGATATTCTGCAGATGCCTATTCGTGCTATGGTTTTTGCTGCACCTACTGCAGAGCAAATTCGTTGGGATGATAGAGATGCTCAGGCACATGCATTGATAGCTTTGTATGTCAAACATGCCATTATTCCTCACATTCATTCTTGTAGAACAACTAAGGGTGCTTGGGATATACTTACCACATTGTACAAGGATAGGAATGAGGCTCGTGTTGCTTACCTCCGAAAACAGTTGGACAGTGAGCACATGAATGAAGGTGATTCTATGGAAAGTTTTCTAACAAAGATCAAAGACTTGAAGGAATAGTCGATTTCTGTTGATGAGGTTATACCAGATAGCTCACTTGTGCAGACCGTTCTGAATGGTCTTCTTGATTCATATCAGAGTTTTGCTTCTACTCTTCGTTTCATTATGAAAGACAATACAAATGCCTTGTCATTTGAGGACTTAGTTTTTGTACTATTGTAGGAAGATCAGTCTAGGCAGAACAGGTCTATTATGTGTGTTGCAGATCAAGCTTTCCTGGCTAGTCAGACGGGCAAAGGTAAATGGACTTCATCTACTAGCATGCAAAAATCTGCAAATGCTTCACATTCAAAGAAGGAAGACAAAGATGACAAGAAATCAGAAAAGCAGAAATTGTTTTGCAAGTACTATAAAGGAAATGATCATATCATAAAGAACTGTCCTAAACTGGCTGCAAAAGTGGCAAAGAAAAAAGAGGCTGGAATGGTTGTTTTAGAGGCCTCTACTCCAAAAACAGAGTCTGCTAACCTTGTGCAGGATGAAGAATGGGTGTTTACTAGTGTTTGCAGTTTTGGCCCATCTTTTCATGAGTAGTGTATGTCTGCAGTAGACTGATATGTTTGGTACTTTGATAGTGGGGTGACCAAACATATTATCTCACAGTGTAGTCTCTTCTCTTCACTCGAGCCTGCCCCTATAGGGAATACTATCACATGCACCAACAACTCCTCTTACCCTGTCATGGGAGTTGGTAAGATCATTCTAACTACTACTGATGGTAGTTCTTTCACTTTGTCAGATGCTTTATTTGTGCCAGGGATCAAGAAAAATCTGTTATCAATTTTTGCATTAGGCAAGATTGGCTTGGTTGTGAAATTTATTGATGAGAGATGTACGGTTCATGATCTATCAAATGGTGACATCATTATTATTTCTGGCATTTTATGTCGTGGGTTGTATAAGCTCATAGACTATGAAAGATCTGTAAATGATTTGGCATGTGCAGTACATGATTCTCAAGCTACGTCAGATGCAAAGCTTTGACATGCATGCTTTGGTCATCTGAATTTTGTAAGTTTGCTATGCCTATAGAAATCTAAAATGGTGTCCTCTTTGCCCAAACTTGAGGCACCCAGAAAACACATTTGTGAAGGCTGTATTTTGGGCAAAATGTAGTGTTACTCCTTTCCAAAAGATGGTTCAATTTGGGCTACTCAGAAATTGCAGCTTGTACATAGTGATGTCTGTGGTCCTATGTAGACACCTTCTTTTGGAAATTATCTTTACTTCATGACTTTTGTTGATGATTTTTCCAGGCATGCATGGGTATATCCATTGAAAGCAAAGTCCAAAGTGTTCATGTGCTTCAAATAGTTTTTAGTTTTGGTTAAAAATTTTTCAGCATGTAAAATGGGCACCCTCCGTTCTCATCGAGGGGGGGAATATATGTCTTCCAATTTTAATGCATTTCTGGCTGAACATGGGATAAAACACCAGTGTACAGTGCGCTATACACCTCAACGGAATGGAGTTGCTGAACGAATGAACAAGTCACTCATGGAGATGGCGAGGTGTATGGTGAAGAGTTAGGATTTACCACATAGTTTCTGGCTTGAGGCTATCATGTGTGCAACATATGTACTTAATAGGTGTCCCACTAAATCACTGTAGTCTATCACTCCATATGAGGCTTGGCATGATTGCAAGCCATCTGTTGCTCATCTACATGTTTTTGGTTGTTTGGCATATTTATTAGTGCCTAAACAACATCGTAGAAAATTGGATGATAAAGCAGTAAAATGTATTTTTGTTGGGTACAGTTCTAAAAGTAAAGGCTATCGTCCATATCATCCACAGACTAAGCGCATTTTGGTTAGCCGTGATGTTGTTTTTGTGCAAGATGCTATTCAGCCATTGCTTTCATGTACTAAGGAGACATCTGTTAGCTCGAAAGTCATGTATGATACTTTGCTTCCTCTTTTTACAGGTGGATAGTCTAGTGCTGGTCCTAATGAGGCAACTTCTCAACCTTTGTAGGTTTCATGTGATGCTGCAGATCATCCCATTTCTGATGCAGATTTACATGATGCACTTGTTGATGAGAGAGCTGATATTGAGGAGGTAAAAACTATGCCAAAATGGCTGGCGAAGATTCACGTGAAAACAAATTAGATGCACCTTTGTCATATGGTACTCCATCAGGCTCTCATAGTGCCTCTTTTGCATCAGATTGCTATTCTATGGCTGCATCTAGTCTCTATGATGAGACTGAGCCTATTTCGTTTGATGAAGCTCAAAATTCTGAACATTGGATGGCTGCAATGCAATCTGAATATGATGCTATCATGAAAAAGGGTACCTGGTCTTTATGTGACTTGCCTTCTAGCAAGAAGGCCATTGGCACTAAGTGGGTATACAAGTTGAAGCATAAGCCTAATGGAACAGTTGACAAGTACAAGGCTAGGCTTGTTGCAAAGGGTTATGCACAGGAAAGAGGCATTGATTTTGATGAGACCTTTGCACCTACATGTTGTATGACTATTGTTCGGAGCATCTGTGCACTTGTAGCCCATCATGGTTGGAATGTACATCAGTTGGACATTAAAACAACATTTCTGGATGGTGACTTGCATGAAGAAGTGTATGTTTTTCAGCCCTGTGGCTTTGTGCAGAAAGGGCATGAAAACCAGGTGTGCAGGTTAAAGAAGGCATTATATGGTTTAAAGCAAGCACCGCGTGCTTGGTATGAGAAGATACATGCCTATCTGATTGCACATGGTTTGAGAACATTCCAACTGAAAGCACCTTATATGTTAAGCATGCTAATGATGTGCTTCTGATCATTGTCGTCTATGTTGATGACATGCTGCTCACTGGTCCCATTGAGAAGCATATTGCTGATTTTAAGACTGATTTGCATGCCTTATTTGAGATGTCTAATTTTGGGCATTTGCATCATTATTTGGGCATTCAGTTTATGAAACAAAATATATTGACACATTATCGTTGCATTTTGGCCTTGAAGACTATAAGCCTATTGCCACTCTTATGGAGACAGTTTTATGATTGAGTTTTCATGATGTTGGAGATGCATTTGATGTTGTTCTCTATCAGCACGTTATTGGATGCCTGATTTACTTATGCATTACTCGGCAAGATATTCAGTTTGTTGCCATAGATGAGCAGGTTTATGCATTGCCCAGGAGTCAAGCATTGGCAGGCGGTTAAGTGCATCTTTTGCTACTTGAGTGGTAGCCGGCTAGTTGGGTTGTTTTATCCCAAGGGGGGATCACTATCGCTAGGTTTACATCCTTTTTCTGAATCTAACTGGGTTGGTTGCTATGACACTCATGTGTCCACTAGTGGTTTTTGCTTCATGCTTGGTAGCTCATGCATATCTTGGTTGAGAAAGAAGTAACCTATTGTGGCCACTTCCAGTTGTGAGGCTGAGTATAGGGCAGCTTTCACAGGGACGGTTGAGTATGTGTGGCTGAGATACCTTATGGCTGATTTGGGTGTTGGTCAATCTTCTGCCACCACCATCTTCACTGACAGTCAGAGCGCATTGGCAATTGCGAGTAACCCTGTGTTCCATGCTCGCACAAAGCACATTGAGGTGCATTATCATTATGTTAGGGAGAGGTTCTCTGCTAGCGAGATCAGCTTGGCATATATGCTCATGCAGGACAACATTGGAGACCTTTTCACGAAGGCTTTGCCTAGGGAGACGTGAAGCTTTTTGCAAAGTTTTGGGCTTACTTCCTTTTGTGGAGTGATTTGCACATAGCTTGGCACTTCCTTATACATGAGTGCCAGCTCCTTGTTCACCGCATCACTCCCGGGGGGATTTGTTGATATATTTAGGTAGTGATGTGTGTGAACACTCTAGGACTCGCAGGGCACTTTTTTCCTTCTTTAGGAGGTTTTTTCCCCCCGGCTTGTATATACGGAAAATTTCTCTAACAGGCTAGTTATCTTTGTACATTCTAGTGGTAATTCATTCAGTCTTGTGTGTTGTGATCCAAGCTTCTTCTGTTGGAAAGCAATGTTCTATGGGTACAATATTGTCCAGTATCATAGGATATGAAGCGACTACTCTAGTACTCTCTACACGAAAAAATGGCGGGCATGTTGGTCTACAAGAAAACCTTGAAAAGCTATTCACGTTGGCCCAAGTTCAAACCCCGATTCTAGCAGGCACAGTCCTTTGATTTTTCACTATTTTAACAACGATTTACTTTTGAGATAATTGCTAAATTTGGCAATGATATGCTTTTCAAAACAGCAATACGGATGGCTTTCATGATTAGCGATAACGTTTTTTATTCTATGGCGATCATGCATAATTGTTAAGCTTTTTGAAGAAGCTTTTCAAGATACACACTACTATAAAAGAACAAGCTTGGCTTATTGTCTTGCATCCAACACCTTTTGCAACACAAGCTTTGGAAGCTTGGTACCTCTTTGAGGTGGTGCTCTAGCACATTCGGGGCAGCCATGGTGCTATCTTGGAGCATGTTGAGGAGCAACTATGAAGTTCTTCTTGGAGAAGAAGAGTGTGCTCACACTCTTGCTTATGGAGAGGCTATTAGCAGCTTGGTGGTGTGGATTGGCCAGTCACATGATGTATTTGAAGATCGTCTTCTACATGAAGATTTCGGGTTACTTCAAAGACATTGGATGGTGGTTAACATAAGATTTACATCTTATGTTAAGAATTCAGGTACATATTCTCTTTATGCACACAGGTACTACTTGGAGCTTATGGAGGCAGTGGCATCCATATCAGGAGGAGTCCTATTCGGCATAGGTACAAGAGAATCAGTACGTATATGCTTTATGCATATTTGGATGAGGTGTTAGAGAAGATATGTTCATATGAGTTTGAGGATTTCTGGCAGCAAACTTGTTAGCATTCTTTGCTACTTTTGTAAGTATGTGATCTTTTCACACACATGTCTAACTTAGGGTCTTCCATAGCCTAAGGTTAGATGAGGGTTTGTTGATTATCAGTTTTAGACTGATTCTTCCTCTTTCTGTCACTCATATTCACTCTTCTACAACCTATTAGGTCACACATCTCATATATATTCAGATTTTTGTCCATACATCTGAATAAGTTTGTTAGATTTGTACATTCACTCATCCATCTATTTTTGTTCACATAGAGTGGTCAAGAAGTTTTGCTCCCACATTGAACATTGAACATTGGTATATATGATCGTGTGAGTAAGCAGTGGCTTACGTAACACTTTACACATGTTGTCTAATCTTTCTCTATCTTTGTCTCATCATCTGTATGATTAAATGTTGTATGTTCATGTTTTGTCAATATTGGAAGATTGCTAGATTCTATGTTGTATATGCTAGACCTATGGAACCTTGGACCTGTGGTATTAGTAATGGGCCTACTAAATTTCCAATATTTGGTATCAGAGCTTTAGGGCTTTGGCATCAGAGTTCATTAAGGCTCATTCAGATTCCCAAGTTTCCAGACTTCTAGGTTTACAACATATGATTTAAGAGCATCTTCCAATATTTGACATTTGACATACACACTTAATCTAAATGAGTAGAGATTTGAGAATTAGACAATTAAGTCACATGTGTATTCATCAGTGTGGAGTATGAAGTTGATGATCTGTTAGCAGCCGAATATTTTTGGAAGAGTATGCGAATACTTTACAAAAGTATTGCTTGAAGACCCAGACTTGATGAAGAGAAGGCTACTTCAAATTCAAGGAAGAACAATGGTTTGGAGAAGATGAAGGAACCAGATCAATATCAAATCACAGGTATCAATTTTTACTATGAGATTATCATTTGCAGGTCATATCTTAGAAGAATAGTTATGAAGAGATTTGAAGGATTCAAGGAGTGCATTTATACACTTTCATTAATTGAAAGTTAAAGGCTACATCGAAAGAGGTATCTAGAGGTTTTTCTAGAGAGTTTTGAGAGATCTCTTTCATGGCAAGAAAGTTCATCTAAAGAAAAATGTGGAGAACATCAGTTTTGTTTTCAGCCAATCTTTTGTTGTAAGTTGGTTGGAAGTTTTTTCTCACATTTTGTATCTAGAGAGATAACTCTAGAGAGGTAATTCATCATTTATACAAAAGGTTGGTGAATTCAGTCATATCAGTCACATTTGAAGTAGAGTTTTGATTCAAAAATATGAGGAGATGATAAAATATGATTCTATATTCACTTCCATTTGTATACCATGTTTGTTTTGTCTCTTACTCTTAGCATTAGAGGAAGACAAAAAGTTCATTTGAAGAAGTTAAGAGAAGTTTCAAGATGAAGAAACTTCAAGATGAAGAAACTTCAAGATGAAGAGAACAAAAGGTATGGAAGAGAAGTTTCAAGATGTTGACCTCATCAGGAGGAAGAAAGATGCAAAAGAAGAAAGTCCATCATTTCCAAAAGGAAAGTAAGACTTCCTTTTCTCTTATATTTTCCATATATTTTTCCTACTTTATCCTCTACATCCAAAGACAAGTCTACGAGAACATCTTGTGTGAAGATAGTTTAAAGAAGAAGCAGTTTCTTCGTTTGCATTATACTTGGTCATGATTTAGTAGATTTGACAAAGAATTGCATTGAGAGAAAGAAAAGCAACAGATTTTGAAGACAACTTGTATATTTTGACTCATATGTATGAGTTATATATAAGTTGAAGATTTTGATCAGGCAGCTATATGTTCCCTCAAAAAATTCTTGGAGTGTCAATACAGAGCTACTTGGTATATGACAAGTTGCAAAGAAGTATATTTCTTCTTTATCTAACTCTTAAGGTAGAAGAGTTTTTTGTAGCAGATGTTGAAGACTTGGGTTGAGGTTTTGTGTTTGGAAAGGTTACCTCATATTCAGTATTTTAAAAAAACTTCAGAAATTTCAGATTTTTTAATGTACTAGTCATTTGGAGAATTTAATTTCTATGATTGTCTTGATTTTTGGATACATGCTTGTATTCGAAAAGGTGTTCCATCAGATCCTATCACTTGATTGAGAAGTGGAGTTAGCCAAAAGAAAGTCAAGCAGGTACTATCACATTTCACCCGGGAAGAATATGAAAAGAAGAAGTATCAACTTGCAGCTTTTGGAGTTCTCAAGGTGAGAAGTTTGTCCACTTACGTTTCAAGTAGCAATTGCAGATTCTTCGAAGGATTTGGTTAAAGAAAAGTTTTTACAACTTTATGTGTGAAGCATGGACACTTAGAGACATTTAGATAACAAATCAAACATTCAATCATGAAGGTTTGATGAGAGTAGATTCTACATGGGTATTTTGTTGGAGAGATCATTGATCTTGGATGATCTTGTAAGATCTTGAGTATTTATGAGTCAGATGTCTATCCTTTGTTTGAGAAGATTCTTAACACTAGAAGAAGTAAGTCAAAGGTTCAGATTCTATCAGATTTGTGTTACAAAAGAATAGAAGAAGATACTTGTTATGTTACAGAAGATTATGGATCCTAAAATTTTGTTTTAGATACAGGTATTGATAGTTGAAGATCACATTTATTGAAAAAAGGAAGACGTTCCAGAGTTCATAAAGTCTGATATATTTGAAGAATTCTGAATACGTGTTAAGTCATCCAGGGGGTGATGAAACATGAAGACTTATTCTCAGCCATATATGTAAAAGAATATAGAGTCATACCTTCAGGTATTCCTATTTTAGGTATTCCTATATTTCCTTTGTCAGGTTCTCTTTATGTTCCAGCTTTGAAAGAAGAAGGAAGAAGGAGAATGTCTAGAGAAAGTTCCTGTTAGGATGTTCCTGTTCAAGAGAAGGTTCCAGAGTTCTATTGAAGAGAAGCTTGATATTTCAGAGAGGTATGTTTGAGAAGTGCGCACATATATGTTTATACCATATTTTGAAGGAAAGAGATATGAAGGATTTATAGATTGAATGAGGATGAAGACATGATGACATCATAGATTTTTTTTATGAGACTCATGAGTTGATTTCAGTTGTTTTCAATTGATTTAAGTTGAGCTGATTTGAGTTGAAGTACAGTCAGAGATGAACCAGCAATGTTCATAATACACTAAGTTGTGAATTGTCAGTCACAGGTTCCAAGATTCAGTTCTTGATTTTGTTTAGTGTATTTACATGACACAGCAGAAGTATGTTGAGAAAACTTTGGTAAGGTAAATACAAATATGTGGATCCTAGTGTATGTTTTCAGGTTTAAGAAGACAAGAGATAGCAGGTTCAGAGTCAGTACTTGCTACATTTGTTGTCAAGCAGTGATTGCTTGATGAGTATACTATTGGATATCTAGTTTGCATATTTTCTCAAGTATTATGGTTCATATTCAGCAAGTTCAAGATTTTTGAAGGAAATTCAAATTCAATTTTGAAGAAGACTTTTGAAGAAAATGTTTGAAGGTCAAATTTGAGGAGTTCAAGTTCAAAGATTATGAAGTTTGCAGATGCAGGTCAGATTGTACCAATATAATATTGCAGGGGGCATTGTTGGAAGCAATGTTCTATGGGTACAATATTGTCCAGTATTACAGGATATAAACTGACTACTCTAGTACTCTCTACAAGAAAAAATGGCAGGCATGTTGGTCTACAAGTAAACGTTAAAAAGCTATTTGCTGGCCCGAGTTCAAACCCCGATTCCAGCAGGCACAGTCCTTTGATTTTTTAGTATTTCAATAACGATTTACTTTTGAGATAATCGCTAAATTTGGCGATGATATACTTTTCAAAACAGCGATACGGACGGCTTTCACGATTAGCGATAAAGTTTTTTGTTCTATGGCGATCATGCTTTATTGTTAAGCTTTTTGGAGAAGCTTTTCAAGATACACACTACTATAAAAGAACAAGCTTGGCTTATTGTCTTGCATCCAAAACCTTTTGAAACACAAAACTTGGAAGCTTGGTACCTCTTTGAGGTGGTGCTCTAGCACACATGGGGCAGCCATGGTGCTATCTTGGAGCATGTTGAGGAGCAGCTATAAAGTTCTTCTTGGAGAAGAAGAGTGTGCTAACACTCTTGCTTATGGAGAGGCTATTAGCAGCTTGGTGGTGTGGATCGGCCAGTCACATGATGTATTTGAAGATCGTCTTCTACATGAAGATTTCGGGTTACTTCAAAGACATTGGATGGTGGTTAACATAAGATTTACATCTTATGTTTAGAATTCAGGTACATATTCTCTTTATGCACACAGGTACTACTTGGAGCTTATGGAGGCAGTGGCATCCATATCAGGAGGAGTCCTATTAGGCATAGGTAAAAGAGAATCAGTACGTATATGCTTTATGCATATTTGGATGAGGTGTTAGAGAAGATATGTTCATATGAGTTTGAGGATTTCTGGCAACAAACTTGTTAGCATTCTTTGCTACTTTTGTAAGTATGTGATCTTTTCACACACGTGTCTAACTTAGGGTCTTCCATAGCCTAAGATTAGATGAGGGTTTGTTGATTATCAGCTTTAGACTGATTCTTCCTCTTTCTGTCACTCATATTCACTCTTCTACAACCTATTAGGTCACACATCTCATATATATTCAGATTTTTGTCCATACATCTGAATATGTTTGTTACATTTGTACATTCACTCATCCATCTATTTTTGTTCACATAGAGTGGTTGAGAAGTTTTGCTCCCACATTGTACATTGAACATTAGTATATATGATCGTGTGAGTAAGCAGTGGCTTACGTAACACTTTACAAATGTTGTCTAATCTTTCTCTATCTTTGTCTCATCATCTATATGATTAAATGTGGTATGTTCATGGTTTGTCAATATTGGAAGATTGCTAGATTCTATGTTGTATATGCTGGACCTATGGAACCTTGGACCTGTGGTATTAGTAATGGGCCTACTAAATTTCCAACATCTTCTTCTTCCTTGTGATGTTTGTGTGCTTCCGCACACGTCTAACTCCAACATGAAGAGCCATGAATCGAGCAAAATAGTCTTGAAATAAAGTGTGCATTGCCTCTTTGGGTTGTTGTGAAATGCCTTAGTACAAGAGGTTTTCAAGATGAAAAAGAAGTTAATCTTAAAATCTTTTCAATAGACAAGACAATAAACCTTTGGAAAGCTAGAGAAAATCCTTTTCAAAATAATCCTCAAAATTTTAGACTTTGAACTTGAGGGTTTTTTTAAATGAACTGAAGAGTTCTCAAAGTATAATTAGAAAAGAAGAATTTGGAAAGGAATGGTGTTCATGATGAAATGGATGCATAGAAAGGATTTTCAAATGATGGAATGTAAGTGAGGAATGCTTCCATTACCTTTTCAGTTCATATTTTTAGCTTTGTCAACCTTGATTCAGAATAATAAAGTCAAAATTATTAGTGTAGCATCACTCATTTACTCATAGGTAATCAATTCTCAACTATATATGCACAACAATCACATTTGTCTCTCTTTACTCCTATACTCATTTCAATCACTCTTCGTTTTTCTTTCACTCACTCTCTTCTCTTTTTCTCAATTCATTCACTCACTCTTACTCTCTTTCTTTGTTCTCTCTCTCTCTCTCTCTCTCAATCAAAATCTCTCTTGCTGCAAAGACCCTTGCAATTGTTATACCTAATTCCTTCAAGTTTAAAAGAAATATATCTCTTCTAAGAGCACATGTTTCTCTTTTAAGTGCACCTTCCAGTGCGAACACCCAAGCACTCCGTTGCACTTATTATTCTTTGTCAAATATTTCCTTCATTCTTTTCAGAATGATGTGAACTTTGATGATCAAAATTTCTCATCCCCATTGTTTTACCTTCCGTATTACTTGTTTTTCAGGTTCAGAAAATACACAGTGGAGATGCGATTTCTAGGCTTTGGAAAGAGAGGATTTCTCACTAATAAATCAACGAAACCCATGGTTTAGTTATTTTGATAGGTTGTTTTAGATATTTTATAAGAATAGACATGGATTTTTTAGAAGAACATTCAATGTTTGGTGAAAATTCAGAGTATACTCAAGGTCAAGTTTGTGTGCATCATCTCTCTTCACTTAAAAATTTCCATGCAAAAAAATTTGAGGTAATATCTGCGTTTTTATGAAGTTGTAAACAATCTAAGGTAAAAGTTCTTTTGTGAGTTGTATGAATAGCACATTTTGAAAAAAAAATCTTTTTTTTTATAATGAGAGTGTTATTTTTTATTGGCTTGGAGAGTTAAGTGACCGCTTGCATGCATGCAAACACCTTTCACACCAATTCCTACCTGAATAGAAGATAGGAGAATGCTTGCTAACTTTTACTACCACCAATACCTACCTGAGTAGAAGATAGATGATCTTATTGCCTATGTCTGATCATATTCCTTTCTTTTCGTAGTCATGTAAACTAAACGTATCAACTCGACTTACATCATACATTTTATGTTTGTTTCTTGACTACTTAGTTTTCCTCATTTACTTATAGCTCCATTCACAGCACACATTTGCATACATGAAACGCATGTGCTTAAAGTACCATGAAATTTCATTTCCCCTATATGTTTCTCACTCTCTCATAATCACTCTCTTTTCATCCTTTTTTATTCATATGCATACACAAAAAAAATACACTAATATTTGTAGGATGTAAGAAAAGATGCATGATATATGCACATTCTCACGCATTGTATAAACTCATAAACTCTTGCATCCACTGATCATATTAAGTTGCAAACATAAATACACACATACATACACACAAAGTCACTCACACACACAAATGCACTAATGCATGTGATTATATAAGATTCATGGCATGTGTATATTCATATGTTTTTTAAACATTTTTTAATCAAGAGAGCATGGAAAATAACAAGCTCGCCTAAGAGAAAAGATGCAATTTTGCAAATCACCCCTACAAGAATGAACCCCAAGGAGGCGAATCTTATATCTAATTTTCAAGAAACATTCCTTTACTTATTAGATGCCAACTTTGTCTTTATACATGTGCTACCTCTATTACAGTATAAAGATGCATTTGAATGGTTGTAATCAAAGATCTCTAGGATTCCATCTTAACTATGACCAGAGACTGCTGAAATGTTAGATCAAAATCATTCCATACATAGTGAGTTAAGTATTTGGTAACAATTCGAGATGTAAGATTCATGTAACTCTACCCCTATATTGTTATACATGTATCTTATATATTTTATTGCCTCAAATGATCACTCTACCCCTATATTGATATACATCTATCTTATATATTTTATTGCCTCAAATGATCATTATGTGGGTTTTGAAGGTCCCATGTTAGAGTACGCATCTCTAATTCTTTTCTCTCTCCTTCAATATTTTCATTGTTCAGCCCACAAAGGCATTTATCGTTATGAAAGCTTATTGAAGACTGTTTAAGAGTCTTCAATGGAAGATTGGGGCAAAAGAGGTGAATCTGTAGGTCAACATCTTCTTGACACTAGGTCACTATTTTAACCATAACTTGATCTAGAAAGCTCAGATTGGGGCATGTTAAAGGGACGTGCATAGCACATAAAAAGATGTAGATCTTTATAATATGGAACATAAACTATTTTAATGAAACTTTTATTGTGCAAAAAAAGTTGAAAATTAGGTAGTGATCTATGTGAGAAGGTGATGGCACAATACATAGATGAGAGGGTCTTTGCATAAACCTGCTCTAGACCTCTCGATTTCTTACATGGACATAAACTTCCTATACTTGCTAATGATGCGTACAAATAAAAAAAAAAAGAGATCTCCCAAGTTATAGATTGAAAGAAATATACATAAGAAGTTATATGTGTGATCTCGACATGTCAAGAAGAAGACAATGTGCATACACACTCATAAAGAATGACTCAATAATTAAATCCTTGCATACACAAGTTCAAAGTGATGTTATTGTAGTCCAAAAATGATGATGAAACTTCAATTATATGTATTGATATTTAAAGTAAAATGCTTGAACGTGTTGGAGGAATCTTATGGCCATGAGGAAAGATCAATAAGCAATTTTCAAGTGTGTGAGAGCTGATTCTATTTTTGTGACTCCTTTATTGGAGTTTATGTAATCACTTTTCTGTAAATGTATTTGGTTGGAAATGACTAACATTGCCAAAAACATTCCAATGATCTTTCCAATCACTTATTTGGATTTTTTATTCAAATAGAACCCATGGATTTTGCCTCCTTATAGTCTCCTCCAAGTCTTGATTTTAAGGTTCAAAAACCTTTATACAAAAGGTAGAATAAATGAATGTTTCTTTGAAACATGTGTTGGAGATAAGCTGTTATACATATAATCCTCATGGCTCATAGAATTCCAAATACATGGTCAAGCTCTTAGGCTTGCCGTATGTACCAATACTTCCCCTTCAAGTGTAAGATGCTTGAGTCTTCATTCCTTTGCAATCTCATGAAGTCCAATAATTGATTTGAATCTGCTTAGATTTACTCCGTCCAAAGCTTTAGTCACCACGTTTGCACATTGTTGCTGATTTGAGATGCATGAGAGCTTAATATCTTTGCTTGTGAGCTTCTCCCACAAAGTGGCAGTGGATCTCAATTTTTTCATCCTTTCATGATAAATGGGATTCATTGTAAGGTGTAAAGAACTCATATCAGCACCAAATATATGAGGATTTGAAGTCTTGATTCTTAAATCAACATATAGTAGCTTAATCCACATAACTTTCTAAGCAGCATTGGTTAATCCTCTATATTCAGCTTCTATAGATGAGAGAGCAAGAGGAGGTTGCTTCTTTGATGACCACGAAATAAACTTAGAACCTAAACAATGAAAGATACCCTTATGTACTTCTCCTATCATCTCTTGATCCTACCCAATCTATATCAAAAAAAAAAAAATTAATACCTATATAAGAGATATAAGAATAGAATAATCTTTGATCAAGTGTCCCCTTCAGATACTTGAGTATTCTTTTGGTTGCATCCATAAGTTGGTTACTATTGAGTTCTTTGAGTGCATAAAGTGACTCAAAACACTCACACTATAGCTAATATCCACTCAAGAGTAGCATAGTTGAGACTTCCATTTAGGCTTTGATAACTTGTTACAAATTCAATTATTTCTCCTTCATGTGCATCAAGTTTGTAATTTACTTCCATAGGTGTACCTATAGGCTTTGTATTTTCCATCTTGAACTTTTCTAGCATGTCTTTGATATACTTCCTCTAAGTGAGATACATACCATGCCCCGTGTATATGACTTCCAAGCCAAGGAAGTATGTTAGCTACCCTAAATCATTTATCTTGAATTATTCCTTCATTTGAAGCTTGATTTTCCTTATGCCTTTAACATCATTACCCATTATAATGATGACATCGACATATACATAGATATATGAATTCTTCATGTGCTCTTTTGATAAATAAAGAAGGATCTTACTTGTTCACTATCAAAACCTTTGTCTTGTAGGTAAGTGACCAATCTATTATTCCAAGCTCTTGGAGATTTCTTTAGTTCATATAATAGTCTCGTCAATCAGCAAACATATTCAAGATATTATGAGCCTTCAAAATCACGAGGTTGAGCCATATATACCTCTTTTGAGATCCGTCCATTCAAGAAGGCATTCTTGACATCCATCTATTATATTTTTTAATTCTTAAACATTCTGATTGTAGGCATCTTTGCTACTAGAAAAAAATCAACTCATGATCAATGCCTTGAGTATGAGAATAGACTTTTGCTACCAATCTAGCCTTGTACCTATTTATGGATCCATCAAAGTTCTTCTTTACCTTGTAGATCCATCTGGATCCAATGACCTTCATATTTGAGGTCTTGGGAACTAAGTCCCAAGTGTTGTTCTCTTATAGTGCTTCAATCTCTTCTTCCATGACATGTTTCCACTTTCACTTCTTCTTGGCCTCCTCATATGATGAGGGTTGCTCAGAATTTGTGTGTGGAGCCATATATTTAGAATTCTTAGTGACCAATGAGGTTCCATATCCATACCTTTCTAGCTTCTTTGTTTATCTTGTAGACCTTCTGATTGTTTGTTGAAATGACTCTTCTACATCTCTTAGCTCTTGTGATTTGGATTTACCTTTGGAGACCCATGACTTGATATCTCTCTTTGGTGTCTTTTTTTTTCATCCTTTAACTCACTCAATTCTTCAAATATATGTGAAGGTTTATCTCATAGAGTTGGGAAGTCATCTTTCAATTCATAGAGAAAATTGACTTTCTTGCAATCATCTTCAAAACAAGATTTCTTTTCACGAAATACTACATCATGAACTACAATGAGTCCTTTAGTAATAGGATTATATGTCCTATAACAATTTTTATTTAGATTATAGCCTACAAGCACACATTTCTCTACCTTTGGATCAAGTTGTCCTCTAAAGTGTGAAGGTATGTGTGCATATGCAATGCATCCAGATATCTTGCCGTGATCCAAGCTTGGTCTTGTTTCATTCCAAGATTCATAAGGTGTCATTCCTTCCAAATATTTTGATGGTAAACTATTAATGAGATATGTGGAAATGAATACTACCTCTATCCATAGGTAACTAGACAACTTCTTCTCATTAAGCATTATTGTTGCTGCTTCCACAATACTTTTATTCCTCCTTTTTTCAACACCATTATTCTCTTATGTATATATGATAATAATCTCTCTCTCATCCCTCTTTCTTGTAAGAAAGATTCAAACTCATGGTAGATGTTACTGTTAGTGTCCATGTGAAAGGTCAAATGGCCATTGGACACTTCTTTGTATATGTTCTTTAATAAAACATATAGTGGCCTGGTCAGTCATGGGTTGTAAGTTTGACTGCATTTGTTAGACCTAAGAAGTCTGTCTTCGTGCTCCCTGTGTACTGTGTTTTCTGCATATTCTGCGGCTCTATGAGCAGTACTGTGTGCGGCCTTAGGAGCTCGGTTTTCTACTCTGAGCATATCGTTGTGGAGATCTCAAGAAAGAGAGCGCACTGTGGTGCATCGCCATCGAAATACTTCACTGGTATCAGAGCAGTTCGAGACAAAAGCTTTGTTCCTTTTGTGCGAGTGAAGCGAGCCCCCCCCCAAGGCTTACAACTAAGGCGGTGACCAAGGCATAGACCTTGGCATACCTTGTCATCCGAGTCACCGAAGTCACCATTGGCGCCGTTGGTTGCGTGCGAGGGAGGACCTCAACGATCAAGGAATATAGAGGTTCCTAGTACTTCTCGGGAGGTCACCCATCCTAGCACTATTCCCCCCAGAGCTCGCTTAACCGTGGCAATCTCTTGCCGCTAAGCTACACTCTTGTGGTGTCTGAAGAAGGGGAAAGACTAAGGTTGACATTACCTTGAACATGTTTTGGTCCCTCAAAGCTTCATCCTTTGCTTTCAAAGCCTATTTTGGAAGCATTTTTGGGGTGTCTTTTGGAGCCATTTTGGAGTACTTTTGCACATAGTTCTCTTCACACAGGTCCAAGAACATCAAGAAGAGTGTTCTTTGTACTTCTCCGACAATAATTATCAACCTTTGGGGCTGTTTTCAGCTACACTCATAAAACTACAGGTTTCTTGAAAGGTTTCAATTTTGGTGGGAACAATTGTTGCAAAATTTATGCACGTTTTTTGAGCCTAAAACATCAGAGTTGATAGACACTTGCGGGTGTTATTGGCTAGTTTTTGGGCTGTGTATTTAGCCTTTTAGTGTCAATTTACTGCATATATTGAGCACATACACATCATGTACGCTTTTGTGGATACCACTTATGTACATCCATGTGGTCATTGATATAGCGGTTACGTTCTTTGCATAAAGCCTTTTATGTTTGATAAAGAGGGTCGTGGTGAGGTTTTCTTAACTGGGAGACACCCAGATGTCGGGGTCTCTTTGGTGATGGAGGTGGAAGACTTACCCAGCCTCGCCATAGGAAATGTATGATAGTTGTTAATAGGTGCTCGATAAGCCTAGTTGGTTTCTGTTGGGTAACTGGTTATATGCAGTGGAGTCAATGATTCACTATGCAGGAAAACATGTCAGTACTTGTAGTTTTATGATATTTTGACACTGTTCATATGCTCATTTTGCAGAGGATACTCTCGCAAAATTTTTCCAGATTTTTGGTTTAGTCAATTATACAGTGGTCGATTTACTCCTTGATACACTTATTCGTTGGTGGTCGGACTCTTCTAGCTCCATTATCATTCTATTCAGTTCTCTACCATCATGGCATCAGAGGTCTCAGGCACATCTGGTGGATCAGCGTCTAGTGCTAGTGTTCCGAGGAGGATCTATAACTTGCAGGGCAAAGACCATTTCGAGATCCGAAAATTTGATGGCACAAACTTTGCTCTATGGAAGAATCAGATTAAAGATGTGCTAATTCAAAGGAGGCAACAGAAGCCAGTAAATGGGATTTCAAAGAAGCCTGCTGACATGGATGAAGATGATTGGGATGAGTTAGATGAAATGGCCAGGTCTACCATTCGCTTGCGCCTGGCAGATAATGTTTACTTTACAATATTAGACTTTGAAAGTGTAGAGGAGCTTTGGAAGAAGTTATTGAATGCATATGAAAAAGAGACGGCATCAAATAAAGTGTATCTGATGAGAAAATTATATGACCTTCGCACGAAGGACACAGATACTGTTGCTTCTCATCTAAATGAGTTTGATGCTATATTCTCCCAGTTACAGGCTCAGAAAATGGATATGGATAATGAGATGAAAGCAGTATTGTTGTTATGCACCCTGCCATCATCATGGGATACGTTCTACACAGCTATTAGCAATAGTGCACCTAGTGGTAAACGTGTCTATGATGACATATGTGGAGCACTCTTAAGTGAGGAGATTCGTAGAAAATCTATGGTTGGCACTAAGAGTGGAGATGCATATAATGTTCATGATTCTTACCAAGGAAAGAATCAGCAACGTGGCAGAAGCAAGAACAAGGAAAAGAATGGTTGATGGAATAAGAGTAGAAGTAAATCAAGGAAGAGGGATATGGAATGCCATTATTGTCATAAGAAAGGACATATGAAGAAAGACTGTTATGCATTAAAGAATGCTAAAGGTAAAGGAGAGAATGTTGATGGGCATGTTAAATAGTTACCTGCACCATCTACTTCGACTGTGAAGATTGAAGAAATTAATGCTATTTCTGATGATGGTGATGTGCTGACACTTGATAGTACTGTGCCAACTGAGGCACTTATGGCTGATTCTCTTTCCCACACCTGGCTGCTAGATTCTGGTGCTTCTTTCCATGCGACACCACACAAAGAATGGTTCTCTAATTATGCAGCAAAGTCTCTTAGTACTATGAGACTTGGTGATTCTTATTAGTGTAATGTTGTGGGTATTGGAGATGTGGTTGTGCAGTTCATTGATGGTTCAAAATTTACTATGCATAATGTATGCCATGTACCTCAGTTATCACGCAGTTTGATGTCAGTTGGTCAACTTGATGACCTTGGTTACAAGGTAGTCTTCTATGCTCAGTCCTTTCGTATATCAAGGGGCAATATGGTTATTGCAAAAGGAAGCAAAGTTGGCTCACTTTATCCTTTACTTGTATCACAGAAAGAACACTTGTTAGGTGTTACTGAACAGCCTATGGCTTGTATTTGGCATGGTCATTTGGGCCATATATCTCGTAGTGGAATGGAAAATCTTTTTCATTCTGTTTACTTACCTATGTTATCTTTCTCTGATTTTTCATTTTGTGAGCATTGTCAATATGGAAAGCAAACCATAAATGTGCATAGAATGCACATTGACTCTTCAATTCAGCCTTTAGATCTCGTCCATACAGATGTGTGTGGTCCTATGCCCACTAGGTCCTTAGGTGGTTCTCTTTACTTTGTCACTTTCATAGATGATGCTACTAGAAAAGTCTGGGTATATCCTATCAAATCGAAGGATGATGTATTCCCTACTTTCAGAAAATGGCTTGCTTTAGTTGAGACTGAAAAAGGGACTAAGCTTAAGGCTTTACGTTCAGATAATGGGGGTGAGTATACCTCACATGAATTCAGCCTTTTCTGTCAGTCTAGAGGGATTTGTAGAGAGTTTACATCTCCTTATACCCCAGTACAGAATGGTGTAGCTAAGAGGATTAATAGAACTATTCAAGATAGAGTAGTCTCTATGTTGCATCATGCAAACCTCTCACAAGGCTTTTGGGCAGAAGTAGTATTGACTGAAGTTCATGTGATTAACCTTTCACCTAGTACTGCCAAAGGTCTGAAAGTGGCACAAGAGCTGTGGACAGGGAAGCCACCATATTATGGTCACCTTCGAGTTTTTGGGTGTGAAGCATACGTTCATATACCCAAGAAACTTAGATAAAATTTGGACCATAAGTCAAAGAAATGCATTTTTCTTGGATATGGTCGAGAAGGACAATTTGGATATCGCTTATGGGATCCTGAAACACGGACAGTGATCAGAAGTAGTGATGTCATTTTCAATGAGTCTAAGATGCATAAAAAACCCATTAAGGAGGGTGAAGTGAGAAGAGTGTTGTTTGAGGATACTAGTCCTCCGGTTAGCATGCATAAAAATGTTGCACATAGGGATGTTCAAGAGAATGTCCATTCAGATTAGTCTGCACATGTTCCTGTTCAGCAACCATTGAGACGTTCTACACGTGTCTCACATCCACCTGATAGATATGTTCTAGGTTTAGATTTTGTTATGCTAATAGAGGCCGATGAGCCTTCTTGCTACAAAGAGGCTATGCAGACAGAGGATCATGTCAAGTGGGAGCATGCCATGAAGACTGAGATGGATGCTATTCACAAGAATGGTACTTGGGATTTAGTACCTTTGCCAAATGGCAGGAAAGCTTTACCATGTATATGGGTATATAAGCTGAAATTCACATCAGATAGTGTTTCTCCAAAGTATAAAGCACGACTTGTTGCAAAGGGTTTTAAGCAACAACATGGTGTTGATTTTGAGGAAATCTTCTCTCTAGTGGTCAAGATGACTACCCTGCGCATGTTGCTTGGATTCGTTGCAATGGAGGACTTAGAGTTAGTCCAAATGGATGTGAAAACTGCTTTCTTGCATGGAGATCTTAGAGATGAGATCTATATGGAACAACCAGAGGGTTATGTAGTTCTTGGCAAGGAAAGTCTAGTTTGTAAGCTCAAGAAGAGCTTGTATGGACTTAAACAGTCCCCTAGACAATGGTATCAAAAGTTTGATGCTTTTATGAAGTCTCAAGGCTATTCTCGAAGCAATGAGGATCATTGTCTCTACACAAAGAGATGCTCAGATGGCAGCTTGATATGTTTGATACTTTATGTCGATGATATGTTGATTGCTGGGAAGTCCTCTTATGACTTGTCCATTCTCAAAAAGAAGTTAACTTAGACATTTGATATGAAGGATTTGGGGGATGCCAAACATATTCTTGGCATGCGCATTACTCGTGATAGGAGTAAAAGATGCATATACTTGTCTCAAAGTGAGTATATATCCAAAGTACTTCACAGGTTCAATATGTAGAGTGGAAAGGCATTGAGTACACCTTTACCCACATATGTGAAATTGAGCAAGGATGATTGCCCCAAATCAGATGAGGAAAAGGAATTCATGACCAAAATTCCCTATCAGTCTACTGTTGGTAGTTTCATGTACACTATGGTAGCTACGAGACCAAACATTGCATTTGCAGTGGGAGTTGTGAGAAGATATATGTCTAATCTTGGCAAGAAATAGTGGGAAGCGGTCAAGATGATTTTGAGATATCTGAGTGGCACTAAGGAAAAGTGTCTATGCTTAGGTAGGGGGAAAGCATCCATTATTGGTTACACAGATTCTGACTATGTTGGTTGTGTAGACTGATGGAGAGTATTAATCTCCAAAAGAACAACCTACTCTTGAATTTAGAACACCTCTATATCAAGAGTAAGTCAAAACCTTCACCAATTTAAGTTATCAATGACCAAATATCAATTTCTTGACTAAACTGTGAAGAAGGAATTTCCTCAGAAAGTCTGCTGCATAGATCTTGCTCATTGACTGAGTAAATGTGTAAAGTTTTTGATGAAACTTTGCACAAGGTGTCGCCTAAAGATTGCGCACCTTCTCCAAGTCGAATTACTTCAAAAGGTTCAGTAGATCTTGAGAAATCTACTTACCAAGTCAGCTATGTCTAAATCTACACTTCTGAGAAGTCGATTTGGACACCCCTAACTTCTTAACTTTGGTTCTCTCAGTATAAAACCCGTTTAAGCAAATGCTTCTAGCCACGAGTAGCTTACCTTCCAACTTAAAGATTAAGTGCTTACTTGCACAAAAATTTAAACTGTGGAGTGAGAAATGATCAAATCATTAAGATCAAAATGTGCGCCTGTTTCAGGAACCAATGAGTACTTTCTCACATGTAAATGTTCCTACACACAATTCTCTTAGCCTGATCACAATTAGACTCTCAAACTCTAGTCATAGATTGATTAACTATGGACTTAGATAACTCCAAAAGGAATTCACAAAAGATCTATCACACAGGGAGAAAACACAGAAACATCGGGCGCAATTTTTCCTTCTATTTCTCAGAAATTTACAACTGAGTGAGGATGGAGAGTTCAACTCACTTCACATGTGTCTAATGACACTTACAACTTGTCAATACACTATTCTCATGATCTCCCATTGTCTTCTCTTTGTCTTCTATTCTTGCCCCGACATTTTCAAAAGTATTTATACGCAATTATGTACAGACTTATATCAAAGCATAAGTATAAGTAACCTATGTCTTAACTAATGTACATATGTGTACATGTCTTTCACTCTGTGAATGTATCCATCTTCTTTGCTTCAAAACTTGATCTCATCTCCATCCTTTGTCCTTCAAATCTTCAATTGGTGATTGGTCTGCACCAACAGCTCCCCCTCAATCATCAATTGAGGTTTCTCTTATCTTCTTTATACCTGCCATGTCTTTAAACTTCTGTAGCTTTGGTCCATCCAAACTCTTTGTAAGCATATCAGCTATCTGATCTTTTGTTGAAGTATGTATGAATTCAATCTCCTTATCCATCACCTTCTCTCTTAGAAAGTGATACTGTATCTCAATGTGTTTAGTCCTGGCATGAAAAACAGGATTAGCAGCTAGATATAATGAACTCATGTTATCACCATAAATGATAGGTATGCTCTGTATAGTGTCAAAACTCTTCATGAGAGTCTTAAGCCATATCACTTCTTTTGTAGCTTCAACCATGCCTTTGTACTCTGCTTCTGTAGATGACAAAGCAACTGTATGTTGCTTCTTTGAGCACCAGGAGATTAACTTATCTCCCACATAACACATGTACCATAGGTTGATCTTCTATCATCTGGATTACCTGCCCAATCTACATCACTATAGATCTTGATGTTTGTATCTGATGTAAACCCATAATACAAACCTTCTTTGAGTGTACCCGTAATGTACCTCAACACTCTTTGACTTGCAATCCAATGCTCTTTCCTAGGACAATGCATGAATTGAGACAAAACTCCAACTTCATATGATAAATCAGGTCTAGTTAAAGTAGCATAGATAAGACTACCAACCAAACTCTGATATTGTCTCATGTCCTTGAATTCTTCACCTCCAAATTTACTCAATTTGTGATTCACCTCCATTGGTGTAGGTGCTACCCTGCAATCATCCATTTTAAACTTGATTAACAAGTTCTTCAAATACCTTTCTTGGGTCACAAATACTCCATGTTGAGTATATGTAATCTCCATGCCCAAGAAGTATGACAAGTCTCCCAAGTCACTTATTTTGAACTCCTTTTCCATTTGCTTCTTTAGTCTTTGTATTCCTTCCTCATCTGTACCTGTAAGGATTATATCATCAACATATATGCACATGTATATGAAACCATTATCACTTGCTTTGACAAGCAAGCTACTATCTACTTTAGACACCTGAAATCCAAGTTCTTTCAAGAACTTTACAAGTCTATAATTCCATGCCCTTGGGGCCTGCTTCAAGCCATACAAAGCTCTCTTGAGCTTGCACACATGATCTGGATACCTTTTATCTCTGAACCCTTGAGGTTGCTCCATGAATACATCATCTAAAATATAACCATTCAAAAAAGCATTTTTCACATCTAATTGACACAATTTCCAACCTTTACATGCAGCAATTGCTATAAGTGTCCTAATGGTTGTCATCTTTGCCACAGGACTATAAGTCTCATCATAGTCAACACCATATGTTTTAGCAAACCCTTTGACAACAAGTCTAGCTTTGTACCTAGACACACTTCCATCTGCAAATCTTTTTGTCTTATAAACCCACTTACATCCAATGATCTCTGGCTATTTGGTTTTGGAACCAAATCCATGTTTGATTCTCCAACAATGCATGATATTCTTCCTGCATAGCTTTCTCCCAATTTTCATTACCTTTTGCCTCTTCATATGTAGAAGGGTCTTCATCTCCTTTAATCATGTAAGCATAATCTTTGGTAGCCAAAAATGAAGTATCATAGCTATACCTTGTAGGTTGCCATTTGTTCCTTGTAGACCTCCTAAGTTCTCCACTTCTTGAGGTTTCTGGTTCTTCATATTCAGGATCAAACCTAGGTGTTTCTTCCACTTCAACCTGCACTTCATTATTCTCTTCTTCATCAATTATTTGAACCTTTGACTTACCTTTCCTTTGGCTCACAACCTCTTCATCATCTGTATTAATATTGATAGTACCTGCATACCAAGTACCTTGCTCATCAAATGTAACATCTTTTGATACAAGAAAATGTTTTGTGGATGGAT
The DNA here is from genome assembly GCA_020310875.1 of Ceratopteris richardii. NCBI lineage: Eukaryota > Viridiplantae > Streptophyta > Polypodiopsida > Polypodiales > Pteridaceae > Ceratopteris > Ceratopteris richardii. The sequence goes on along the minus strand of CM035434.1, from coordinate 39,523,079 downwards.
TCCACAACCTGTATCCCATCTGCTTATCATCATAACCAATAAACACATATTTTTCAGCTTTAGGTTCCAATTTGTGCCTTAACTGTGATGGCACATATGCATAGGCCAAACATCCAAATACTTTGCAATGGTCTAGTGTAGGTCTCTTACCCCACCATGCCTCATAAGGTGTCATTCCCTGCAAAGCTTTACATGGTAACCTATTGACCAAATAAGTAGCTGTATTTACAGCCTCAGCCCACAAATAATTAGGGCAATTTTTCTCCTTCATCATGGACCTTGCAAACTCAACAAGAGTTCTATTTCTCCTTTCTGCTACACCATTTTGTTGAGGAGAGTACCTGCAAGTAACTTCTCTTTTTATACCTGCATCCCACAAGTAATTACTGAATTCATTAGAGAAATACTCTCCCCCTCCATCTGACCTTAGTCTTTTCAACTTATGTCCTCTAATTCTTTCTGCATATGCATGATAGTGTTTAAATGTATTAAACACTTCTGACTTATCTTTGATCATATAAATAGTGATCCATCTAGTAGCATCATCAACATAAATCACATAATACCTTGACCCATTTATACTGAAATCCTTTGATGGTCCCCACACATCTGTATATACCAACTCAAGCTTCTCTGAGTACATAAAACCATGCTTGGAGTAGGAATGCTTATGAGCCTTACCTAATTGACATGCCTCACATCTGTATGTCATATGTTGACCTGCAACATTAGGCAAACCAAGCACTGAACCATTGTTAATCATGTCTTTAATACCTCTCTCATTGAAATGTCAAAGCCTCTTGTGCCAAAGATCTAACTCAGAGATCTTATGTCCTCCATATGTGAACATGGCATGACCAATATTACCTTGAATCTTCAATGTGAACAATCTTCCTTCTTTCTTCCCTGAAACAATTTGTTTATACCCATTGCTAGGGTCTTCCACAAACACTCCTTCATTAGTGAACCTTACTTCATAACCTTTTTCCACAATTTGTCCTACACTTATCAAATTCTTAGGAATTGTAGGAACATATAAGACCTTACTCAATAAGGTGCTTCCATCCTTGGCCTTCACTGATCCAATTGACTTCACATTGTGCTTTGTGTTGTCACCTGTTTGAACAACATGATTAGATACCTTACTCTCCAAATCAGTCATCAAGGCTATATTACCACTCAGGTGATTGTTACACCCTGAATCAATGTAGAAGACTCTTTGATCTTCATTCTGCCTTTCACAAGTTGCATTCATTATCAATGTTGAATCTTCCTTTTGATATGAAGCATAATTGTAGTAGGTGTTGTTATATTGTTGACTTTGAAAACCTCTACCTGCATTTCTTCCAAAGTGACCCCTACTACCTCTGCCTCTGAAATTACCTCTTTGATTTCTGCCACCTCTTCCTCTTGTATTATAGTTCTGATTATATCCACCATTACTCTGATTATTATGCCAACAATCATTAGCTAAATGATTTGTCTTACCACAAATCCAACAAGCTTTGCCTCCATCTTTGTTGTTTCTGCCTCTTCCTCTACCTTTGCCACCTCCTCTACCTCTTAGGAAGTTGGCTTGACTAGTTGTGCCTTCATCTTCACCTGCTTGTTGCTTTCCTTTGTTAGCTTTCTTCTTGTCCTTTGAGTACATTGCATGACCTGTACTTTTGTCACCATCTCCTTTAACATCCTGCTCAAATGTTAGCATATGACCTAGCAACTGATTTAAATCAGGAGTGAAATGATCAAGTGATAATTCTGTAGACAAAATGAATGGCTTCCATTTGTCATCACCTCTTAAACCTGTAAGAATTTGCCTTACCAATTTATCCTCCTCAATGTCTTCATCAACAGCTCCTAAAGCATCTGCAATATCTTTCATTCTTGTCACATAGTCTGAAATGGATTGAGAAGCCTTCTTCTTAAAGGTGGTAAACTCTGCCCATAAGAATGCCTTCCTTGACTTAGTAGTATTCTGGAAATGCTCCTCCAAAGCATTCCAAATATCAGTTGCACTTTCAAGACCTCGAATATGAGGTAACAAGTAATCATTGACTGCCATATATATAATGCTCCTAGCTTGAGCATCTTTCTTCATCCAATTTTTCAAATCTGCTAACTCTTCCCTAGTTGGAACACTAGGATCTCTAAACTGTGGCTTCTCTTCTTCTCCTGTGATGTAAGCTATTAAATCTTTGCTCATAAGATGAGCTTCCATCCTCATTGACCATGCAGGATAGTTTTCCCTATCCAATTTCTCTATCTGTAGAGAATCTCCCATCTTGTGTCCACCTGTGTATTGAAATCTTCAAGCTTTATGAATAATATATGTACCTTTACTTCAAAATAGAGTCCTTTTGTCTTTCTTGATGTCGTATGATCTCTTCCTCAAGCTCTGCCTTCAAGCTTTCACCTTTTAGTTCTTCAGTTGTTGAATTTCTTGAATCTGCAGAAGTCGGGATCCTCCTTTCCTTGATTTTGATGTCTCCTGCTCTGATACCAGTGATGGAGAGTATTAATCTCCAAAAGAACAACCTACTCTTGAATTTAGAACACCTCTATATCAAGAGTAAGTCAAAACCTTCACCAATTTAAGTTATCAATGACCAAATATCAATTTCTTGACTAAACTGTGAAGAAGGAATTTCCTCAGAAAGTCTGCTGCATAGATCTTGCTCATTGACTGAGTAAATGTGTAAAGTTTTTGATGAAACTTTGCACAAGGTGTCGCCTAAAGATTGTGCACCTTCTCCAAGTCGAATTACTTCAAAAGATTCAGTAGATCTTGAGAAATCTACTTACCAAGTCAGCTATGTCTAAATCTGCACTTCTGAGAAGTCGATTTGGACACCCCTAACTTCTTAACTTTAATTCTCTCAGTATAAACCCGTTTAAGCAAATGCTTCTAGCCACGAGTAGCTTACCTTCCAACTTAAAGATTAAGTGCTTACTTGCACAAAACTTTAAACTGTGGAGTGAGAAATGATCAAATCATTAAGATCGAAATTTGCACCTGTTTCAGGAACCAGTGAGTACTTTCTCACATGTAAATGTTCCTACACACAATTCTCTTAGCCTGATCACAATTAGACTCTCAAACTCTAGCCATATATTGATTAACTATGGACTTAGATAACTCCAAAAGGAGTTCACAAAAGATCTATCACACAGGGAGAAAACACAGAAACATCGGGCGCAATTTTTCCTTCTATTTCTCAGAAATTTACAACTGAGTGAGGATGGAGAGTTCAACTCACTTCACATGTGTCTAATGACACTTACAACTTGTCAATACACTATTCTCATGATCTCCCATTGTCTTCTCTTTGTCTTCTCTTCTTGCCCTAACATTTTCAAAAGTATTTATAGGCAATTATGTACAAACTTATATCAAAGCATAAGTATAAGTAACCTATGTCTTAACTAATGTACGTATGTGTACATGTCTTTCACTCTGTGAATGTATCCATCTTCTTTGCTTCAAAACTTGATCTCATCTCCATCCTTTGTCCTTCAAATCTTCAATTGGTGATTGGTCTGCACCAACATAGACAATCGTAAGTCTATATCAGGGTACATTTTTCACTTTGCTAGAGGTGCTATCTCTTGGAGATCTCGGCTTCAAGAATGTACATTTGTTTCCACCACAGAAGTAGAGTATGTTGCAGCAAGTGAGGCATGTAAGGAAGCAATGTGGCTTTCTCGTCTTGCTTGTGATATGGGTTTACCTCAGCATGTACCTCGCTTGCTCAGTGATAGTCAGAGTGCCATTGCTTTGGCTAAGAATCCGGTCTATCATGCAAAGACCAAGCACATTGAGGTGAGGTATCACTTCATTAGAGATTGCTTAGCCACTGAGTGCATTATTCTTGAGAAGGTTCACACTCGAGATAATGTTGCAGATGCTTTGACTAAAGCTCTACTACAGGATAGCTTTCGGCATTGTTGTCACTTGATGGGGGTTACTTGATTCTTGATCTTACACAGTCACTTGTATACTGTGTAACATGCCCATCATGTGGGAGGTATACTTACACTCAGGTATTCTTTATCATTCTTTATTTTTCTTCCATAGTTACTTTGGCCATGTTTGCCTTTAGTGGGAGATTGTTACCGTTGGTGTCCATGTGAAAGGCCAAATGGCCACTGGACACTTCTTTGTATATGTTCTTTAATAAAACATATAGTGGCCTGGTCAATCACGGATTGTAAGTTGGACTGCATTTGTTAGACCTAAGAAGTCTGTCTTCGTGCTCCCTGTGTACTGTGTTTTCTGCGTATTCTGCGGCCTCTATGTGGAGTATTGTGTGCGGCCTTAGGAGCTTGTTTTTCTACTCCGAGCATATCATCGTGGATCTCTCGAGAAGGAGAGCGCACTATGGTGCATCGCCATCAAAATACTTCAGTAGAAATGTTCTCCCCCTCCATCAGACCTTAGTCTCTTCAAGTTTTTACCTATTTAGTTTTCTACAAGTGCAAGATATTTCTTGAAACAAGAAAGCACTTCATCTTTATACTTCATGCTCTCTTGGGATTGATCATCAATGTGGTATTTGTAGTCTCTCCTTCCTTTTAGCCCCCTTCATAATAGTTGTTGAAGTTTTTATTACCATTGTGTCCATTATTGTTGTTCTATTTTCTTTTGAGCTCCATAACCTCCTTTGTTATATCCTCTTATTCTCTAGTTCCTTGGCTTTTTGAATGGATTTTTCAATGATATGATTTGATAGCCCACATATAGCACAAGATGAGGAGCATTGAGATTTTCCCTTGCCTTTTCTAGCTCCTCTGCCTTTTCCCATTGTACTTCTATCTCTACCTGCAAAGTTATCTTGGGAGGTACATGCTTCTTCATCAGACTTCTTACATTTTTCCTTAGTATATTTACTTCTACATTTATTAATGTAAAGGGTGATGATTGATTAACTTCTTGTGTATCTCCATTCTTCATAAGCTTAGATTCATGGGCAAAGATTTCTCCCATGAGTATATTCAAATTTAATACGTGCATGTCCATGTACAGGTCCATGGTTGTGTGAAGGCTTCCCACTTTTCCTCTGTGTTGATTCCATTGAAGACTTGTCTGAATATTTTCTCTTCATTTATGATCTCTCTAATGCTTCCCAGTTTATTAGCTATGTCTTTTATATTCATGATGAAGTCGGTTACACTTTACTTGGGTTTCTTCTTGAGGGAGGTGAACTCCATCCATAACTTTTCCTTCCTAGTTTTAGTGCTAGAATGTTGAAATGAGACAATGATTCTCCTTTTATAATGTTTCACTTAAAAAGGTTCTGTTCACATCTGAATGGACAAAAAATAGTCAAAAAATTAAAATTACCTTAAAAAATTGCAAACAAGAGATTAGTGTTTCATCTCTGGACTACATTTATATATACCAACTTCCCTTGTAAGATCTATATAAGCATGGCCTAGGTTGAGCTTTACATAGCAATGCACACTAGTAAACCCTTCATCTAGAGATTGTCTAGATTTCCATCTAAGCTCCACATTGGGAGCACACGGGTGGACAACACCATCCTTTTAACTGTATTACACTTGGCAATCTGAGAATTTGAGTTCTCCATCTCTTAGTTTGCATCTATTTCTTTTGCATTTTACTCTCAACTCTATCTATTAGTATATTCTATTGTGCTCTTATTTTTTCTTATAGGTGGCACAATACATGATATAAGTTAAGATATTGGTGACACATGAAACTTGAAAGAGTTTCGGCAATATAGGATACTCGAACATATCATGATACACAACACACTGCTAAATGACACACAATACACAAGTTCTCACATGACATCACTTGTGGAGGTATCAATGATATCTGATGCCAACACAAGATCACACTTGATACTCAATATATGAGTATCACATGATGACACTTAACTAGATGCAACACATGATACTTGAGTATTGGTGATACACAATTAGGAGTGAGGCGTCAGCAAAACACCACACTTACCAAAGTATGGGTGACATATGAAAATCTTTTATCGTGATACTTGACTTAGCCAATCATAATACTTGGACTTTTTCTAATTATTTCAATCTTTGAAATTATATTCATGGTCCATGTGCACTCCTCTACCCTCCCTATGTGCCTAGATTGTGAAAAATGTTCTCCTTTCACCTAAAATGTTACTCATGACACTGAGGTTGTATAATATCTCCCCACATGCATATGTGAGTGAAAATTTGACTTGACTACTATGTAGGGCTCACCTCAAAGGCCATTTTCATAGGTTTTAGGTTCTAGCTCCTAATGTGTAGGCTATTTCAAGAGTTGAAAAGTTTGCAATATTAGCCATCTATAGTAGCACTCTCGATACTTGCACTTCTACAAATGATCCTAGGATGTGTTTTTGGTTTTTTCACCTTGAGTAAGATCAGAGTCCATAATCAAAATTCATATTTTTGGGATTTTTTAAGCTTGGAAAGTCCTAACCTAATCAAATGATTTTTTTTCCTAAGTTTTAAACCCTAATTTTCTAACTCTTAACCTGCTCCTAAAGAACTTATAACATAGACACACACAAAGTAAGTATATGAGAAAAAAATTGCAAATGTTTTACCACAATCTTGAACTTACTTATCATTGAGCTTGAAGTAAGATTTTATTTTGTTCCAAGTTTCCCACATCAAAGAAAACAAGTCCAAGCCTCTAGGAGTAAAAAGAAAAGGGGAGAAAAAATAGAGAGAGTAACTCTTGACCCTTCCAATTAGGCATACCCACAAATGTAAGTGCACTTTTGTTTCTGAAAGTCAACTTGGCCCAATAGGTATCCATATTGCTCCAAGCTTTAATCAACCATTTGGTTGTCAGCTTATTAGCCAAACCTTTAGTGCCTAGAATGCCAAGCCCGTCGAGTATTTTTTACTAGCAGAAGTAGCTCATTTGATTTTTATCATGCCTCTACTCTTGCGATCACCCATCCAAAGAACTTTTCTACAAATGATTTCCAATTTAGCCAAATCTTTGACTTTTGGTCTCCAACACGAAAGAAAATAGATAATAGAGGTTACGAGGAATGTGTTGATCACTATAGCCTGCCCCACCAAGATGATTTGAATTCCTTTCCAATAACCAAGTTTGTTGTTGAGCTTGGTAAGAGCGCAATCCCATGGAAGCCCCATGGTAACAAAAAATCCCATCAAAATTCTCGAGAGATGAAAGATTTGACCACTAGATCACATGACACCCATGATCCATCGAACATATTGGTGGGTGTGAAATATTAGCCTGAATTCACATTTTTGAGTGATTTATTTTATATATAGAGGCCACACAAAAGGTATTTGGATAGTGCCAAAAGGAGGTGATACTATTCAAATCATTATGTAAGAAAGCATTCATGGTAGCAATAACAAAGAGTAGCAGTGCTATGGGGAAACCTTTCTTGATTGAGCATTTTAATCTTATAGATTGAGAGAGTTGTTCATTAATGTTTTTGCAAGCTAAGATAGTTCTGAAAAGTGTTGGGATGATCTTGATAAAGTTATGGCCATAGCCAAGGTCTTTCAAAAATTGAAGATGGAAGTCCCAATGGAGTCTATCATAGGCTTTATCAAAGTGGATTTTGAGGAAGAGAACATCCAAAGAGGATTCCTCTAAAACGATAAGTCTTTCCCAAACATCAATGATGGTCTGAAGGATGGAATACCCTTAGTGAGTCAATTTTGGTGCTCATCAATCCATGACCATAGGTGGAAAGCAATGTGATTAGCGAGAACCTTAGCAAAGATCTTTACCTTGTTTGCAACATCATAATTGGCCTCTAGTCTTTTATGTTATTTTTATAGTATTTTTTGTGAATCGGCTTAATTACACCTTTGTTTAGACAATTAGTTAACAAAAGACCCCAAAGCACATGGTCTCCTTCCAAATCAAACATAATGATGTCAGCAAAACCTGTTTGAATGACTTGAAGTCCTCATTTGTGAGACCATCCAGACCTGGGCTTTTACCACTAGGAAGAGAATCAATTGCTTCTAAAATCTCCATGTTGGTGAAAGGAGCATCAAGAAAAACCATCTAACTCTATAGATGGTAGCCATACAATCCTACCTATGAGAAGAAACTCATGTGGACAACCCAAAAAGCTTGGTAAAGTGATTGGAACTAAGTCCACTAATATCTTTTGCACTCCATGCCATGGTAATCAATCATGTATGGAATTGATTCCTTTTCTTGTTTCTTCTTAAGTATTCTACACATTTGTTTCATAGGTCTATGTGCTTTCCCACCAATCTTTAAAGTAGATACGGAGATTCTTCTTTTGAATTTCCTCTCCATAATTTATCATGCATATGATCTTTTGAAGCCCAAACTAGAGGTGGGAATGGCCTTTGTTGACTTCCATCTCAAGATATCCGAACTATAGTAAAGAAGCTGCAATCCAACAAGATGAATGTTTTGGAATTCCTTTCACTGTTGAAGAGAATATTTTGTGTCTTCTTGTAATAAAGTGAATTCTACGATTTGAGTGTCTGTTCAGTTTAGAAACATCTAAAATGGGACATCATTTGGTCACTTGTGTGTGTGGCCAAAGATCTCGAGACTAGGCTTAAGCATAGGCTCAAGCTCAGTGGTTAAGTCTCAAGCTTGGGAAGAAGGAGGTCTTGGGGGTTGGAGATTCACTCACTAATTAGGCATAACGACATAAAGACGAAGAGAAGCAAAAACAAAGCATTCAGAAAAATCAAAGCCTTAGTGAAGGGACAAATTCATGCCTGTAATATACAGTGTAGAAACTTCCAGAATTACGAGTTTTTTGAATCTCAGATCAAAATGTATATAAAAGATTTGAGAGAGTGTTTAGAAATGAGAGAAAAAGAAAGAGGCTGAGTGAGCCTAAGATAGCCGGAGAGAGAGGCTTAGAAAGTGCACGTATGTAGAGATGAATAATAGAACATGAACAGTCAGGTATTCATCTAAGAGAGATGGTAAGGAGAAACTACTTAGCATAGGAGAGTTTTCCATGGCTATGAGCAAAGGAAGGCCAAGCCATTTTGTACACATCTTGTCTAATAGAAAACACATACTTATGGAAAGTTTGAGCGCATTCTTCTTGTATGAAGAAATCTAAGTGATTTCATGTTACTGTGAAAGTTAGTTAACAGTTACAGTTTTCTCAGTACACGTTTTACGGTACTTCTATAAGTGACATCTCCTAGTACAGTGTAAAGTTTTTTCATTACTGATAGCTTAACTTGAAGCTAGTAGTCTCAACTACAAACTGATCAAAAGAATTTTGTGAAATGGGACATGTACACATGGTATAGTGTCTGACCGTAAAGACATTCAGAACTGGTGAAGTTTTGTCTCAAACTTGAGATAGAGTTCATTCATTGAAGGAAGCTAAGGTATTACTTCCTTACGTCATCTACAGTCATTTGAAGTAATTACAAACAGAATTACAGATGATTCCGGTAACATTCCGGTACAATTTCGGTGAGATTTCGGTGACAGTCCGGTAAGTTCCGGTGGTATTTCGGTGAGTTCAAAACTCAATTTTTTGGCACAATTAAGTGACGGAAAGATTATCTAACTGTAAGCAAACAGAGTAGTGTAAAGTTTGAAGTAAATCAGTTCATAATTAAAGCTTGAGGAAAATGCAAAGCTTTTTGTAAAGTGAATTTTCGGTTTTCACTAAATATAGTTATAAAGTTTTCAATTTCACAAGGTTGCTAAGCTACTGATGATTATAGAGGTGTTCTAATATCACTATAGCTTAGTTCTAGTTGAGGCATGGCAATTTTTCGCAATCTTGTTAGTGAAAAAGCTTTTGCCGCGACATCACATAACCTCAACAAGTGGTATTAGAGCGAAAGGTTTTGAAGAGCAGAAAAGGTTTCTCAAGAGTAAACGAAAGTAAAGATACAAGAGAATTTGAAGAATTCTTCACAAGAAAGGTGAAAGCTCAGGAGATAAACAACAAACGGCATCAAGAAGCATTCCAAAGTCATTCTCAAGAGTAAAGGTTTATGAAAGGTAAAATCTTTTAACGTTAAATTCATCGACAGTAACAGAAACAAGAAGATCATGGCAGATCACATTTCTATTGAAAAATTGAACAGAGATAACTATCCCGCATGGGTAATGCGAATGGAGGCCTTATGTCACTCTAGCACAATGGTGAGTACCAACGTGAGAAGATTCACCTCATAATTGTCAATCCGTGGAGACGTGAGGACTAGTATGAAGACTATGAGCAAGTGAAGGCACAAGTGTGTGAGTGAGAAGCACACCAGCATGCACACACATACACATACACGCGCACACAAGGCAAGAACAAGGAGAGGAACAATGGAGTTCTTTGCATTAGTCAAAAAGTCTCTTACATAAGCTCAATTCACAAACAATCTAACCTGAAAAATGAGCTCTCTAGCTCTTTTTATAGTTTTCTAACTAGTTTTGGTCTTGTCCAGACCTAGTGTCCGGCCTAGTTAAAAATTAGGTTCTAGAGCCTATTTGAGGGTTCAAACAGAGTCTAAAAATTATGAAAATTGATATGTAGCTAGTTCTAATACTCCTCAAGCTCGAGGACTCCTCGGCTTGCACAAAATGGAGTCTATTCTACCAAAAACGGGATTTACAATGTTTGTGTAGTGATTAAAATCACTTGAGTTGTAAATAGTCCATGGAAAAAAATGATTTGGCCTTGTTGCCGTATTGTGCATGACTCCTCTGTTGCTTTGTATGCCAACACGCCCCCCTTCCTAGCGTCTGTCGCCCCTGACAGACCTCTGTTCTCTCGGGTGGTCGATATAGTATTGGATGACATTGGTGGCAAGTTCATGTTCTCCTATCCTTAAGCCTCTTGCTAGATCAGCTTCCAATGCATCCCAATTTATTGCACCAGGGGCCTCTTGTAGCTCAATGATGAGTAGCACCTCCTTTAATGTCAATCCGGGAAGACGTGAGGATGGTATGAAGACCTCGAGCAAGTGGCGGCACAAGTGCGTGAGTGAGAAGCACACAAGCATGCACACACATACACACACACACGCACACACGGCAAGACAAAGAGAGAGAATCAATGGAGTTCTTTAGATTACTTTCACAAGCTCTTACAAGTTCGTTTCAATTACAATCTAACCTCAAAAATGAGCTCTCTAGCTCTTTTTATAGTTTTTGACTAGCTTTTGGCCCTGTCCAGACCTAGTGTCCGGCCTAGTTAAAAATTAGGTTCCAGGGCTTATTTGGGGGCTCAAACGAGATCTAAAAAATACGAAAATTGGTACGCAACTACTTCTAAGGCTCCTCAAGCTCAAGGACTCCTTGGCTTGCACAAAATGGAGCTACAAAAATGTGAAATGCTATTTACAAATGATTGTTAGTGATAAAAATCACTATTGTTGTAGGGATTTCTTCTCGTGATCTGCCATACATATCTTCGAGCTCCCTACTTGCTCTTCCTCCCTGCATGTCCATCTCTTGATTTGCATTAATGTCTTGAAAAAATATTGGCCTACTTGCCAGATCTTCTTTGACTGCCCTGTTTGCTTGTGCTGTCCCTTCGCTCTGACTCCCTTCTTTGACTTTCACGTCTTGTAAGTCCTGGTGTACCAAGGCTACTGCCAACACCCCCCCCACTCTCGCGTCTGTCGCCCCTGACAGACCCTTGTCTAGCTGCTTTTTGGACGTAGTATTGTACAACATCGGCGGCGAGGTGGTGTTCTTCTAACCTGAGTCCCCTTGCTAGATCTGTCAGCAATGCATCCCAATTGACTAGCCCTGGGACATCTGGATGTGGCACCCGTAACTGCTCTGAGTGAATGGTTCGCTCCACAGCAAATAAATGGAGGAGATGTGAGGGTCTGGGTACAAATATTTCTGAGTGGTATTCCCAGAACCCTGTTATGAACATCTCTTCGAATGTTTGTTTAAAGCAGGCTGGGAGGTATTTTATTCTGGCGTGCCAAGCGTATATCACCTCTATAGAAGGAGTGGTGCTCATTTCATAAACTAAATCTTGGTTTCCTGTAAGGAATCCGACGCCTGAGAAGTGTGGGTCCTTGATATTCTTGAATGTCCTGAATGTAATAAGCATTAACTCAAAAATTTTCATGCACATCTGGGCCATTACATCAGGGGTATTCCTTAATCGGATGCTCCAGTGCCGTATAGTGGAAATCATGTAATTGACGGTGGGAGGCCCTTGAGGGGGTGCTAGATAGACGTAGTTTAACCATTTGGCGCATCCCTTGATATTCTTGACTGCAATGGTAAACTCTGGCCATGTGCGTCTGCGGAGTATAGGAACATAACAAGGGTTATATTTAATAAAAAGAGGCATATTCGTCCAGGTGCGAACCATCTCCGGGTAGGTTTCGAGGAGTCGGATCCTCCAAGTGGGTTGATGAATGGATCCTTTTTTGGCGCTCTCTGGGATATCATCTGGCCCAAATTGTGTAGCAAACGTTGGAGGTTTGCCACATCTATGTTGGATTTCTGCATTGTAGTCCGCCAGGAGTATACAATATGGCACGTATTGATCATCATTGGTTCCGATCCATCTATGGTGGGACATGCTGCGGAAGTATTCTGATTTAATAATAGTGTCCTCTATCTTTGCCATAGATTGGATCTGAACTGCCACTCGATCTTCATGAGTTGATGCCGTTTTCTCTAGTGTTTGGAGCCACTCAGGTACTTCGATTTCTAACGTATCCATTCCTTCTGCGGTTTGCTCACCACCTGGCATTGGCATAGGAGCGTAAGGTTCCTCATACGTCTCATCTACCTCGATGGGTACCAAATCCTCGGGTTCTGGTTCGACAACTGGAGAGGGTTGCCTTTCATGTGTGAGTAATCTTGCCTGTAATTCGGCCACCTGCTCTTTCAATGCCTTGACTTCCTCTGAAGTCGTGGTCGTTTCTGTGACTTTGGGTGCTGTCTGTTGCTCTTGGAGTTGATTGCGCAGCGCATCACGTTCCCTTTCCAAGTCATCATGAGCTTCTAATAGATCTGCATAGCTGTCCAAGATGGTCTTCATTGTCTCTGAGGGCACAGCTTTAAACTGCTCTGGATCAATTTCGTGTGGAGAGCCTTCCATTGCTGCTTCTAGATTTGCTTCATTTTGCTGCTGCAGTCTCTTGTTTTCCTCAAGGGCGGCCGCCATGTGTTTTCTGAGAAGTGCCAGGTTACGCCAGACTTTGAGATTATCGGCTTGGTATACCTCGAGCAAAGCTTCTAGTTGTTTGGCACCTGATTCTGTCGATGGTTGGGGTGCCGCCAATAATGTTTGGTGAGCCTGCTCAAGCGTCGTGTAGCGTTGATTCAGTTCTGCATTTTCTGTTTGTAGAATGTGAAATTGTCTTTGTAAGTTCTGATGGTGCGTTTCTAGTTGCTGATACCGGTTGTCCAGAGCTTTGTACTCATGCTGGAGCTGGTATACACATTGGTTTAATGCTAAAAATATGTTATTTACATTAAATAATGCTGGGAGGGGTGAAGATGCAGGGGGAATGGGGGCGGGAATGGGAGAGGTGAATGATGTGGATGTACGTGGAGATGTGGGGGGAGGGGGTATGGGTGGTGAAGGTGGCATGGGGGGAGGGAGTGGTGCTGTGGCAGGTGATGTTTCCATCGTGTCAACTGTTTGAGTGACGGTGTAGATGGGAATCGTGGGTGGAGTGGATGTGACATCGGTGAACAGGGTGGTGAAGGTGGGCATGGTGACTCCCCCGTATTGGATTCCCGGAGAGAGTGGGATGCCCATGACAATGGTAGTGGTAGTGGATGTGGGAGTGCTAGTGTCCTGTGGTGGAGTGAATTGTGTAGTGTGAGGTGGGGATGGTGGTGACAACGGTGCTTCCTGATATTCTTCTGCTTGCGCTGCCTCGCCTGGTGCTGATGTATTGATGTGAATTTGCTTCCCGGACCTCCTGGGACGAACGGGAACTCTTTTTTCAAACCTGTGGATGTAGGCCATTGCCTCATGAATGGCCTCGTCCAGTCCTACAGCGTCGGCATGAAGGTTCATGGACTCAATGAACAACTCGTCCACACCTTCCTCAGCTAGCAAGTCGTTCATGAGTCTTTTGCCCTGTTCTAGAGACATCTGATGCTGTTCCTGAACCAGTCGCATGGCTCGATATAGTCTCTTGATTTGTGCCGAATATGCTGGGGCACTTGCTAACTCGGAGAGTTCGTCATATTCTTGATGTTGTTCTTCGTCGGCTTCTTCTTCGTCTCCTCCTGCCTCTTGTTCATCTACATCGACTTCTACAACTTGTGGTTGGGTGGGGGCCGATGTTGTTTGGGGTTGTGGTTCCTGAGCTCGCGCTGCTTCAGCTTCGATGTTAGAGTCATAGATTAATCTGGCAATTTCTTCATCCGTGAGGTCCTCAAGAGTAAATCCCTGCGGAAATTCCAAATCGGATGGAATGGGTGGAAACACCAGATTAGGCCCCTCTGTGCTTGGTCTTGGTAACCGGATTGTGAATGGCCTAACTCGTCGTGTCTGGGGAGGGGTGATTTCTGGTGTAGCGGTAGCTCCCCTTGGTTGGGCACAGGGTAGTTGGACTCCCCCCCTCATCTTCTTTGATGGGGGACCTGCTGCTGATAGTCGTCTCTGGAATTCTTGGACTCGGGACCATACGAGTGCCCGCTGAACAGGCACGTCATAAGCCAAGCATCTATAGATTATTCTGGTCAGAGCACAACACCCGTGGAGCACATTCTTCTGTTTTTTGTTCCACCTTTGATGCGCTAGGTGGATCTGATCTATGATCCAGTGTGGCACATTGATGGGCAGGCTTTCAGTTTCTGCTAGATATAAACTGAACCATATTTTTTTCGGGGGCATTGTGAATCGTTCTTGGGCGGGAAAAGCAAAATGTTGCATGATGGTTCGCAGGTGAAGCGCAATGGTAGGTGTCATCGCAACCATGTCCTTCAGCTTATTAAGATCTTTGTGCTTCATTCGACCTGGAACCATGGTTTCCTTTTCTGTTGGGATGTGCATGCCATACATACCCAATGCTTCTCTTACCAGATTGAGGGTCAACTTGAATCTTTTAAGCTCATTACCCGGCAGCAGTGATGGCAACACAAAGGTGCTGTCGCCGCCCTTGGCTCTGCTTGGCGTGATGGTACTGATCAGATAAGAACATCGTAAAAAATCCGGCTTTGGTAAGTGAGTCCTGAAATAACTTTCCACACCCGCTTTGATCCAAACTGATCTCATGACTTCGGCATTTTGATAGCTTTCAAACTCGCGTGCGAAAAAGTGGTATCGACCCCATTTTCCATTGAATTCCAATTCTGCTTCCCAGAAATAGGTTCCATCGCCCAGTGGTCCAGCAACATCACTGAACCAATGCGCATGCTTACCTACTTGAGAAGTGTGTCCTTGAGGAGGATCCTGGATGGGGAGCACATGCACTGCTTGAAGCTCTTGCGGTCTTGCGGTGAGACGTGGCTCAAGGAGAAGTGTTTCTATGTCCACAATCTGGGCACCAGATCCGACTTGAGAATTGGTACCTGCTTCTGCCATGGCCCTGTTTGCTGGTTGGTTCTGTGAGAATATAGAACCAAGTGTTAACATCGTAATGGACAGAATAAATTTGTGTTGTCCCCGTTACAACATTAACATGAGGTGGATGGTGAGTTAGTGGTTAGTAAGTGCATGAAGACAGTGTGTGTAGTTAGTGCTTGTGTTGTCCTAGGAGACTACTGCAGTTAGTAAGTGGGCATGAATTTACAAATTGGGGTCGGGGGGTTTATTACAGGCCCTAGGCTGCCAAATGCAGTGAATGGGCTTTGTTTTCGGTTTAGGAGAGTCTCTAGAGAGCTTCCTCGATGTCGTGGTTTGAAAACGAGGCCTTTTTGGGACCCATTTACAATTGATTACATGCACGCTCTTGGGTCTTGGTGTGTTCATGAGCGTTGAGAACGAGTGAATACTGGCAGTATGCGTAGCTGCGTTATGCTGTTTAGGTTGTGGCCTCAGCGTAGCGACTTGTGCCATCAAGCAAGCCTTAGGCACCCAAATTTGTCTTGATTGTGGGCTTGCCTTCATCGACTTCTTGGGCACCCAAATAGACTTTACTTTAGCAGAAGAATTTCTGAAAGACTTCTTATTAGCGTCGTGTTGTTGGTCACTAATAAGAGGCTTTGCCCCTGTAGTTGACGGTAGTGCAACCGGTTGTTCGCTTTTCCGCACCCACACCTGGTTTATTTTCTGGGCCACTCTGTTGCGCAGGTACTTTTGATCTCGGACATAGGTAGTACTCTGCTTCTTCTGCCTTTGATCCACCTTGGGTTGCTGCCTCCTTCTAGCCTTTGGAAAAGAAGGGAGTTCCGTTGCATTCCTGACTTCTTTTTTGCGAATATCATTCCTCTGCAACACATAGTTTTGGACAAGAACAGCATGGTCATCTTCATGTGTACCCCTGGAAGGACCAGGAGTCTGTGCCTTTCCTAGTTCCTTGAGTGCTCCATTGTCTAATTCTACTGTAACTCGACTATGATTGATCCAAACCTGGAGAAGTCCACTTCTTAGGTTTAAATTGACTGCTTGGTCATAAATCCAATCTTGACCCAAGACGAGAGGTTCAGTGAGGTCCTCATCTTGACACACTAGTAATTTAACGCTCATTGCCTCCTCGTGAATGTAGAGGGGGAGTTCCACCTCGCCCATGCAAGGGGTTTCCACGCCTCCCAATCCTATGAGGTATGCTTCCACAGGATGGACAGTTAACTGTAACTCTTGACAGTAAGACAACTTAACAGCGCTAGTGGCAGCTCCTGAGTCAATCAATGCTCTTACGGTTCTTGTACTCTTTCCTTGTCCTATGTCTATGGTTATGAAAGGACGTCTATCAATTATTCTATTCGAGCTTGTTCCTGCAACTTCACACATGGCTATGGGAAATCCTTGGTCTGCATAGTCATTCGTTCCAGGCTGATCTCTACCTTGCCTTCGTAATTTCATCCTTCTGATGCGTTCTAAAGCCTCTGCTTGAGCCTCTTCTCGAATGCGCTTTTCTTCCTCTTTGCGTTTCTTAGCAGTGTTGAGTCGGCTGAGCATTTCCTCCGTGAGTGGTTCCTGATACAACTTGACTCTACAACCGCTAATATAGTTTGGGAGAACATCACCCTCTAACGTGGCTAGTTGTACTGCTCCGCTCGTGGAGATCCTATTGATGATCATAGGTCCGTAGCCTCTCTTTTCTAGCTTCCTCGCGTGTTGTTTGAGTGTATAGACTAGGACTAGATCTCCTGCTTTCAAGCCTTTATTCTTCACATGGGCATCGAAATATGCCTTCTGTCTCTTCTTGGCGGCATATATTCCTGCAGCGGCTCTTAGTCTTGTTTCCCCTAATCGTTCAAGGTCAAAGATCCTAGAGGAGAGCTCATGACCCGTCCATTCGTGCTCTTGTGCTACTCTCAATGTAGGGATTAGGAAGTCCAAGGGTAGCACAGCGTTTTGGCCGAATACCATCTGAAAGGGGGTGGCTTGGAGTACCGTTTTGTAGGCGACTCGGTATGCCCAAACAGCATGGTGTAGCTGTTTGTCCCAATCAGAGCGTTTAGTGTTCACTAATTTCGTCAGTACATTGCATAAAATCTTATTAGTGCTCTCAGCTTGTCCATTAGCTTGAGGGTGATAGGGGGCAGACTTCTTGTGTATTACCAAGAATTCTTGGAGTAGATTTTCAATCACTTCGTTCAAGAAATGAGTGCCTCTATCGCTTACAAGCTCTATAGGTAGCCCGTATCTTGTGAATACATTCTCAAACAAGAATTTGGCAGTTGTTTGAGCATCGTTCTTGGTTGTAGCCTTTACCTCTACCCACTTGGTGAGATAATCTGTTGCCACAATGATGTATTCCGCATGAGAACCCTTAGCTGGGGGATTAATAGGACCTACGAAGTCTATTCCCCACTTAGAGAATGCACGTCCACCCATCATAGGTTTCAATGGCATCTCATCTTTGCGTATAGGATACTGAGTCCTCTGACAGACATCACACCTTTTCACATAGGTATGTGCATCCATGTGAAGGGTAGGCCACCAGAAGCCCGCAAACAATATTGCCTTGATCACCCGATCTGGTCCAAAGTGTCCTCCTGCTACACCTTGGTGAGCAGTTTCCAAGATCTTGAGATATTCACTTTCATGGACACATAACCTCAGGTAACCATCTTTACCGTGCTTATATAGATTATCACCTATGAGTGAGTAATCCTGGGCTTCTTGTTCTAAACTCCTTTTCCTAGCTAGAGTCATGTCTGGAGGGAATGTGTTTGTCCTCAAGAATGATACTAGAGGTTCACTCCAATCTGGCACAATGGATACTTGATAGAGAGTGGCATGTTCCACAGGTGGTTTAGTGCAACAGATTGGGCATTCCTTGCACAACTTTTGGACATCCGCTTCCATAGTTGGCCAATGTACTCCGAGTCTCTTTAAGGTCTGTAAGGTTCGTTGCTTTGAATGGTGTTGCTCTAGTGCACCTACATGTGCTAATTGCAACCATTTAGTGTACTCATCCTCTTCTACGCAACAAGCCAAGATTCCTTGATCTGTGTGCTTGTACATGCTGCCTGCCATGATGTGGTACTTTTGGGCTTTTACAACCTCTCTATTCCGTGTGTTTACCACTGGATGGTTAGGCCCGTATGTCAATACTGGCACTAATGGCTTAGCCCATTGCGGCACCACTTCCAAATTAAACAAGTAAGCATCAGGAAGGTCATCTGACACTCCTTGTGGGGCTTCTCCCGATGTGAGCCTAGAGAGGTGATCTGCTCTCAAATGAGTCCTACCTTTTCTTACCACAACCTCAAAGTCATATTCCATTAGTAAGAGAAACCATCTTACTAATCTACCTGTATTGCATGGCTTGTTTACTAAGTACAACAATGCCTGATGGTCCGTAAAAAATTTAAACTTATTTGCAAGCAAATAATGTCTAAACTTTTTAACTGCATATACCATGCCTAATCCTTCTCGTTCAGTAGTGGTATAATTTCGTTCAGCCGCATTCAATTGTCTACTGGCATAGGCAATTGGAAGATCCATATTACCTTCACCAGTAGGTTGTGCAAGCACACATCCAATGGCATAATTGGATGCATCCACATGAACATGGAATGGCTTATTCCAATCTGGTGTGGTCAAGATTGGTGCTGAACATAATCTTCGTTTAAGTTCTTGGAAGGAATTCTCACATTCATCCGTCCACTCAAAGTTTGTCAGAAGTCCGTACATGGGCTTTGCAATGACAGCATACATGTGTATAAATCGTCGATAATAACCACAATGCCCCATGAAAGCTTGTACTTCCTTGACATTCTTTGGCCTAGGTAACTCTGCTATGGCTCTCACCTTTTCTTCGTCGGTAGATATGCCATTCTTTGACACTATGTGTCCTAGAATCTTGCCTTGCCTGACCATAAAAACGCACTTTTCTGGGTTCAGGGAGACTTGGTATTCTCTACATTTGTCAAAGATTTGTCTGAGTTCAGGAATATGGGTTTGTCTAACATTGGAATGAGCACAGAGATCATCAACATAGACTTCTAAACTCTTTCTTAGGAACTCCTTAAACACATGGCACATCAGCCTCTGGAAGGTAGCTGGTGCATTGGTAAGCCCAAATGGCATTACTCTAAAAGCAAAAATGCCCCATTCTGTGGCAAAGGCTGTCTTATGCTGATCCTCTGGAGCTATGGCTACTTGATTGTAGCCCGAAAAACCATCAAGGAAGCTGTACACTTCCTTGCCTGCCACTCTTTCTAAGAGATGCTCTGTGATGGGAAGCGGATAGTTATCTCGAATTGTGGCGGCATTAACCTTTTTCAAGTTAATGCACACACGCAGCTTGCCATTCTTCTTGGGCACCACTACGATGGGGGATACCCATTCAGTGTGCTCAATTTCATAGATAAATCCAGCTTCAACCAGCCTATCTATCTCTTCTTTGATCTTAGCAGCGTAATTATCGTTATATGTATAAGGCTTTTGCTTAGAGGGTTTGGCATCTGAGGTCATGGGGATGGTGTGTGAGCATATGTCAGGGTCAACACCTTTCAAATCCTTGTAACTCCAAGCGAATACATCTTTGTATTCTCTTAGCAAGGTAATCAATTCGTACTCTTCTTCTTCTGTCAGGTCATGGCCTATATACGTGCATCTCTCCTCTCCTTCTTCTATGGCCACTACTATTTTCTTGGTGGTTTCTTTGTTATCATAGGCCTCTCCTGATTGTGCCTCTCGTTTAGGCATTCTTATCATGACTCTCCTGTCATCTATCTCGTACTTCTTAAAATTTTCTGGGACCTCAAACAAAGATTCTTCCTCTTCTGGTAAGGCTTCTCTCTTCTTTCGTTTCTTTCCTTCTTCCTTAGGGGTCATATGCGTTGCTAATCTTACATCATTTGTAACCTCTCCATGCCTCTGGGGTTGAAATTCTACTTCATGGAAGTATTCTTCATCTGATGCAAATGGTGGGTCCATAATGATTGACTCTAGATCGGAGTCACTTGCATCCTCATATGCATCAGGGCTAGGTTCGCATTCTTCTAGAACTGCCTCTCCCATGATTGGCTCTATGGAGAAGACTGAAATATCATAGCCATCCTCATCACAGTGAGGTGTCCATTGTTCTTCATTGATGGCTACGTCCATTGTTGCTAAAATTTCTGCCCAGGCATGGGGTTCAAATTCCTCATCCGGAAAAACTACAAGTGCATAGGCTGGGTCTTGAATGGGTCTATGGGTTTCGTTTGCACCTATTTCTCTGGCCTTTTCTCTCTTCTCTTCCTCCACTGCTACTTTGCACATCCATAAGTGAGTGTCTTCGTGCATCCAGGAGGATCCTGATCCTATAGAATGCACAGATTCTGTATCATCTTTGGCTCTATGGATGGGATTCCATTGGATAGGAGGGACATCTCTATGAGAATAATCCTTGAGATTGACTTTGGTTGTAACACCTAAGTGCTGCAGGTACAAAGAATTGGTTCCCCAATCCTGTACCACTTGCAACTGTCGCATGAATGGTCTTCCCAAAATCATCTCATAGGCATGATTTTTGCTGAAGTCACATATGGCAAAGGTATGTTCAAACTCGACACCACAAGT
Source organism: Ceratopteris richardii (assembly GCA_020310875.1). Taxonomy (NCBI): domain Eukaryota; kingdom Viridiplantae; phylum Streptophyta; class Polypodiopsida; order Polypodiales; family Pteridaceae; genus Ceratopteris; species Ceratopteris richardii. The sequence continues at coordinate 39,501,963 of CM035434.1, read as the reverse complement.
GGTGAGAGTTATTCCTTCTAGCAATCCTAAGGGTCTCTCTATGTGACCATCGGCCATTTGCAATTTCATCCTCGTTGGCCTGAGTGCTGGCTTGCCCCAACGCTTCCATAAGGAGGTGGTGGCAATTGCAACTCCTGCACCTGAGTCCAAAATTGCCTTCGTGGTGTAGTCCTGGTAGGTGATGGGAAGGTAGGTGTTCCCTTCTTCACCTTCACACATATCTCCTATCTTATCCAAGGGGATTTCCGGTACTGTCCTATGGGATCCTACCCGGGAACGAGGTTTTGCAGTTTCAGTTACTTGACTAGCTACATATTTCCGCGCGTTTGGTCTATCCTCAGGCAGCTCTTCCAAAGTGAGATCGCGTTGCACCTTGGTGTCCGTTACTACCTCCGTGTTCCTCGGTATGACTGAGTCGTCGTTCCTTACCATGACTGTGGGTGCTCTCATACATGTGGACTTTGCTTCCCATGGGCCTGTGAAGTGGGGTAGCTCCTGTATGGAATTAGACTCAAAGTCCAATCTCTCATGAGATTGAGCACTCTCATGTTCCCCGTAAATTGATGGGATGTCTTGTGGGAATTGGTCGTGTGCATCGTCCACAAGTTCAAAAGGAGGGGCGACCTCACTTTCGTTATCCCATTTGTCTTCTTGAATCTCTCGTAGGAAGTCTGGTGCAAACCGATTCATAGAAGAAGAAGTGTCTGGCTCCGTAGAATTAGGTACATATGCTACCTGGGAAGGAGGGCTTATTCTATCGTTGGCTCTTTCCTCGTTGTCATAGATAGATGAAGCACAAGCTTCTTGGGGAGGATTACTTATGCTATTACTTTTCCGAACAGGCTCATATGCTCTCTGGGAAGGAATGTGGGTTACCTGTGGAGGTACATAAGCTTTCGAGGGAGGCTCCTGTGACCTTTGGGGAGGAAGATAGGCTCCTTGAGGAGGCACATGGGCTTCCTGAAGAGGCTGGCTTATCCGTTCTCTTGCCCTTTCCTTTCTTTGAGGGTTAGGCTCCTTTTCTGGCTGTGCAATTAGCCTCTCTAATCTTTCTAAGGAGGGAAAGGAGTCTGGTTTAGTGGAATTGGCCACATACACTTCTGACGGGGAATGCTTCATGTTTCTGCTTGCTTTATCTTTTTCTTGATTTTTTTCTTCCTTGGCAGATCTTGCAATTATTTCCTCTAACTTCTCTAGGAATCCATCCAAGTGTAATTGCGTTTTGGCTGAGCCCGAGTAATTGAAGAGGCGACTGGCTTCAAACATAGTCTGAGCCAATGCGACCATTTTCGCGCACAGTTTGGTTCTTTCTATCTCTAGGTCAGCTCTAGGATAGCACTTGGCATGATCCGTGACGTTTGGCCCTCCTTGGATTCTGGCCTGATATGCTTTGAGCATCATGTCTATGTCTTCAGGAGTGGGATCAGCTAACACTGATCCTACCCTAGGAGGTGGTGGAATCGTATGACGTGGTGGGGAAGGTGGTGGGTCAGATGGAGATGGTAGGGGTGGCGGCGGGGTATTGTGAGAGGGGATTTGAGAGGTGATTTCAGTTATCCTAGCTTTGGTTTCTCTTATGCTTTCCTCAAGTTCACTCATCTTTTTAGCCCATTGTCTTTTCATTCTTTCCCGACTATCTTTCCATGCTCTAGTCCTTTTCTTTATTATGCTCTCGGTTTCACTAGCCTCTGAGTTCTTATCCTGGTTTGTCTCTTGGTTTTGCTGCAATGCCTGAGCTCTAGTGACTACCTGCACTGGTGCAGTGGAAGTGACGCTTCCGGAGGAATCTACAACCAAACCAATCACATTGATCGGAGTGATTTTTGGCATATTATTGGGGTTCTTTGGGCACTCTCGTAAAAGATGCTCTTTTCCACAATCTTGGCAAAAACCTTGGATAGTCACTGACTGGGGTTGTGTAGTTGGGGGTAAGGGACAATCACGGATGAGATGATCTCCTTGGCATCTGTAGCACGGTCCTCTTGAGAATGGAGGTCTTACTTGCCTAGGTTGAAGCCTGGGGTTGGGGTTTGCATACATGACGTTCGTGTAATCTGACTCCCAACTAGGTTCACTTGGTTCCTCACTATAGTAAGACTCACCATGTTCTGGAGACTGCATGTAGTAAGCCTGGGGACTATCGACATGTGTAGAATCAAAGCTATGGTCACTTGGGTCACTTTCCGAGATCAATGGGGTTACTGGTACTATGGCCCTATTCAGGTTTTCTTCTGCAACAGCATACTTTACTGGAATCACGTTAGCGGGGTTTGGGGGCTGTTGAGCTAGTACCGGTTGGGGTCTCTGTTGGGCCTGATATTGTGGTTGGTAGGTTTGTTGGGGTCTAGCATATTGTGGTGGTGGATTTTGGTTTTGGTATCTGCCTTGTTGGTAGGGCTGCGGGTAGGGTTGCCTAACTGCCTGCTTGTTGTATGGGCAATCTTGTGCGGTGTGATTGGTGTATCTCCGTTCTATGGTGCAGTACTGGCTACTAGGGTTTACTTGGGGCTGAGCCATAATAGGGCAGACATTCGCCATATGGTCACCACCGCATGTATAGCATCTTTTCACAGGGGCAAACCTTGGGATTTGTTTGCTAGTTACACCTAATTTCTGAGCTACTTTTTCGGCAAGTTCCTCAATTGATGTGGACTGCGTGGAAGAGTGACTACATGCACTATCTGAATCTTTGTAGATTTTGGAAAGCTCTAGTTCTTCCCCTAGGTTATCTTCAATGTCAATGCACATGCGTACACACTCTTCTATAGTCCTAGGGTCTTTCAGATACACATAAGATCTCAATTTCGTACTCAACAATCCATCCAGGAATAAGGCTACTTGTTTAGCAGATGTGGGTAGCTCCGAAATAGGGCACCTTTCCAGATATTGTCTAAATCTTCTTCCGGCCAATCTGACAGTCTCTTGGGGGGTCTGTTTGAAGCTGTGGATCAATGAGGAGGTATTGTGTCTTATGCCGCTCTTAGAGAACTCTACAATGAATGCCTCTAGGAGTTGGTCTATGCTCCTGAACTGACGCTCATCTAATGGCTGAAACCATGTAAGTGCCGTGTTCCTAAGGGTTAGACCGAAGGCATTGTACTGCGTGAACAGATCTTCCACTTGTTCAGCTCTCAAGACTTGCTTGAACTCTGCCACATGATCATAGGGATCTCCTGTGCCGTCAAAGTAATTCTTCATGGACTTAACTAGCTGGGTGGGTCTCAAAGTTCTTGTGTGCTCTCTAGGCCTCGGCAGAGGGAATCCATCTACATTTCTTTGGTTCCTGTGGGCTCTATGCATCTCAGGTTCTACCCTATTCGTCTCTGTTCTCGTTCTTTCTCTGCCCACTGGGTTGGCAAAACTTACTTCTGGTCTATCTCTACTTCTGTCTCTTTGCGTACCATGAGCTTGGGAAGTTCCAGCCCCAGGGTGACCATAGGATACATTTGATCTTGGTTGAGGGAAAATAAATTCACCCTTCCAAGTGTAAGCATGCCTATCATTTTCTGTCACCACAAAGATCCATTCTGAAGCATGATCTAAATAGGTCACTCTGCCTGGGCTATCCGGATCCTTAAGCTCGTAGATCATGATATTTCCTATGTCTGTCGGCTGATTAGACTTATACCTCCAAAAGGCTTCATCAGTTTCTCGATTGAGGAGCAACTCTATGCTCTTGTTGTCTTGGGGGACCCATTCAGGCGTGATAATCCTAGTGAGAACTGATTTACCTCGAGGGGTTCTAGGTTCCGCACCCATGTTCCCTTGTTCCAGGTCACCTAAGTCCGCATCTGAGATTACATTCCCAAAGTCATCTGTCCTATCAGGGTGACTAGTGACTACATATATAGTTCCTTCTTTGTCCAGGTATGCACCATTTTCAAACTTGACAGCTGGGTGCTCTAGTCCAATGGATTGATCAGGATTTTTAATCTGGACCACGGATCTTCCTAGGCCGTCCTCATAGATGCTAGCACCTAGTCGGTTGGTCCTAAGATATTCCAGTTGTGTTTTGTAAGGGCCTTCTACCCTGTATAAATAAGGCACTCCTGAACTTCCCGTAGGTCTGTCCATGCCTTGAGACATTTCTGACTCACTGGTCTCCGAGCTAGGGTAATGAGAGTGGTGGCTCAACTGCTGGGCCCAAGATCTTGCAGTGTGATTGACACTAACCTCTGATGACCTAAGGCTTTGTCTTTCTCTTGCTAGGTGTCGTCCTGATCTAAGGTTCATATGCCTAACTGATTAGCCCAAATTTTTGCCCAGAGTACAACCTCGTTGCCGATCAATTGGTATTAGTCACTTGATTCTTTTTAGTTATTTTATCACGTTTGAGTTCTTGTCTGATATCACGTCGTTGGAATACTTGAGTGTTCTTCGTACTTTTAGGTTGATCGTTCCACGTTAGGTTCTTTCCTTTATGTTACCGACCGTACAGAGATTAGATTTTTATCTTGAACTTGGATTTTTAGGTAGTCTTCAACTTGATGACTGCCTATCGTCACTCTGACTTACTCCTACCTCTCGTCGTTCTTAGCCTAAGCTATGGATTGACAGAGGGGGTTAAAAGTGTCCAACCTTTTGTTTCCTGCTCGGTTGCCCTTGAGTGCCCAGGAAATGTGTTCCCAAGCTCGCACTTACACTTGCTTAGAACGCCTCTCGATGCTCTAGTGATTTTCAAGAAAACAATTCTAGGGACCCCTGACTTTGATCCCCCTGGGTATGGTCAACTTCAAAATACCCTCCCTGAAAATCCACGCATTAACTTTATAAAAAACAGTTGAGGGCGGGTAGTATATGCCACGAGCTTTCCAACAAGCCCAAGAGCTCAAAAATTGGATTTCGTATGAAAAAGTTAGGACTGTTCAGGGTTTAGGGAGTTAAATCAGAATTCAACACAAGCTAACAGTCAAACAGGAATACTCGAGTAGCTTGTGGCATGGCCTCGCGATGCAATACTACACCCTAGTGTTTGTCCCTCACTCAATCAAAATTTAGACCAATAATTTTGCCTTGAAAATTTGACCTAATTTGCCCTTCTAACGCGTTCGCAAAGTCTGTCGGTCGCGATTGACAGGTCAGTCGCGATCGACGTGTCGATCGCGATTGACAGGTCCGTCGTGGCTGTCAGTCGCGATTGACTGGTCAGTCGCGATTGACAGGGGTTACGAAAAGTCAATCAGTCGTGGTCAAAGGGTCGTTGACTGTGTCGGTCGCGATTGATGAGTCGATCGCGATTGACAGGTCGGTCGCGAGGGTCTGTCGATCGTGGTCAAACAGTCGTTGACCGTGTCGGTCGCGATTGACAGAGTCGTCGTGGTCTGTCCGTCGTGGTCAAACCGTCGTTGACTGTGTCGGTCGCGATTGATGAGTCGATCGCGATTGATGACTCGATCGCGATTGACACGTGTCACGCGTATGGTCAGTCGGTAGTGGTCAATCGGTCGTTGACTCTGTCGGTCGCGATTGACAGAGCCGTCGTGGGCTGTCGGTCGCGATTGACGTGTCGATCGCGATTGACAGATCTGTCCGTCGTGGTTTGTCGATCGCGATTGATAGAGCGATCGCGATTGACAGAAATCTGTGGAATTTCAAAAAACTAAACACATTTTTGGGAAGCTCTAGGCCTGTAGGTCATGGATATGCACTTTGTTTAGCAATTAGAGCAAGTTTTCAGTCGGTCGCGATTGACAGAGCTCGGCGACACACAGACAGTTACTCAGATTTCCGTACCTGCGCAGGGTGCTGGGGATGATGATGCGGCTTGTACCTGCAGAATGCTCACAAAACATGCAAAAAATAGCACCTGCAAATTCGCTCTCTCGCTCTCTCTCACAAGTGAAATGAGGGAAATGAGGTGGAGATGGGGATATAGTCAAAAAACTGAAATTTTCGCGATGATGGAGATGGACGTGGGAGATGGTGATGATGATGATGGTGATGATGATAGTGAAGAAAGTAAAAGAAAATCGATGAGCGTGAAGAAAATACCTACAACTCCAACGCGTCAACTCTACGTCTTACCATCACACGCTCGTCCTCAAAGCTCGATCCCCGGCAACGGCGCCAAAATTTGGTGTAGCTCAATGATGAGTAGCACCTCCTTTAATGTCAATCCGGGAAGACGTGAGGATGGTATGAAGACCTCGAGCAAGTGGCGGCACAAGTGCGTGAGTGAGAAGCACACAAGCATGCACACACATACACACACACGCGCACACACGGCAAGACAAAGAGAGAGAATCAATGGAGTTCTTTATATTACTTTCACAAGCTCTTACAAGTTCGTTTCAATTACAATCTAACCTCAAAAATGAGCTCTCTAGTTCTTTTTATAGTTTTTGACTAGCTTTTGGCCCTGTCCAGACCTAGTGTCCGGCCTAGTTAAAAATTAGGTTCCAGGGCTTATTTGGGGGCTCAAACGAGATCTAAAAAATACGAAAATTGGTACGCAACTACTTCTAAGGCTCCTCAAGCTCAAGGACTCCTTGGCTTGCACAAAATGGAGCTACAAAAATGTGAAATGATATTTACAAATGATTGTTAGTGATAAAAATCACTATTGTTGTAGGGATTTCTTCTCGTGATCTGCCATACATATCTTCGAGCTCCCTACTTGCTCTTCCTCCCTGCATGTCCATCTCTTGATTTGCATTAATGTCTTGAAAAAATATTGGCCTACTTGCCATATCTTCTTTGACTGCCCTATTTGCTTGTGCTGTCCCTTCGCTCTGACTCCCTTCTTTGACTTTCACGTCTTGTAAGTCCTGGTGTACCAAGGCTACTGCCAACACCTCTGGTTGCGGGGTGGTGTAGTACTCAGAGTACATTGCTTGTTCACAAGCAAAAAGATGGAGCAGGTGTGTTGGCTTCGGTGCGAAGATTTCCGAGTGATACTCCCATAAACCTGATCTGAACATTTCTTCGAAGGTCTGTTTGTAACATGCAGAGAGGTATTTGATGCGTGCATGCCAGGCGTAAGCCACACGAGTAGTGGGGGTGGTGCTCATGTCATACACCAAGTCATAATTTCCATTGTTGAACCCCGGGAGACGTACCTGTGGTGTGGCTGCATTTCTAAAAGTTTTCAGGACTACCTGCATCATATCTAAGATTTTAAGCATCATTTGAGCTGCTACATCTTGCATGGGCTTCAATCGCGGCATCCAGTGGCGAATTGTTCCCATCATGTATGCTACCGACGGTGGTCCCTGTGGTGGCGCAATGTACGGGTACTTTAGCCATTCCTTGCATTGCGCATTGTTCTGCACTTTGATATTGAATGCCTTCCAAGACCTGCGGCGTGGAACTGGACCGTAGCATGGATTGTATAGGAGGTGTAAAGGCACGTTGTTCCATGTACGTAGCATTTCTAGATATGTTTCTAGAAGTTTCTGCCGCCAGGTGGGTTGACGAATTTTGCCTTTTTGCACCTCTGGAGGAAGGTCTTCGGGTTGAAATTGGGTAGCAAAGGTAGGAATCTGACCTGTGACTCTCTGTATTTCTGCATTATAATCAGCCAAGATAATATAATAAGGCCTGTATTGGAGTTCAGATGAGAGGATAAGGCGTCTCGATGACAGGTTCTTGAAGTAAGCCGATTGTAGCACAGTTTCCTCTATGACCCTCATGGCCTGATTTTGCACTACTGTGCGCTCTTCGTGAGAACTCCCGATTTCCTCCACTTGACGTAGCCATGGAGGCCGTGGTGCCTCGAATGTGTCCTGAGCTTCTTCCGTTTGTTGGCCTCCTGGGAAGGGTTGTGGGTCCTATTCTTCTTCTAATGTCTGTTCCACAGGAATTTGTACTACTTCTTCGTCAGTGGGAGCCTCTGGAGGGGAAGGTGGTCTATCATATTGTAGTAGACGTGCTTGCAGTTCGGTGACCTGTTTCTGGAGATCTTTTAAGGCTTCTGAGTCTGTGAGAAGTGAAGCCGCGGAGGGGGTGGTTGGAGAGGCTGCTGTTGTTTCTTTTTGGTGTTTCTGCTTTAGTTGACCCAGTTCCTCTGATAGCTGGTCATGTGCTTCAAGCAGCATGGCATAGTCTTCCAATATGATCTTGATATTATCGGGGGTCACTGCTTGAAACTTTGATGGGTTGATGGGTGCCCCAGGTGTGCTCTCAATAGCTGCTTCCAGGTTCTCTTGATTTTGTACTTGCAGGCATCGATTCTCTTCCTGAGCGGCCGCAAGATGTCGCTTGAGTAGGGCCATATTTCGCTGAAGCTTTGAATTGTGTTCCAGCTGTGTCCGTAGGTGACCTTCTACCACCTGTATCGCTTCCTGATCTGTATTCTGTAACTGTACCTCCAATATGCCATGAGCCTCTTGGAGAGTTTGGAACTGTGTGTGGAGGCGAGCATTTTCCTCCTCTAGTGCAGCAAGGCGGTGCTGTAGTGTCTCTGAGTGCTCGTGCAGGCGTTCATTCTGTTGCTGGAGCTGATTGTAATCTGTCCTTAAGTTTGATATACAAGCTAGCATGGTGTCCAATGCATTTCCTATAGATGAGTGGGTGGTGTTTACAGTGGAAGATGCATGGGAAGGGAATTGGGGAAGGGGAAGAGTGAATGATGTGTCTATTGAAGTCGTGTGTGTGGGTGAAATTAGTGGAGGGGGAATGGGAGGAGGTGGAATCGTTGGGGGAGGTGCCGTGGGTGGTGAAATGTCCATACTTTCAGGAGTGGGTGCGAGTGTGGGGTCTGCCATATACATTGGAATGGTAGGTGGTGTGTGTGTGAAAGTGGTGAATAGATGAGAAGTGGGGTGGGGAGCTGAAAAGAAAGGAAATGGTTGAGACCTGGGTTGAAAAGTTCTAGCAAGGAGGTTATGGAGGGATTGTAGAAATGGAGAGATGGAGGTCGGGGGTTGAGGTCGTAGATTTGAGGAGGGCATGAAGGGTTGCGTGGTAGCAGGAAAACCCATGAATGTGGATCTAGGGTCAGGATGACCTATGGCTGAGGGCATGGGGGATGGTTGTCCTAGGGCAGGCTCTATGAGCGGTTCGGTGGATTGTGTAGTGATGGGGGTTGCTTCATAGATTGGGTTATCAGAGGTAGAGAATAGGGTTGAACTAGAGATGGGAGTACGGAAGATGAAGGTTGGTTCGGTGGGTTGAGTGGTCGAGGTGATTTCCACTGTTTCTGCTCTAGGAGGCGATGGTGGGGGTGTGGGTGGTAGTGGCTCGGTGGATTCCTCATGGGTGATTGGGTGCTCTTGGCTAGCCGTTTCGGTTGCTTGGGCAGTTGTCCTGATGGGTTCAGATGTAATAGTTGGCTCTTCTGCAGCTGTAATGGGAATCTGGATATTCTTACCTGAGCGTGGTCATGTCTGGAACCTTCGTGGATCATATTGAACTGGAGACCTCCTAATGGCAGTGCACACTACTTCCACTACCCCATATGTTTCTGCCATCAATAAGAGACCTTCCCTATATTCTGAGTCAACTCCTGCTTCTTCCAACAGCTGAGTCATGAGTACTCTACTGCTCTGTTCGGTGAGCAGTTGTTGCGATCGCACTCTTTCCATAATTTGATACAGCCTTCGGAGTTCTGCTGTATAGGCTGGGGCTTCAGTGGTCTCTTCTTCATATGCTTCTTCTTCTTCTAGGTGTCCTTGTTGTTGACCTTGCTGAGCGTCACTCCAATGTACATGGCGGTCGTCTGTAGATTTCCTTCTTCTTCGTGAAGATGTGCCTTGTTCTTCTGCATCTGAATAAAACTCTACATCAGAGAATTGTGTACTTTGTAAGAATGCTTCGAAGTCCTGGGGATCCATTCCTTCAGCATCTCCAGTTGCAGCAAATTCAAATTCAGGTGGAGCAGGAGGAGCTGAAGGGGTAGCTTGTGTCGTAGTTTCAGATCCCGACCTGGGTATCCTAATGGTAAAGGGAGGTACAGTGGTCTCCCTTCGTGGCGATACCTCCGGAGTAGTCAGAACTTCCCTTGTCTGGACACAAGGGATCGCACCCCTCATGCGCTTGGATTGATGTGTGGACGTTTTGAACTTCTTAAACATTTGTAATTGTGCCCAAGTTAAGGCACGTTCAATGGGAACATCGTATGCTAGGCACCGGTAAATAATGCGTGTGATTGCACAACAACCGTTCACCACTAATTTCCTAGAAGATCTTTTATTTGCTTCATACAATTGATCTATAATCCATACCGGCAGCTTAATTGGTAACGCACCTGCTTCCGCTAAGTAGAGAGCGAACCAGATTCTTTTGTGTGGTTGTGTGAAGCGGTCTTGGCCGAGGAAAGCAAAATGTTGCATGCACATACGGAGAGGGATGGACACGTTTGGTGTGAGTGCTGCCATGTCTTTAAGCTTCAATAGTTTCCTATCCTTCATGTTAGTAGGAACGAGAGCATCCTTTTCAGAGGGTACATGTGTGCCGTGCATATTCAAAGCATCACTCACCAACTCCACAGTAAGTTCAAACCTCTTCAACTCGTTGTTGCCCAGCAAGGAAGGAAGAACAAATGATCCGGGTTTGTCCTTTTCTTCATTAGCTTGTAATGTGGAGACCAAATAGTAGCATCGGAGGAGATCTGGTTTAGGTAGTGGTGCTTCAAAGTATTCTGCTAGCCTGGCACGTTGCCATATGGTCTGGAGATCCTCGGTGTTCTGTAGAGTCTCGAACTCCTTGGAGAAGAATTGGAATCGAACCCATGATCTATCATAGTCGCACTTAGACTCCCATATATACTTGGCCTCTCCTAATGGACCTGGCATGCCATTGAACCAGTGAGAATTGGCATGGACTCTTTCTGTGATCCCTGTGGGTGGATCCGGTACCGGGATTTGCTGAAGGTGTTGCAGCTCCACAGGTCGTTCAGTTGGTGGCACATCCACAGGTAGACTATCCACATCGATTCCTGCAGTAAGTATTCCTACTTGTGAGCTCGGACCTGTCGCTTTTGCCATGTCACTTCTTGCCTTCTGATTCTGTGAGAATATAGAAACATATGTTAATATTGTAAGGGACAAGTTAAAATCGTTTTTTGTCCCCATTACAACATTATCATGAGGTTCGGGAGAGATTAGTAGGTTAATAAGTGCTCGGTGCTTGTGTGTGTAGTTAGGAATTGGTTGGACCTAAGAGTTAAGTGGAATGATGTAGTATGAGCGTGACGTAGTTAGTAGGTGGTCATGGATTTACAACTGGGGTCTGGGGGTTTATTACAAGTTTTAGGTTTCCAAATACAGTGGATGGCTTTGGGTCTTGGTTTTGTGGAGATTCGGGAGGGTTGCATGAGTAATTCTGCTGGAAGTTGTTGTGCCATTGGGACCCATTTACGAGTGAGTCTGTGCGTGCTTCTAGGTGGTAGTGAGTTCAAGTGTATCAGACAAGAGTGGGTCGCGGCTGCTTGAGCGAGTGAACCCTGTCGTGTATGATGTGAATTGTGTGGGGATAGTTGAGCCCGCAAGCAAGCCTTAGGCACCCAAATTTGTCTTGATTGTGGGTCAGCCTTCATCGACTTCTTGGGTACCCAAATGGATTTCACTTTCTCAATAGAGGTTTTAGGAGTCCTCTTATTAGCATCAAGTCGTTGATTACTAATAGGAAGTTGAGACCGGTGTTGCAGCTTAGTTACGGCCGGCAGCTCGTCTTTCCGCACCCACATTTGTTTCATCGGCTGAGTTGTTCTGCTTCGCACGTTCTTTTGGTCTCTCGCCGGGAGAGTCTTCAGTGATTGATCTGCCCTTAGTTGCTGCCTCTTCTGGCCTTTGGAAAAGAAGGGAGTTCCCTTGTGGTTCTGACTCCTTTTTTGAGATCTTCATTCTTCTGCATCACATAGCCTTGGACAAGAACAGCATGGTCAACTTCATGTGCACCCCTGGAGGGACCAGGAGTCCGTGTTTTTTCTAGTTCCTTGAGTGCTCCATTATTTAACTCAATTGTAATTCTAGTTTGATTCACCCATACCTGAAGAAGTCCACTTCTTAGGTTTAAGTTGACTGCTTGGTCATAGATCCAGTCTTGACCCAAGACAAGAGGTTCAGTGAGATCCTCATCTTGACACACTAGTACTTTAACTGTCATTGCCTCATCATGAATATAGAGGGGAAGTTCCACGTCGCCTATGCAAGGGGTTTCCACGCCTCCCATCCTATGAGATATGCTTCTACAGGATTGACAGTTAATTGCAACTCTTGATAGTAAGACAATTTAACAGCACTAGTGGCTGCACCTGAGTCAATCAAGGCTCTTACAGTCCTTGCACTCTTTCCTTGTCCTATATCTAAGGTTATGAAAGGGCGTCGATCAGTGATCCTAAGTGAGCTAACACCTAAAACTTCACACATAGCTACGTCATATCCTTGATCTGCATATGCATCTTGCCTAGGGTGCTCTCTACCTTGTCTTCTTAATCTCATTCTCCGTATGCGCTCTAGGGCTTCTGCTTGAGCTTCTTCTTGAATTCGTTTTTCCTCCTCTTTACATTGCTTAGCAGTATTGAGTCGACTTAGCATTTCCTCCGTGAGGGGTTCCTGATACAACTTGACTCTGCATCCGCTAATATAGTTTGGGTGAACATCACCCTCTAAAGTGGCTAGTTGTACTGCTCCACTCGTGGAGATCCTATTGATGATCATAGGTCCGTAGCCTCTCTTTTCTAGCTTCCTTGCGTGTTGTTTCAATGTGTAGACTAAAACTAGATCTCCTGCTTTCAATCCCTTATCCTTCACATGGGCATCAAAGTATGCTTTTTGTCTCTTCTTAGCTGCATATATCCCTGCAGCTGCTCTCAGTCTTGTTTCTCCTAATCGTTCAAGGTCAAAAAGTCTAGAGGAGAGTTCATGACTCGTCCATTCATGCTCTTGTGCCACTTTCAATGTAGGTATCAAAAAGTCTAGAGGTAGCACAGCATTTTGACCAAACACCATTTGAAAGGGCGTGGCTTGGAGTACCGTTTTGTAGGCGACTCGATATGCCCAAACAGCGTGGTGTAGCTGTTTGTCCCAATCAGAGCGTTTGTTGTTCACTAATTTCGTCAATACATTGCATAAGATTTTGTTGGTGCTCTCAGCCTGGCCATTTGCTTGAGGGTGATAGGGGGCAGACTTCTTATGTATTACCAAGAATTCTTGGAGCAGATTTTCAATAACTTCATTCAAGAAGTGAGTGCCTCTATCACTAACTAGCTCTATAGGTAGCCCGTATCTAGTGAATACATTTTCAAACAAGAATTTAGCAGTTGTCTGAGCGTCGTTCTTTGTTGTAGCTTTTACCTCTACCCACTTTGTTAGATAGTCTGTCGCAACAATGATATATTCTGCATGGGAACCCTTAGCTGGGGGATTAATAGGACCTACGAAGTCTATTCCCCACTTAGAGAATGCACGTCCACCCATCATAGGTTTCAGTGGCATCTCATCTTTACGTATAGGATACTGAGTTCTCTGACAGACATCACATCGTTTCACATAGGCATGTGCATCCATGTGAAGGGTCGGCCACCAGAAGCCCGCAAATAGTATTGCCTTGATCACCCGATCTGGTCCAAAGTGCCCTCCTGCTACACCTTGGTGAGCAGTTTCCAAGATCTTAAGATACTCACTCTCATGGACACATAGTCTCAGGTAACCATCTTTACCACGCTTGTATAGATTATCACCAATGAGTGAATAATCCTGGGCTTCTTGTTCTAAACTCCTTTGCCTAGCCAGAGTCATGTCTGGAGGGAATGTTCTCGTCCTTAAGAAGGATACTAGAGGTTCACTCCAATCTGGCACTATGGACACTTGATAAAGAGTGGCATGTTCCACAGGTGGTTTAGTGCAACAGATTGGGCATTCCTTGCACAACCTTTGGACATCAGCTTCCATAGTTGGCCAATGTACTCCGAGTCTCCTTAGTGTCTGTAAGGTTCGTTGCTTTGAGTAGTGTTGCTCTAATGCGCCTACATGTGCTAATTGCAACCACTTCGCATACTCGTCCTCTTCTACACAACAAGCCAAGATTCCTTGATCCGTGTGCTTGTACATGCTTCCTGCCATGATGTGGTACTTTTGGGCTTTCACAACCTCTCTATTCTGTGTGTTTACTACTGGATGGTTAGGCCCGTATGTCAATACTGGCACCAATGGCTTAGCCCACTGCGGCACCACTTCCAAATTAAACAAGTAAGCATCAGGGAGGTCATCTGATACTCCTTGTGGGGCTTCTCCAGATGTGAGCCTAGAGAGATGATCTGCTCTCAAATGAGTCCTCCCTTTCCTTACCACAACCTCAAAATCGTATTCCATTAGCAGGAGAAACCATCTTACTAATCTTCCTGTATTGCATGGCTTGTTTACGAGATATAGCAATGCCTGATGATCAGTAAAAAATTTAAACTTATTTGCAAGCAAATAGTGTCTAAATTTCTTAACTGCATATACCATGCCTAAGCCTTCTCTCTCAGTAGTGGTGTAATTCTGTTCAGCTGCATTCAATTGTCGACTAGCATAGGCAATTGGAAGATCCATATTACCTTCACCAGTAGGTTGCGCGAGTACACACCCAATAGCAAAATTGGATGCATCCACGTGAACATGGAATGGCTTGTTCCAATCTGGTGTGGTCAAGATTGGTGCTGAACATAATCTTCGTTTAAGCTCCTGGAAGGAGTTCTCACATTCATCAGTCCACTCAAAGTTAGTCAGAAGTCCGTACATGGGCTTTGCAATGACAGCATACATGTGAATGAACCGACGGTAGTAACCACAATGTCCCATGAAAGCTTGTACTTCCTTGACATTCCTTGGCCTAGGTAGCTTTGCTATAGCTCTCACTTTCTCTTCGTCAGTAGATATGCCATTCTTTGACACTATGTTTCCTAAACTCTTGCCTTGCCTGACCATAAAAACGCACTTTTCTGGGTTCAGGCAGACTTGATATTCCCTACATTTGTCAAAGATTTGTCTGAGTTCAGGAATATGGGTTTGTCTAATGTTGGAATGAGCACAAAGATCATCAACATAGACCTCTAAATTCTTCCTCAAGAACTCTTTAAATACATGACACATCAGTCTTTGGAAGGTAGCTGGTGCATTGGTAAGCCCAAAGGGCATTACTCTAAAGGCAAAAATGCCCCATTCAGTGGCAAAAGCTGTCTTATGCTGATCTTCTGGCGCTATGGCTACTTGATTGTAGCCCGAAAATCCATCAAGAAAGCTGTACACTTCCTTGCCTGCCACTCTTTCTAAGAGATGTTCTGTGATGGGAAGCGGATAGTTATCTCAAATAGTGGCTGCATTAACCTTTTTCAAGTTAATGCATACGCGCAGCTTTCCATTTTTCTTGGGCACCACTATGATGGGGGATACCCATTCAGTGTGCTCAATTTCATAGATGAATCGAGCTTCAACCAGTCTATCTATCTCTTCTTTGATCTTAGCAGCGTAATTATCGTTATATGTGTAGGGCTTTTGCTCAGAGGGTTTAGCATCTGAGGTCATGGGGATAGTGTGTGAGCATATATCAGGGTCAACACCTTTCAAATCCTTGTAACTCCAAGCGAACACATCTCTGTATTCTCTTAGCAAGGCTATCAACGCATGCTCTTCTTCCTCTGTTAGGTCATGGCCTATGTACGTGCATCTCTCCTCTCCTTCTTCTAGGGCCACTACTATTTTCTTGGTGGTTTCTTTGTTATCACAGGCCTCTCCTGATTGTGCCTCTCGTTTAGGCATTCTTATCATGACCCTCCTGTCATCTATCTCATACTTCTTAAAATTTCCCGGAACCTCAAACAACGATTCTTCCTCTTCTGGTGAGACTTCTTTCTTCTTTCGTTTCTTCCCTTCTTCCTTCGGGGTCACATGTGTTGCTAATCTTACATCATTTGTAAGCTCTCCATGTTTCTGGGGTTGAAATTCTACTTCATGGAAGTATTCTTCATCTGATGCAAATGGTGGGTCCATAATGATTGACTCTAGATCGGAGTCGCTTGCATCCTCAAATGCATCAGGGCTAGGTTCGCATTCTTCTAGAACTGCCTCTCCCATGATTGGCTCTATGGAGAAAACTGAAATGTCATAGCCATCCTCATCACAGTGGGGTGTCCATTGTTCTTCATTGATGGCTACGCCCATTGTTGCTAAAATTTCTGCCCAGCCATGGGGTTCAAATTCCTCATCAGGAAAGACTACAGGTGCATAGGCTGGGTCTTGAATGGGTCTATGAGTGTCGTTTGCACCTATTTCTCTGGCCTTTTCTCTCTTCTCTTCCTCTACTGCTACTTTGCACATCCATAAGTGAGTGTCTTCATGCATTCACGAGGATCCGGATTCTATGGAATGCACAGACTCTGTATCATCTTTGGCTCTATGGATGGGATTCCATTGGATAGGAGGTACATCTCTATGAGAGTAATCTTTAAGATTGACTTTGGTCGTAACACCCAAGTGCTGCAGGTACAAAGAATTGGTTCCCCAGTCCTGTACCACTTGCAACTGTCGCATAAATGGTCTTCCCAAAATCATCTCATAGGCATGATTTTTGCTGAAGTCACATATAGCAAATGTATGCTCAAACTCGACACCACAGGTGGTGAGAGTTATTCCTTCTAGCAATCCTAAGGGTCTCTCAATATGACCATCGGCCATCTGCAATTTCATTCTCGTTGGCCTGAGTGCTGGCTTGCCCCAACGCTTCCATAGGGAAGTGGTGGCAATTGCAACTCCTGCACTTGAGTCCAAAATCGCCTTGGTGGTGTACCCCTGGTAGGTAATGGGAAGATAGGTGTTACCTTCTTCGCCTTCACACATATCTCCTATCTTATCCAAGGGTATTTCTGGCACTGTTCTCTGGGATCCTACCTGGGAACGAGGTTTGGCTATTTCTGGTACTTGTTTGGCTACATGTTTCCATAATCCAGGTCTAACCTTGGGTAGCTCTTCTAACCTGAGATTGCACTGCACTTTAGTGTTTTTCACTACCTCTGTGTTCCTAGGTAAGACTGAGTCCTCATTTCGTACCATGACCGTAGGTGCTCTCATACAGGTGGACCTTGCTTCCCATGGGCCTGTGAAATGGGGTAGTTCCTGTAAAGAATTAGACTCGAAGTCTAATCTTTCTTGAGATTGGGTACTCTCCTGCTCTCCATAAATGGATGGGATGTCTTGCGGGAATTGGTCATGTGCCTCATCCACAAGTTCAATAGGAGGAGGGACTTCACTTTCTTTAGCCCATTTGTCTTCTTGAATCTCGCGTAGGAATTCTGGTGTGAACCGATTCATAGAAGATGATGTGTCTGGGTCCGTAGAGTTAGGCACATAGGCTTCAGGCACGTAGGCTTCCTGAGCAGGTATGCTTACTCTTTCACTTGCCTTGCCCTTGTGTTGAGGGGCGAGTTCCTTTTGTGATTGTGCCATTAGATTCTCTATTCTTCCTAGGGAAGGGGGGTTATCTGGTTCAGTGGAATTGGGCACATAAACTTCCGATGGGGGATGGGTCATGTTTTTGCTTGCTTTATCTCTTTCTTGATTCTTTTCTTCCTTGGCAGATCTTGCAATTATGCCCTCTAACTTCTCTAGAAGTCCATCCAAGTGTAATTGCGTCTTGGCTGAGCCCGAGTAATTGAAAAGGCGACTGGCTTCAAACATAGTCTGAGCCAATGCGACCATTTTCGCGCAAAGCTTGGTTCTTTCTATCTCTAGGTCAGCTCTAGGGTAGCACTTGTCATGATCCGTGACATTTGGCCCTTCTTGGATTCTGGCCTAATATGCTTTAAGCATCATGTCTATGTCTTCAGGAGTGGGATCAGCTAATACTGATCCTGCTTGGGGTGGTGGGTGGGTTACGTGGGGTGTCTTAGAGGGTGGAGGGATGGAGGGTGATGGGGATGGTAGCGGTGGGAATGTGTGAGAGTGCGGTTGAGATGTGATCTCTATGATTTTGGCCTTGGTTTCTCGTAGACTTTCCTCAAGTTCACTCATCTTCTTTGCCCATTGCCTTTTCATACGTTCACGGCTATCTCTCCAAGCTCTTGTTCTCTTTTTATTTTGGCTCTCAGTATCGCTAGCGTCTGGGCTCTTTTCCTTGCTTACCCCTTGGTTTTGCTGCATTGCTTGAGCTCTCGTGACTACCTGTACGGGTGCAGTGGAAGTGACACTTCCGCTGGAATCTACCACTAACCCAATAACATTAATCGGGGTGATTTTTGGCATATTGCTGGGATTCTTGGGGCAATCTCGTAAGAGATGTTCCTTTCCGCACTCCTGGCAAAAGCCTTGGATCGTCACTGATTGGGGTTGTGTACGTGCAGACATGGGGCAATCACAAATGAGATGATCTCCTTGACATCTGTAGCATGGTCCTCTCGGGAATGGAGGTCTTACCTGCCTAGATTGAGGCCTAGGATTGGGGTTTGTATACATGAGGTTTGTGTGATCTGACTCCCAACTAGGTTCACTCGGCTCTTCACTATAGTAGGACTCACCATGTTCAGGAGATTGCATGTAGTAAGCATGGGGACTATCAACATGTGTAGAATCAAAGCTATGGTCACTGGGATCACTTTCTGAAAGCACTGGTGTCATAGGGACTATAGCTCTATTCAGGTTTTCTTCTGCCGCTGCATATTTTACTGGGATCACATTAGCTGGGGCAGGAGGTTGTTGTGCTAACACAGGCTGAGGCCTTTGGTGGTTTTGGTATGGTTGCTGATAAGGTTGTTGTGGCCTGCCATATGGCTGTGGAGGGCACGGGTTCTGGTATCTTCCCTGTTGAGGGTATGGCTGAGGGTAGGGTTGCCTAACCACCTGCTTGTTGTATGGGCAATCTTGCACCGTGTTAATGGTGTACCTTCGTTCTATGGTGCAGTACTGGCTACTAGGATTAACTTGGGGTTGGGCCATAATGGGACACACATTCGCCATGTGGTCGCCACTACAAGTATAGCATCTTTTCACTGGGGCAAATCTAGGAATTTGTTTACTCGAGATGCCTAATTTTTGAGCTACTTTTTCCGCAAGTTCCTCGATTGATGTGGATTGCATGGAAGAGAGGTTAGAGGCACTATCCGCATCTTTGTATATCTTGGAAAGCTCTAACTCCTCCCCTAGGTTATCCTCGATGTCAATGCACATGCGCACACACTCTTCTATGGTCCTAGGGTCCTTCAAGTACACATAAGATCTCAATTTAGTACTTAGCAATCCATCCAGGAATAAAGCCACTTGCTTAGCTGGTGTGGGTAGCTCCGAAACAGGGCATCTTTCCAGATATTGCCTAAATCTCCTTCCTGCAAGTCTCACGGTCTCTTGCGGGGTTTGCTTGAAGCTGCGAATCAGCGAGGAGGTATTATGCCTTATGCCACTCTTAGAGAATTCAATAATGAAAGCTTCGAGGAGTTGGTCTATGCCCCTGAACTGTCTCTCATTTAGTGGCTAAAACCATGTCAAGGCAGTGTTCCTAAGGGTCAGACCGAAGGCATTGTACTGTGTGAATAGATCCTCCACTTGTTCCGCTCTCAGGACTTGCCTGAACTCAGCCACATGATCGTATGGGTCTCCAGTGCCATCGAAGTAGTTCTTCATGGACTTAACTAGCTGAGTTGGCCTCAGAGTCCTTGTGTGCTCTCTAGGTCGTGGTAGAGGGAACTCATCCACATTTCTTTGATTCCTGTGAGCTCTAAGTATCTCAGGTTCTACTCTATTCGTTTCCATCCTCGTTCTTTCTCTGCCCACTGGGTTGGCAAAGCTGACTTCTGGTCTATCTCTACTTCTGTCTCTTTGAGTTCCGTGAGCGTGGGAGGTTCCCGCTCCTGTGTAACCAAAGGACACGTTCGATCTTGGTTGGGGGAAAACGAATTCACCCTTCCAAGTGTAAGCATGCCTATCATTCTCTGTAACCACAAAGATCCTCTCTAAGGCGTGATCTAGGTAGGTCACTCTGCCTGGGCTATCAGGATCTTTAAACTCATAGATCATGATTGTTCCTATATCATTTGGCCGATCAGATTTATACCTCCAAAAGGCTTCGTCAGTCTCTCGGTTCAGAAGCAAATCTATGCTCTTGTTGTCTTGGGGAACCCATTCAGGTGTGATAATCCTAGTGAGAACAGATTTGCCTCGGGGGGTTCTAGGTTCTGTACCCATGTTTCCTTGCTCTAAGTCCCCTAAGTCCGCTTCTGAGATCACATTTCCAAATTCATCCATCCTATCTGGGTGACTGGTGACTACGTATATGGTTCCCTCTTTGTCCAAGTATGCTCCGTTTTCAAATTTGACAGCTGGGTGCTCTAGTCCAATGGATTGATCAGGATTCTTAATCTGTACCACAGATCTTCCTAGGCCGTCCTCATAGATGCTGGCACCTAATCGGTTGGTCCTAAGGTATTCCAACTGCGTTTTGTAAGGGCCTTCTACCCTGTGCAAGTAAGGCACCCCCAAACTTCCTGTAGGTCTCTCCATACCTTGAGACATCTCGGATTCACTAGTCTCAGAATTTGGGTAGTATGAGTGGTGGCTCAACTACTGGGCCCACGACCTAGCAGTGTGTTTGACACTAGCCTCTGAAGACCTAAGGCTTTGTCTATCCCTTACTAGATGTCGCCCTGATCTAAGGTTCATAAGCCTAGCTGAATGGCCCACTTTTGCCCAAGTACAACCTCGTTGCAGAGTCCTTTTGTATCAGCTACTTGATTCTTTTTAGTTGATTCCCGTTGTTAAAATTCTTGTCTGATATCACGTCGTAAGGTATATTTGAGTGTAGCTTCGCACTTACAGTTGATCGTTTCACGTTAAGTTCTTTTCCTTTAAAGTTCTCGACAGTACACAGATTATGTCCTTAGCTTGAACTTGAAAGTTTAGGTGTGCTTCAACTTGACAATTGCCCATCGTCGCCCTGACTTACTCCAACTTCTAATCGTTCTTAGCCTAAGCTAGGAATTGACGAAGGGGAGTTGAGAGTATTCCGACCTTTCTTGTTGATCCTTGCTCTTTAGTGCTCGAGAAGTTGATTCTCAAGCTTGCACAAAGCCCTTGCTTGGATGCTCTCAATTGCTTCTCAATAGACCTGCATCAGTCCCAAGATTAGCTCCAAGTTGACCTTTCAATTGACAGACAATTTACTTCAGACACTTTTTTAATGTCCCTTGTTCCCCCTTTTTGTATTGCTAAAAATTTCCTCTAGAGCTCCCATGGTGTTCCTACCCCTCAGTGTGCCAACTTCCAAATATCCTATCTGAAAAGCAATGCAGTATTCTTATAAAAAACAATTGAGGGCGCGTAGTATATGCCACGAGCTTTCCGACAAGCCCTAGAGCTCAAAAAATGGACTTCGTATGAAAAAGTTATGGCCGTTCAAGGTTTAGGGGGTTAACTAGACAAACAGAACCTTTCAGGGGTTTTAATGCATTTTTCTAAGGCCTTTGCAAGTGTATGAGTATTTGAGAGTGCAAATATGCCCAAAATTTAGCCTAAATCTCCAAAAAAATTTACCCCTTAATTTTTGCCGAAAATGTCTGTCTATCGCGATAGACGGTGTCTGTCGCGATAGATGGTGTCTATCGCGATAGATGGTGTCTGTCGCGATAGACTGGTCTGTCGCGATAGACGGTGTCTATCGCGATAGACGCTGCCTGTCGTCTGTCGTGATTTGGTCTGTCGCGATAGACGGTGTCTGTCGCGATAGACGCTGTCTGTCGTCTATCGTGATTTGATCTGTCGCGATAGACGGTGTCTGTCGCGATAGATGGTGTCTGTCGCGATAGACTGGTCTGTCGTCTGTCGTGATTTGGTCTATCGCGATAGACGGTGTCTGTCGCGATAGACTGGATCTGTCGTGGAGTTTTGGTCTGTCGTGATAGACGGGGTCTATCGTGGGTCTCTGTCTGTCGTGATAAATGGTGTCTGTCGCGATAGATAGTGTCTGTCGCGATAGACGGTGTCTATCGCGATAGACGGTGTCTGTCGCGATAGACTGAAATAACGCAAATTTTTGAGAAACTTTTAGTGATTTAGAGTGCTCTAATGGTGTAGGTTACCGTGCCAAACACGCATTCACAAAATATTAAGTTTTTCTGTCTGTCGCGACAGACAGAGGTCGTCGTCCTGGGACCTGTGCAGAGTCTGTCGTACCTGCGCACACTGTTGGAGGAGGTGGTACAGCTAGTTCCTGCAACAAAAGCTCAAAAACACACCAAAAATAGATAGCATGCAAGCTCTCTCTCGCTCTCTCTCACAATGAAATGAGGGAAATGAGGTGGGGGGTGTAATATGACCAAAAAACTGAAATTTTTTGTGGAGATGGAGATGGAGGTGGGAGATGGTGGAGATGATGATGGTGATGATGGTGATGCGAAAGTAAGGAAAAAATGAAGAAAAATCAAGAGAAAGAAGGATATTACCTATAACTCCAATGTCTCAACTCGACATCTTACCATCACACGCTCGTCCTCGAAGCTCTCTCCCCGGCAACGGCGCCAAATTTGGTGTCACTCTA
This sequence comes from Ceratopteris richardii, assembly GCA_020310875.1. Taxonomy (NCBI): domain Eukaryota; kingdom Viridiplantae; phylum Streptophyta; class Polypodiopsida; order Polypodiales; family Pteridaceae; genus Ceratopteris; species Ceratopteris richardii. The sequence goes on along the minus strand of CM035434.1, from coordinate 39,479,526 downwards.
GCACAATGGTGAGTACCAACGTGAGAAGATTCACCTCATAATTGTCAATCCATGGAGACGTGAGGACTAGTATGAAGACTATGAGCAAGTGAAGGCACAAGTGTGTGAGTGAGAAGCACACCAGCATGCACACACATACACACACACGCGCACACAAGGCAAGAACAAGGAGAGGAACAATGGAGTTCTTTGCATTAGTCAAAAAGTCTCTTACATAAGCTCAATTCACAAACAATCTAACCTGAAAAATGAGCTCTCTAGCTCTTTTTATAGTTTTCTAACTAGTTTTGGTCTTGTCCAGACCTAGTGTCCGGCCTAGTTAAAAATTAGGTTCTAGAGCCTATTTGAGGGTTCAAACAGAGTCTAAAAATTATGAAAATTGATATGTAGCTAGTTCTAATACTCCTCAAGCTTGAGGACTCCTCGGCTTGCACAAAATGGAGTCTATTCTACCAAAAACGGGATTTACAATGTTTGTGTAGTGATTAAAATCACTTGAGTTGTAAATAGTCCATGGAAAAAAATGATTTGGCCTTGTTGCCGTATTGTGCATGACTCCTCTGTTGCTTTGTATGCCAACACCTTACTTATGAGTAGGGATGTAATGAAATATGTAACAGGAGAAGAAAAGAAGCCTATTTTTGAAGATGATAGTCAACCGAAGAAAGAAGAGTTAGAAGCTTTGAAGCTCTGGCAAAAGAAAGATGCAACGGCAAGAGCGTTGTGGTCATGATTTGAAGCCATTGCTTTCGGCATAAGATGTTTTGAAGAGGCTGAACCGCACCATTCGGGATGCTTCGTGATGTTATTTCTGGGAAAACCAAAGTCGAAAAGGATTTTAGGATCACTTTCCTATTGTGCCAACAAGAGGAAACCGTGAAAGGAAGCGGAGAAGATGTTCTAAATATGCAATTCAGGTTATGATGCTATTGTGAGAACGATTGTTCTTTCATGTATTTTGAATCGTCCAGCGGGTGAATGCACATATGAAATACTGTGCAAAAATTCTTTGCCATCGGATACCTGTATGTGTAAAGTGTTTTTGCTTATTTCCTGAATTCTGAATTGCAACCAGAGAACAATGAGGAATGGTGGACATATGTCTGCATGGGGCCGATAGATCCTCATCCCAACTGGCATCTCGGAATGCGGGGAACACAACACCGTGCAGTCATGTGGCGTGTATGGAAGGAGGGTGGTACTGGTTTCCTTTATTGGGGTGTAAATTGCTATGAGAAAGCATTGTCTCCAGGTGCAGAGGTTCGGTTCCGTCGTGGCCTTCCTCCTGGTGATGGTACTCTCTTCTATCCTGGATTATGAGTATCTGAAGGCATATGCATCTCAATTCGGAAGGCGTCTGCTGAAGGTCGAAACGCAGAGGAAGAAGGAGAGCGCTGTTCGCGGGAATAGTTGCCAGACAAAGAGGAAATTCTTCAGCTGTTTGTGAGGACCCATGAACTCTTGAGGCACTTTTGGGCAGCATTTCTTTTAACATCCAACACACTTCGAGACAAGGCATTACAAATCAGAGAAGCTCTAACACAACTTCAAAATAAGTTACAGGTTCTGTTGAAAGAATCAGAGAAACAAGATTATCGCCATTCTCTGTCTCAGTTATCTGTGTCCTTGACACAGGCACTTGATGCAGCTATTGTCCATTATGAGAATGATGAAAAAATGAATGTGAAGTCATCACAGAAAATCTCCACATTAAACGGTGCTCCGATTGTGGTCTAGCACTCCCGTGATCCACCTAATTTTTAATGAATATGACCCGTGAATGAATTGGGAATCTGCCTCTACTCCCAATTGTGTTCGACAGGCAAAGGGGGATTCTCGCAGAGGAGTGCACGATTCAGGGAAAAGAAAGCTAGAGTCGCTAAGCTTCATCTGAGGGATTCATGGAAAGCAGTGTTACCACTTGCATATCAAAGCCTTGGGATTGTTTATGGAGATCTAAGCACTTCTCCACTCTATGTTTATAAGAGCACATTCTTTGGAAGCAAAGTTCGACTTTCTGATAGTAATGCAGAAATTATGGGTGTGCTATCTTTCATATTTTGGACATTCACATTGATCGCTGCCATAAAATATGTATTTATTGTGCTAAGAGCTGATGACAATGGTGAAGGTATGCTTATTTTACTGCTATCTTATGTACCGTTTGAGCAGAGCAGTAATCACATTGTTTTCTACAGTGAGAAGACTTTTATGATGCATAGCCTATATTTAGCATTCATATGTCATAATTTGCATTACTTTTAGCTCATGATTCACAACATATTCTCATATTCAAGTTTTAGTGTAGGACAGCAAATTTTGTTTGTAATCATGTAATTATTATGAATTTAAGGAGCTGAAGTTTTCATATAGCATTTTTTAAGACTGCATAGCAGTTGTTGAAGTAGATAATATTCAAACCACTGTAGGTGGCACGTTTGCTTTGTACTCCTTGCTGTGTAGACACGCAAAGTTTAGTCTTTTGCCTAATCGACAGGCACTAGATGAAGAGCTGTCAACATACAGGATAGAGTTAACACCTGCAACTCAAAACTCCCATATAATCAAAACATTCATAGAGAACCATCAGCATTTTCGGACTGGCCTTCTTATTGCAGTACTACTTGGGACATGTATGGTAATTGGTGATGGTATACTAACACCCACTATATCTGTTCTTCCAGCAGTCTCAGGCCTCAAGGTGAAAATTGAAGATCTTCATGAACGTAAGCACATATTATTTACTTCTACTTGCCTGTGTTATCCTGATGGGGCTGTTTGCTCTGCAACACTATGGCACACGTAATGTTGGCTTCATGTTTGCTCCTATTGTCATAGCATTACGAACAATGAAGTTCAGCACTTAAGAAAAAAAAAAAAAAAAATCCTCTTTGCGCTAAAAGATGGGTACTTTATTTATGTAGAGAGAGAAACATAGAGACAGAAAACAATGGTTTAAAAAAAAACCTGAGTACTCACTTGAATGTGGTTGTGGAAATACAAGAAGCAAGGATTAGTGTGAGTTATTGATTAAGAATAGAAACAGAGGCTTATTTATCTCATACCGCTTTTTTTACTCAAATCTATTTTGTCAAATGAACACTTTGTAACTTGCCACTCGATCTTTTTGCCCTCGTATACATGCAGCTGTTACCAAGAGAGTATGACGGTATCCTGTAGTTTGTTGGCGTTTTGGTTCAGCTCAGTAATAAGAGCCAGTTTGCATACAATTAGTATGCTTGATATGTGGCTGATTCCTTTCACATTTTATATATTTTGATATGGGCACCTTGATGGGGCACTTTTTCTCTGCTGCATCTTATTCACATAGTTTTGAGGTGCTTCTGATGCGATGACATCTCGTTTAGATGGCAGTGGAAGTGCAAATCTTCAGCCATAGAGGGAAAAATATGTTCTTAAATACAAATAAAAAGGAGTGATACACATGGGTAACCATACTCATTCAATTTCTCCTTCCTTTCCATGAAATCGACGACATACCTGGTGAACCCGACGTGAAAGGAGGGGGTGAGTGAGTTATAGAGCCACAAAGATTAGCATAATCAAAATGGAAGAAATCCTAGCTCAATTCCTACGATTTCAAGAAGAAGATAGGCGTCAAAAAGCCATCCAATCACTTTATGAACGTCTAGTCAATCGGTGTGGCTTTTTCAATGGAAAGAATGTCTCAAAGTTCTGCAAAGAATATGAACTCGAGGCCAAATATCTAGGTGTCGGATTAAGTCCGATGACGGAAAAAGAACTATGCGAAAACTTTATCTATGTGTCGGGATACGACATGCGAGACCAAATAATGCGAATAAATCAAACGACATGGTCCCAATACAAAGCGACACTCCTCAAGCAGTTTATGCTAGAGGATCTTGATAAAGTAACTCGTAGATCTTTCCTGAGGTGGGTCCATATGCCCAAAGACCAACCAATTCTTGAGATCAAAGAAGAGTTTGAGCGACAATATGATGATCTTTCTGAGCACGATAAGAGGTGCATAAGTCATGAAAGAGTTTCGTTGTTTCTTCGAACAATCGATGTTAATGCCCGAGAGGAGTTAATTCCACTTCTACAAGATATAGACTCCGACTCAGGACTCACAGAGGATTGGATGCTCGTCCATGAAGCTGTGATGAAATACGTAAAGAAACAACAAACAATAGAGAAATTTTTAAATGATTGGAGAACAGATCTTCAAACAGATGAAAATTATAACCATGTTCCAAGCATTTTACCAATCGTGGATAATGTTCAAGTCCATGAGGTTGTAGAGACCCCATTTGGGCATGAAGTAGATATGCATGGGCTTAATATCCATAGTGATGATGAGAAATATGAAGAAACTTCTAAAAGTGCGATTGATGTAACCTCAAAGGTTACAAGGTGCCAAGAGCCCCTAGACTTCTTTACAATGATTATATCTTTAGGTGCCATAAGTGGACAAAGCCCGAAGATGGGAGGATCAAAGGAGCAAGTGGAAGCTAATCAAAATCAAACCAAACTAAACCAACATCAAACCAAACAAACAACAAACATAAAACAAAACAAAAACCAACAAAACCCAACAAGAAATCAAGAAGAAGCTTCCTCTACTCCGATAAACTCCTCACATCGAATAAAAGATAATCAAACAAATCAAGAAACATATCAAGATGCAAACAAAGAGATAGAGATATCTAGAAGGCTCATAGGTGACCAAATGGAGATAAAAGATGAGATACAAATAGAGAACCTAATAAATATGTCTGAAGATCGAGCTCGAGATGCATCCTTACATGATGACATCGGGCAAGATGTGGAGTATGATTGGATGTCACTTGATGGTGATGATCCTTTTCTAACACAAGATTCGAATAGAATTTCTGATCTAATGACTGAATTACATGAAGGAACTCCCATGGAACATGATGTTGAATCTAAGGACCTGTCAATAGAAGATCCGATGGGTAAGAAAATGGATATGCAGGATTCCACATTATACATGCATACAGAGATGCAAGAAAACGAACTTACTTATATGAAGGAGGACATGCAAATAATGAGTCCTCTAGAGATTGAAATGTATGATGACGAAGATGAGTATGATGCTAATCTAGAGGATGTACAAATGATAAGTCCTCTAGATAGTGATATGTATGGCGATGGTGATAAGCATGATCCTAATCCTACCGATAGTCTAGATCAAGATCAAGATACTGATATTCTTTTGAGCAATGTCACATTGGGCAAAGATCCTACACATAAAAAGGAGGATAAGTTGGATGGAGTTCAAAATAATGATATGTATGTAAATGATGCTACATTCCATGAAGAGAGAAATATGAATGAACATGAGGAGGATGGGAAAATACCATTGATCATTCCTCTAAATACTGATATGTATGTCAAAAATAATCATGTTGAGTTGAGTCCACACGTTGAAGAAATTGAGCATAAAGTGGCAGATGAAATGTTTATTGTGACATATGATAAATCTGATATGTGTATTGCATCGAAGGATATTCAATATAAAACTATTGAGTCAAACGATTGCAACGATGAAGCTCAAGTTGATTTGGATGCGTATGTTGAGATTCTCATACATGATGAGATTCTTGAGCAAGAATCAGTGATTGAAGAATCAATGCTTGAAGAAGGTGGACTAAGTACATCCTCAGAAGAGAACGAGCAAGAATCGATGGAGATGGATGTAGAATCCTGTGATGACATTTTGGATGAAGAAATTGAAGATCAAGATTTTCTTGATTATGAGGATATGGATTCCATTCGCATTGAGGGAGAAATATTCTGGGAACATAACAAAGACAATGATGAAGAGTTCCTGGAAAGACTAGAACAAGAAGCAGATACCATAATTAATGGGACTCAAGTAGAAAGGAATCGTGATAGATTGGAAGATAAAAATGATTATGTAATATCATCTGAGCATGATGCTCACTTTTACTTGATGAAGGAATTGAATGAATCTAATCAATACGTTTATTTCGATGAAGATGAAGAACATATTCGAAATGATGCAATTGAAGATATTTCCTCAAATGATCCAAAGCATGAAATGAATCAAAATCCATGCTTGCACGGAAATTTTAAAAATGATTTAAGCATATTAAAAATCAACACTCTATATTCATGTGTGTTTGACTCATCGAGAGTAACCTCACATGAGAGGATCATGAATAAAAGAGACTATGTCCAAACGATTGAAACATGGATGTTTGAATTTTCTAAAAGCTATGTATACCAGTCAAGCCTACAAGGAATGGACGAGCAAATGAAATGGCTTGTCCACATATCTAACTTGTTTAAGAATGCTACCTTGATTGATGCAATCCAAAGGTGGCTTGTTAAGAAGCACAGTTTCTTTGGTGACCATATATCAAGGGAGATGGGTCTGAAGGGAAAAACCCTAATAAATGAGAATTAATAATACCATAAGGAAATTTGTAAATAAAAATGTATATATCTTGTGTTTTTTGCTTTAATCTTAAGATAGATAGAAGAAACCAAATAAAACTAAAAATGCAAGAAATTAAAGTGGGAACACCTATGGTAATAAATGCATGTTGGATGAGTGGTTTGAAGTCAAAATAAATTAAATAGATATCTTAATGTTCAAATGAATGAAGTTTTTTTATATGTGATTTTTGAATATGATGCTACTAATGTGTTTTCTGAGTTTATATAAACAGGTGTTGATATGGAGCTAATTGGAGATCTAGGAGTTTGATGGATTGTGCAGGAGGCAACCACTTTCAAATTACATCTTTATGGTTTACTGCAAATGGTTTCCCGAAGTTCTTTCATGGATTGCATGTACATATTGTGTCATATGATTTGATGTTTCTCATGATTTGTTTAGTTTCTATGAGTGCAGGAATGATCAAGCGAAGCCAACGGAGATGATGACTAAAGAACAAAGTTGTGAAAATCTTTTTCATTAGCTATCGTGCTTTAACCCTGATCTTTTCTTTGCACCATCTTTGAGATGCATTGCATGCCAAATATGCATGTAAAAATATATAGAAACCACGTCTTTGAAATTCCATAGAAGCACGTCCATCTGCACAATTAGATAGGTAAATATCATTGAAAAATAATAAAGCAAGTTTTGAATGATAAGAGAATAGTTCTCAGTAAGGGAGAGTGATTGCATCTGTAAGAGAGTGGAGTTGTGAGTGATGTGAGCGTTGTTTAGATACCATAAAACCCTCGATTTTTCACACCATTTTGTTTCTCTTCATGCACCTAAAACATGCATAAATGAAATGTAAAGAGCACGAGTGATATTTTGGTTAAAACCCATAGTTGCACGAGTGATTGCACTTGTATTGAATTGTATATCCATAATGAAAATGTGAGTTCAATTTGAGTGTACATCCTCAACACCGAATTCCTAATACCTCCCTTATTTACACCATGCTGTTTTTTTATGCACTTAGAGTATGCATATGTAGGGCTCATTACATGGCCGTGCATAGGCACATTTGTTTTAACCCATGCACATGATTTCACTCACATTTGGATTCTTGAAGACTTGCAGATACCGAGATCGATGGTGGTACATCCGGAGGATGTACAGGTTCAGAGGGGGTGGATGTGGTCACGATTTGAAGCCATTGCTTTCGGCATAAGATGTTTTGAAGAGGCTGAACCGCACCATTCGGGATGCTTCGTGATGTTATTTCTGGGAAAACCAAAGTCGAAAAGGATTTTAGGATCACTTTCCTATTGTGCCAACAAGAGGAAACCGTGAAAGGAAGCGGAGAAGATGTTCTAAATATGCAATTCAGGTTATGATGCTATTGTGAGAACGATTGTTCTTTCATGTATTTTGAATCGTCCAGCGGGTGAATGCACATATGAAATACTGTGCAAAAATTCTATGCCATCGGATACCTGTATGTGTAAAGTGTTTTTGCTTATTTCTTGAATTCTGAATTGAAACCAGAGAACAATGAGGAATGGTGGACATATGTCTGCATGGGGCCGACAGATCCTCATCCCAACTGGCATCTCGGAATGCGGGGAACACAACACCGTGCAGTCATGTGGCGTGTATGGAAGGAGGGTGGTACTGGTTTTCTTTATTGGGGTGTAAATTGCTATGAGAAAGCATTGTCTCCAGGTGCAGAGGTTCGGTTCCGTCGTGGCCTTCCTCCTGGTGATGGTACTCTCTTCTATCCTGGATTATGAGTATCTGAAGGCATATGCATCTCAATTCGGAAGGCGTCTGCTGAAGGTCGAAACGCAGAGGAAGAAGGAGAGCGCTGTTCGCGGGAATAGTTGCCAGACAAAGAGGAAATTCTTCAGCTGTCTGCGAGGACCCATGAACTCTTGAGGCACTTTTGGGCAGCATTTCTTTTAACATCCAACACACTTCGAGACAAGGCATTACGAATCAAAGAAGCTCTAACACAACTTCAAAATAAGTTACAGGTTCTGTTGAAAGAATCAGAGAAACAAGATTATCGCCATTCTCTGTCTCAGTTATCTGTGTCCTTGACACAGGCACTTGATGCAGCTATTCTCCATTATGAGAATGATGAAAAAATGAATGTGAAGTCATCACAGAAAATCTCCACATTAAACGGTGCTCGGATTGTGGTCTAGCACTCCCGTGATCCACCTAATTTTTAATGAATATGACCCGTGAATGAATTGGGAATCTGCCTCTACTCCCAATTGTGTTCGACAGGCAAAGGGGGATTCTCGCAGAGGAGTGCACGATTCAGGGAAAAGAAAGCTAGAGTCGCTAAGCTTCATCTGAGGGATTCATGGAAAGCAGTGTTACCACTTGCATATCAAAGCCTTGGGATTGTTTATGGAAATCTAAGCACTTCTCCACTCTATGTTTATAAGAGCACATTCTTTGGAAGCAAAGTTCGACTTTCTGATAGTAATGCAGAAATTATGGGTGTGCTATCTTTTATATTTTGGACATTCACATTGATCGCTGCCATAAAGTATGTATTTATTGTGCTAAGAGCCGATGACAATGGTGAAGGTATGCTTATTTTACTGCTATCTTATGTACCGTTTGAGCAGAGCAGTAATCACATTGTTTTCTACAGTGACAAGACTTTTATGATGCATAGCCTATATTTAGCATTCATATGTCATAATTTGCATTACTTTTAGCTCATGATTCACAACATATTCTCATATTCAAGTTTTAGTGTAGGACAGCAAATTTTGTTTGTAATCATGTAATTATTATGAATTTAAGGGGCTGAAGTTTTCATATAGCATTTTTTAAGACTGCATAGCAGTTGTTGAAGTAGATAATATTCAAACCACTGTAGGTGGCATGTTTGCTTTGTACTCCTTGCTGTGTAGACACGCAAAGTTTAGTCTTTTGCCTAATCGACAGGCACTAGATGAAGAGCTGTCAACATACAGGATAGAGTTAACACCTGCAACTCAAAACTCCCATATAATCAAAACATTCATAGAGAACCATCAGCATTTTCGGACTGGCCTTCTTATTGCAGTACTACTTGGGACATGTATGGTAATTGGTGATGGTATACTAACACCCACTATATCTGTTCTTCCAGCAGTCTCAGGCCTCAAGGTGAAAATTGAAGATCTTCATGAACGTAAGCACATATTATTTACTTCTACTTGCCTGTGTTATCCTGATGGGGCTGTTTGCTCTGCAACACTATGGCACACGTAATGTTGGCTTCATGTTTGCTCCTATTGTCATAGCATTACGAACAATGAAGTTCAGCACTTAAGAAAAAAAAAAAAAAAAATCCTCTTTGCGCTAAAAGATGGGTACTTTATTTATGTAGAGAGAGAAACATAGAGACATAAAACAATGGTTTAAAAAAAAACCTGAGTACTCACTTGAATGTGGTTGTGGAAATACAAGAAGCAAGGATTAGTGTGAGTTATTGATTAAGAATAGAAACAGAGGCTTATTTATCTCATACCGCTTTTTTTACTCAAATCTATTTTGTTAAATGAACACTTTGTAACTTGCCACTCGATCTTTTTGCCCTCGTATACATGCAGCTGTTACCAAGAGAGTATGACGGTATCCTGTAGTTTGTTGGCGTTTTGGTTCAGCTCAGTAATAAGAGCCAGTTTGCATACAATTAGTATGCTTGATATGTGGCTGATTCCTTTCACATTTTATATATTTTGATATGGGCACCTTGATGGGGCACTTTTTCTCTGCTGCATCTTATTCACATAGTTTTGAGGTGCTTCTGATGCGATGACATCTCGTTTAGATGGCAGTGGAAGTGCAAATCTTCAGCCATAGAGGGAAAAATATGTTCTTAAATACAAATAAAAAGGAGTGATACACATGGGTAACCATACTCATTCAATTTCTCCTTCCTTTCCATGAAATCGACGACAGCGTATATCTACAATACCATTACAGATCATCTACTACCACATATTAGAGGTCTGGAGAAAGCGGAAGACGTATGGGGTGCGTTGGAAGATCAGTTCCAAAACACTACTAAAGCTAGGAAGGCTAGCTTATGGTCGGAGTTCACAACGTTCAAGAAAAAGCAAAGTCAAAGCATTAGTGATTATGTCACGAAGATGAAGGACTTGGCAGACAGTCTTTGATCAATTGACGAAAATATTGAAGACCACAGGTTGATAGCGCAATTGCTTGCTGGATTGAGAGGAGATGAAAGGTGGAAACCGTTTGTACTTTCAATTGAACTTCATTAAATCATTTTGTACCAGATTTAAATCAGTTACTTGGACTAATGCTAACATTTGAGCGAGATTTGAAGACAGACGGAGATAAAGGACATAGTTTTGTTAGTACGCAAAGAATAAGAAGAAAGGTGATAAAGGTAAAGAAAAAGATGAAGAAGAGATGACTACTCAAGCAAATTATGCAAGAGGAAGAGGTAACGTCAGAAAAAGAGGTAATACAAAAGGAAGAGGTAATTAGAAGAAGTCTTGCTGGATTTGTGGATTAAGCAATCATTTGGCTCATGACTGTTGGCATAATTCTCAAGGATCAAGTCAAAGTCAAAATAACAACAGCAGAGGCAGAAGCGGAAGATATCAAAGAGGTAGACAAAGCCAAAGAGGTGGATATGGTAGAGGTGGAGCAAGAAGTTGGGGACATAATCAGTCTCACAACACTACCTACTACAACTATGCGAATGATACGTAGAATGACAATCATATAACATTGATGATGAATTCGATAAGTGTGTCAGAGAATGAAGACCTCAAGGTATTCTATGTTGACTCTAGTTGTTCAAATCATTTGTCAGGAAATATAGAATTGTTATCAGAACTGGAAGGAGGTATTTCAAATCATACACTACAAACAAGTGATAACACAAAACATAATGTAAGGTCAATTGGAAAGGTAAAGTGTAAGAATGGAGCTGACCTACTAACAAATGTTTTGTATGTTCCAACAATCCTGAAGAATCTGATCAGTGTGGGACAGATAGTAGAAAAAGGTTTTCAAGTCAGGTTTACAAATGAAGGAGTATTTGTTGAAGATCCAGAGAAAGGATACAAACAAATTGTCCATGGTTAAAAGGAAGGTAGACTTTTTACTCTTAAAGTACAAGGGAATGTTGGTCAAGCTTTAATCACACATGGTGATGAAGTTTTTACAGAGTTAGACCTCTAGCATAAGAGGTTAGGACATCTTAATGAAAAAGGAATCAAAGCTATGGTGGAGAAACAGTCATTAAAAGGATTGCCGAATACGAAGAATCAACATATGATTCACAAATGTGAAGCCTATCAAATGGGAAAAGCCCATAGGTTACCATTTTAGAAAAATGGTTACAAACACAATGGTGTGCTAGAGCTCATACATATAGATGTATGGGGACCAACAAAAGAAGGATCTATCAGCAACTCAAGGTATTATGTTCTTTTTATTGATGATGCAACAAGATGGATAACTCTTTATGTTTTGAAAGAGAAGTCAGAAGTGTTTGGAGTTTTCAGACATTTTCATGCATATGTTGAAAGACTTATAGGACAAAAACTCAAAAGACTAAGGTCTGATGGAGGAGGAGAATATTTTTCTCAAGAATTCAATGATTGTCTATGGAATGTAGGTATCAAAAGAAAAATAACTTGCAGGTATACACCGCAACAAAATGGAGTAGCAGAAAGAAGAAACCGAACTCTGGTTGAGTTTTTTAGGGCAATGTTAAAGGAGACGAATTGTCCAAACTATCTTTGGGCTGAGGCTGTAAATACAACCCCATATCTTGTAAACAGATTACCATGTACAACGTTAAATGGTATGACACCTTATGAAGCTTGGTGCGGTAAGAAACCAACACTTGATCATTGTAAAGTGTTTGGATCAGTTGCTTATGCTTATGTACCATCACAACTGAGACATAAGCTTGAACCAAAAGCTAAAAAATACGTGTTCATTAGATATGATGAAAAGCAGATGGGTTATAGACTATGGAGTCCTCTAACCAAACAATTTATTGTTTCCAGAGATGTGACATTTGATGAAGGAAAGAGCTGGTATACAGATAAAGAGCATAGTGTTGAAACACTTGAAGAAGAGATGAGAAGAATTGAAAAAGGTAAATCACATATGCAGGTAAATGGAGATGAAGATCATATGCAGGCAAGTACGTCCAGGATCAGATCAGGTATGAGAAACGAAGATGGACCGAGATTTGATGAAGATGTGTATTCAGATACACATGAAGAGTTTGAACCAAGAAGCTCAAACAGAGTAAGGAAACAACCAACAAGGTATTCCTATGGTACTTCTTATTTGACTCAGAAAAACTATGCTTACTTAGTAAAGGAAGATGAAGAACCTTAGAATTACAGTGAAGCAAAAGGTAAAGTAAAATGGGAAGAAGCAATGAAGGAGGATTTCAATGCACTTAAGGAGAACAAGACTTGGGATCTTGTTCCAAAACCAAATGGTAAGAAAGTGATTGGAAATAAATGGGTTTACAAAGTTAAGAAGATTGCAGATGGAAGGATAGCCAGATACAAAGCTAGACTGGTAGTCAAAGGCTATGCTCAGACGCATGGCATAGATTATGATGAGACATTCACTCCGGTGGCAAAGATGTCAACCATAAGGACATTGATTGTTGTAGCAGCATCAAAAGGATGGAAGCTAAGTCAGCTGGATATAAAGAATGCATTTTTGAATGGATATATATCAGATGAAGTCTACATGGAACAACCTGAAGGGTTTGTAAGTTCCAGTTACCCAAATCATGTTTGCAGATTAAGAAGAGCACTCTATGGATTGAAGCAAGCTCCAAGAGCTTGGAATTACAGACTTGTTAAGTATCTCAATGACCTTGGATACCAAAGTTCAAAGGCAGATGCAAGTCTACTCATCAAGAGAACAGATGAAGGTATGATCTGCATTTGTATTTATGTAGATGACATTGTAATCACAGGTACCTCAGATGAAGGAATCAATGAGGTAGAAAGATTACTTGAAAAAGAATTCAAGATCAGTGATCTAGGAAAGTTATCATACTTTCTTGGAATGGAAGTTACATATACAGATCAATGTTGTATATGTTTCGCAAGAAAGGTATCTCCTAAACTTACTGAAGAAGTTTAACATGGAGAATTGCAGAGAAGCTTCAACACCGCTTGAAGTAAATCATAAACTCAGCAAATATGATGGTGCAGAGTTTAAAGATATGAGAAAATGTCAATCTTTAGTGGGAAGCTTGATTTATGCTACGCTAACAAGACCAGATCTTAGTTATGCAGTAGGAGTTCTCTCGCAATTTATGCATTGGCCGAAAGATCAACATTGGTTGCAAGAAAAAGAGTTCTTAGATATATCAAAAGAACTATAAAGGAAGGATTATATTATCCTTTTACATAGATATAAAGCTGAGAGTATACAGTGACTCAGACTGGGCAGGAAGTCAAGATGACAGAAGGTCAACACATGGGTATATGATATACCTAGGAGATAAGCTTGTAAGTTGGTGTTCAAAGAAGTAGCATACAGTGGCTTCATCGTCAACTGAAGCTGAATATAAAGGACTTGTAGAAGTAGCGAAAGAAGTGATATGGATGCAGACCTTGTTCAAAAGCATGGGTATTAATCAATGTATACCTATCATACATGGAGATAATATGAGTTCGTTGTATTTTGCAGCAAATCCAGTATTTCATGCAAGAACAAAGAACATAGAGATTCAATATCATTTCCTGAGGGAAAAGGTAATGGAGAAGGAGATTGAAATAGTATTCACTCCTACAAAAGATCAGATTGCAGATATTCTGACAAAAAGCTTGGATGGAGTAAAGACAAGCAGATTCAAAGAAATGGCAAGAATAAAAGAAAAGAAGAATATATGAAAGATCAGAAGATGCTAATTAGTGATTGAGGGGGAGCTGTTGGTAGATTCAAAGAAATGGCAAGAATAAAAGAAAAGAAGAATATATGAAAGATCAGAAGATGCTAATTAGTGATTGAGGGGGATTGAGATTCACTCACTAATTAGGCATAACGACATAAAGACGAAGAGCAGTAGAAACAAAGCATTCAGAAAAATCAAAGCCTTAGTGAAGGGACAAATTCACGCCTGTAATATACAGTGTAGAAACTTCCAGAATTACGAGTTTTTTGAATCTCGGATCAAAATGTATATAAAAGAGTTGAGAGAGTGTTTAGAAATGAGAGAAAAAAGAAAGAGGTTGAGTGAGCCTAAGATAGCCGGAGAGAGAGGCTTAGAAAGTGCGCGTATGTAGAGATGAATAATAGAACCTGAACAGTCGGGTATTCATCTGAGAGAGATGGTAAGGAGAAACTACTCAGCATAGGAGAGTTTTCCATGGCTTTGAGCAAAGGAAGGCCAAGCCATTTTGTACACATCTTCTTTAATAGAAAACACATACTTATGTGGAAAGTTTGAGTGCATTCTTCTTGTATGAAGAAATCTAAGTGATTTCATGTTACTGTGAAAGTTAGTTAACAGTTACAATTTTCTCAGTACACGCTTTACGGTACTTCTGTAAGTGAGATCTCCCAGTACAGTGTAAAGTTTTTTCATTAGTGATAGCTTAACTTGAAGCTAGTAGTCTCAACTACAAACTGATCAAAAGAATTTTGTGAAACGGGACATGTACACATGGTACAATGTCTGACCGTAAAGACATTCAGAACTAGTGAAGTTTTGTCTCAAACTTTAGATAGAGTTCATTCACTGAAGGAAGCTAAGATATTACTTTCTTACTTCATCTATAGTCATTTGAAGTAATTACAAATAGAATTACAGATGATTCTGGTAACATTCCGGTATAATTTCGGTGAGATTTCGGTGATAGTCCGGTAATAGTCCAGTGAAGTTCCAGTGGTATTTTGGTGAGTTCAAAACTCAGTTTTTTGGCACAGCTAAGTGACGGAAAGATTATCTAACTGTAAGCAAACACAGTAGTGTAAAGTTTGAAGTAAATCAGTTCAGAATTAAAGCTTGAAGGAAATGCAAAGCTTTCTGTAAAGTGAATTTTCAGTTTTCACTAAATACAGCTATAAAGTTTTTAGTTTCAGAAGGTTCCTAAGCTACTAATGATTATAGAGGTGTTCTAATATCACTCTAGCTTAGTTCTAGTTGAGGCGTGGAAATTTTCCGCAGTCCTGTTAGTGAACAAGCTTTTGCCGCGACATCACATAACCTCAACATTGGGTTCAACCTACATTAAAAGCATGAGGAAATAGTTTTGCCCAAAAGAGCTCTAAATCAAGTTAAGCTGAGTTAACTTGAGTGTAGAAAGAGTTAAATCAAGTGGCAAGTACACCTACCACTAGTGGAATATAGTGGAAGGTGCTAAAGGAGTGGTGGAGATCACACCAACCACTAGTGGGCTCTAATGAAAGATGTTAAAACATTGGAGGAGATCGCACATGCACTTATGGACTCCAGTTACATGTGTGGTCCTGGTTGATTTGAGTAACTATATACATAGGCATAGGGCTGGGAGCTGAGCCATCCCTCTAGCAAGTGGTACTCCTAATAGTTAGTTATTTACATTGATATCAGAGCCTTGATGGATCCATGGTGACCTTGATAGATTATCTTCTTTGTCATAATATGATAGATCATCTTCTTCAAACATCCTCATGCATATCTCCTTCCTCCTCTAGCTCACTTTTCATCTTACACATGGCTCAACTTTGCCCGCATGTCTCTTGACCTCCACAAGCTATTTTCTAGCAAAAGAAAAGGAGAAGAAATTCGACACACACAAGCAAGTTGGAGTTGGGAATTGTACCCATGACTTCACATCAAGAGGAGTATGCTCTCTTTTTGAGCTAGAGGTTCTCATTTAGTTCTAAACGATAGGATTATTGTCACAAGGAAGGAGATAAGGAAGAGAGCTGGCAGACACACTTTCATGATCAAAGAGGAGCACACACACATTGATCAAGGAAGAATGATCTTTTTCTTCTTCTTCTATTACATAAAAGGAATGTATAAGAATGACCTAAAAACAACAATAGAACAAGTGCAATATATAAAGAACAGTAAATCTAGTAAAGCTCAATGAAGTATCCCTGACATATACTGGCATGACCACTATACATGTGAGAGAAATGAAAAAGTGATACGTGTCATCCTCGATCATCACATGTTGAGCTTGATATCTCAACACTCCCCCTCAAGCTCAACATCATGTCCTCTAATCCAAGCATCTTTCAAAACATCTTCAGCTTCTCTACTCCAAGTGCTTTAGTGAAAATACCAGCAACCTGCTCATTTTTCGTCACATAAACAAGATCAATATCACCTGCTAATACCTTCTCTCTGATGAAGTGATAATGTACCTCAATATGCTTTGTTCTAGCATGAAAAAGAGGATTTTTGTGCTAACTATGTGCTGCTAATATTATCACAATAGATGGTGATAGGCTTTTGCACTTCCACACCTAAATTTGCAAGTAGCATCTCTAGCCATGATGCCTCATGCTGCCATTGCAGCACCTCTATAATCAGCCTCTATACTTGACAAAGCAACAGCGGGTTGCTTCTTACTACTCCATGTAATGTAGCTGCACTCCCAAGTGAGAATAGAAAGCCACTAGTAGATCTTCTATCTGAAATGCTACTAGCCCAATCTGCATTGGTGTATCCATGAACCTTCAAATCTACACCAGCTTCATAAAACAATGCATAATCCAAAGTAGCACTCACATAACGTAGAGTGCACCTCAAAGCATCTGAGTGTGGGTTCCTAGGAACCTGGATAAATTGACTTTCAAGTCCAATAGTATAGCTTAGATCAGGCCTTGTAATTATGAGATTTATCAAACTTTCCCACAATTTTCCTGTACATAGTAGCATTTTCCAATGCTTTACCCATTGTAGCATCCAACTTCCAATGTTGATCTAATAAGAAATTGCCTTAAAATCAGCCATACCATACTTTTGCAACATATTCAAGGCATATTTCCTTTACGAAATCCATATACCTATTTCTATATGTATAAACTCAATGCCCAAGAAATAGCGTAGCACACCAAGATCTTTCATGTCAAATTCCTGCATAAGCAGTTGCTTTACCTCTTTAATGATTGCTTCATTGTCACCTCCTACAATGAAGTCATCAACATAAATAGCCACAATTGTGATGCCATCATCACCCTTCCTTGCATATCATGAATGATCTGCATCACACATAGAAAATCCAATGGTGGTCAAATAGTCAAGAATCCTTGCATGTCAAGCATGAGGGGCTTGTCTAAGTCCATACAAATCATTTTGCAACCTCCAAACATATTTGGGTGCTTTAATTCTTCATATCCTTATGGCTGGTGCATATATACTTCTTACTATAACTCACCATATAGGAGAGCATTCTTCACATCCATCTGATGCAAAGTCCATCCTTTTGTTGTAGCTAATGCAACAAGTGTTCTAACCGTAGACATTTTAGCTATAGGGTTGAACGTTTCCTCATAATCATTGCCATATGTGCATATCATTTTGCTACCAATCATGCTTTGTACCTGCTTATGCTACCATTAGCATTGTGCTTTGCCTTGTAAACCCACTTGCAACCTATGGGTTTCTTTCCTTGTGGTAATGGAATTAGCTTCCATGTATCATTTTCATAAAGTGCAACCATCTCCTCATCCAAAGCTTTTTTCCAATCTACATTTCCAATTGTATCTTCAAAACAAGAAGGTTCAGCATCTTGTATTACCTTGGTCATGTAGGCACAATGACGAGCCATGTAACTGCCATACATTAATCATTGCACTGAATTTTGTATCCTCCCAGATCTTTTAGGTCCTAGGTCACTTCTCCTTGTATCATTTGCATGTGCCTTTCTTACTCCCGGAGTCTTCGCAGAGGGCAATCCAATTTCCTCATGAAGGCTCTTTTCTGAATCGCTTGAATCTCCATCAATGTCTTCAAAACTTGTAGATGTTCTACGACCAACAGAAAGCTTTTCTTTACCTTTCTTGGATGTATTTGATGAATTTTTTGGATTGAAATTTCCATGCAATCTTCCACTCCATGGATTTGAGATTCTACACTCAAATCCATGGATTCTACACTTGATTTCTCAGCATTTTCTTTGTCATTTGGTTCAAGATTCAGTCCTTCTTTGGCATCTGCATAGAAGTTTGACATTTCATCAAATGCCACATCTTTGCTTACCTTCACCTATCATGTGAGTGGGTTATAACATTTATATCCCTTTTGCTCAAGGGAGCACCCAATGAAGATACATTTTTTGCTTTTAGATCAATCTTTGTCCTCAATTCATCTAGAATATGTACATATGCAATACATCCAAAACCTTTTATCTGTGATAAGATTCACTTTTTACCTATGAACTTCTCTTCAGGTGTAACTTGATGTACAACAGTAGTCGGAGTTCTCTTCATGATGTATATAGTAGTGTGCACAACTTCTACCCAATAACAATGAGGCAATTCTTCTCAGCCATCAATGCTCTTGCTATTTCTGTAGCATATCTATTTTCGTATTCAACAACACCATTCTATTGTGGGGTGTACCTGCATGAAAACTTATGTTGTATTCCATGACTTTTAAGAATGTTGTTGAACTCATTTGACATCTATTCACCTCCTCCATCAGTCCTTAATGTTTGAATATTCTTTCCTATCTACTTTTCTACCATAGCCTTAAAATTTTAAAAGTGAGTGAACACCTCACTCTTCTCTTTCATGAAATATACCCATAATTTTCATGTATGGTCATCAATGAAAGTAACATAAAACCTGCAACCACCCATAGATGTGGTGTTTGCAGGACCACAAACATTTGTATGTACTATTTCTAGCACATTCTCACTAACATGCTTGTCATGCTGAAATGATGCTCTTGATTGTTTACCAAATTGACATGTTGCACATACCTTTTTCCTTTTTGCAACTTTGAAATTTGGTAGTCCATTGGCAATCTCCTTAGACTGCATTAATTTTAGCTTCTGCAAGTTTGCATGTCCAATTTGTCTAGATCTCTATATCACAATAACTCATGCACCTTTTGCAAACATGGCTACCTTCATTTCAAGAATTTTCACATTTAAGGTGAACATCCTACCCACTTTGTTTCCTTTGGCAATCAATCGTCCACCTTGTTTGTACTCTTCTACATATAATCCATCAGCATTGAACCTAACTTGTAATCCTTGGTCAACCATTTGTCCAGCTGAAACCAGATTCTTTGTTATATTTGGAACATGTAGCACATCAACAAGATGTTTTGCCTTCCCGTCCTCCATAGATAGTGCTATGTTTTTGGTATGCTCGATAGGGTGTGATGTCATCACTTGTTTCAACATATCTAGGAATTGACAATTTTTGCAAACTACTAAACTATTCTCAATGACTAGTCATGTGATTTGAAGCACTGAAATCAACATACCAGACATTTCCATTTGATTTTGAAACATGAGCAGACATCGTATTCATCATATGATGTTGAACCATGAATAGCTTCTCAGAATCATCTCCACTTGTGGATGCATAGTTGTTTTGCTACCTTCTATTATTTTGATTCTTCAACCTGCAATCACATTCAAAGTGTCCTAGTTTACCACAATTCCAACATCCTTTATTGTCATTACCTGAATCGTTTCTTTGGAAATTTTTGTGGTCTCTTTGGCTTCCCTTGCCTTGAAACTATCCTCTACCTCCTGCACGATTCTGATGTTGACTTTGGTCTTGGTTATTGTTTCCTCTTCCACTTCCAAAGCCTCTACCTCTACCTCTTCCTATGCCAGAGTAGAATACCTACACAAAACTAGGTTTCCCTTGGAAGTTTGAGTCCTCACCAAGATTTGTTTCTTCAATAATCAACATGGACACCATATCAGCAAAATTTGGAATATTTTCCCTAGTTTGAATAGACGTTCTTAAATGCTTATATACAGCTCCTAAACCACAAAGGCACACTTCCACCTTATCATCATCATATACACTCATGCCAATAGATGCAAGTGACTCACATATGCTTTTGATTTTTGGGATGTAGTCACTTACCGACATGCCCTTTTTCTCTGATGTATGTAGCTCGTTCTTGAGTTGCAATTTTTGTGCCTTTGTATTGGTCTCATACAATGTGACCAAGCTGTTCCAAGCCTCTTTCAGAGTCTTGCCATCCTATATGTGCCCAATCATGCTATCTTGTATGCTAACATATAGCCAATACATTACATTTCATGCTCCTTGATTCCATTCCTCATATGCTCTTAACTGGTCCACAGTCCAATTCCTCTGTGGTAACTATGGAGTGTTTTCGTTCTCTCCTTTGATGTACTTCTAGTAGCCTTTTCCCATCAAGAAATTCATCATTTGAATCTTCCAAACATGGAATTTGTTCTTGTCCAGCTTATTGCTCATAAGCTGACTCATTCCATCTGCATTTTCCACTCCTGCATCAATTTACAACACTGCAAAAATTCTACAAGTAGTACTTCTGCTTGAACACTATTGCACTATGACATGACAGTTCGATCTCAAAGAAACACAATTTTCGTGTATCAACACTACAAAATCACTTGAAATTTTGGATCAGGAATATATGAGTCTTGCCGAATAGGATGCAAGTTACAATTTTGCAAATTGATTGTTTTTTTCTATGGGCCCCACCTATGGGCTTGAAACAGAGGTCGAGATGGCTCCGAAACATAAATCTGACAAAAATGAGTGACCCTAAAGGAATAAATCACGAAAATATTTTGAGCCTTTCTACCTTCACCCCAATTTTTGTAGCAATCTAAGGTCGTTTGTGAATCATGTTTTCTCCATGCCTTCTCACATACTCTTCATTGTCGGCCTTCTCCATGAGCTCTCTACAGCCACACTAGCTCTGATACCATGTCACGAGGAAGGAGATAAGGAAGAGAGTCTCACACACACTGTCACGATCAAAGAGGAGCACACACACACACAGATTGAGGCAAGGAAGAATGGTTTTTTTCTTCTTCTTCTTCTATTACATAAAAAGAATGTACAGAATAACCTAAAAACAACAATACAACAAGTGCAATATATAAAGAACAATGCATAAGGAAAATCTACTGTCCACAAATGAGTGAGCTGGCAAGAAATAAATGTGCTGTTGGAACAAGCCAATCACAAATGGTGATTATAGAGATCTTGAAGAAGGTTTATGGTCAGAATGAAGTAAAGAAAAATACTTGTGAAGTGAAGAAGATTTCAGGGTGATGTCTTGTACACATATGTACATATAAGTGAAGAATCTTGTAAATTGAGTATAGTAAAACCTTTAGGATGATAAAGAGCAATGTCATAGATACGAGATGAGTCTAAAGTCATGTATATATAAGTTAATGATGACAAGAAATATGTAAGAGAGTCATTTGTAGATGACAAACTTAGAAAGATGTGTAGAGAGTTTTTTCCCAGAAAATAGCGACGGGTTTTTCTCTGAGTGCTCTCTGTCTGATCATGTGGATCAGAATTCCTTTTGTACACATCTAATGAGAAGCTAATGAAGCTATGTCTAGAGTTTCAGAATCTAATTCCTCTCCTAGTGTGAGAATGATCAATAGGAACATTCATATGTAGAATGTGAAAACTGAAGTTTGAGAGTAGCGCACTTTTCCGTCTCAGTGTTTTGCCTAGATCTGAGTGTATACTGTAAAGTTTTTTATGAGTGAGCACTTAAAATCTAAGTTAGGAGATAGGGAAGCTATGTCTAAAAGCATTTAGCAAAACGGGTTTCAGATTGGGAGAAATCAACTTAAGAAGTTGACTATGTCGAAGGCGCAACTTTTGAGAGACATTTTCTGACATGTCTTTGATCTTAATGATCAAATTAAACTTTTGGTGATTAGTTTTGAGAACTAATGATTGACATGATTGCACAAAGGTATTGCGAATACTTGTGCATCATTTACTTGAAGAAATTTGAAGTTTTATGCAGGTAATGAAGTTGATTCCTGAAGCAGACTTTCTGAAGTAGACACTTCTTCACTCAGAGAAGTGTTGATTGAAGTTTTGGTAAAGAAGAACATTGTTTGTGTAAAGTTTGGTTTATAACTGACATAGAAGTGTTCTTAAGTCAGTATAGATCAAACCTTTGGAGATTAAAAGGTCTCCAACAGTGGTATCAGAGCTGAAGGTGAAATACAAGAAAAGAAAAGACAATTGAAGTTCCGATTGGTGCAGATATTGGAGATCTTCCAAATCAAAGGAGGACAAGGACAAATTATTGAAGATAACTTGCAGAAGTTCAAAGCACAAGTTCAAAAAGAATCAAGAAGGACAAGTCTCACATTAAAGGTACACTTTATCCTCATAACCATAGTAATTGCAGATACAGAAGGTCAAGGATGGGAGAAAGCTTGCAGATTGATAAGCTAGATAGGGAGAACTATCCAGCATGGTCCTGAGGATGGAGGCACACCTCATGAGTAAAGATTTGATGGCCTTCATTAGAGGAGATGAAGAAAAACCTGAATTTGCAGATCCTAGTATTCCAACTAGGGAAGAGCTTGCAAATTTGAAGACTTGGATGAGAAAGGATGCTCAAGCAAGGAGTATCATTTACATGGCTGTAAATGATTATCTTCTACCTCACATCAAAGGTTTGGAAAGTGCTACAGATGTTTGGAATGCCTTGGAAGAGCATTTCCAAAATACAACTAAGTCAAGGAAGTCCTCACTATGGGCTGAGTTCACAACCTTCAAGAAGAAGAGCTCACAATCAATTTCTGATTATGTGGCAAGGATGAAGGATATTGCAGATAGCTTGGGAGCAGTGGATGAAGACATTGAAGAGGAAAAGTTGGTAAGACAAATACTTACAGGTTTGAGAGGAGATGAAGTGGAAGCCTTTCATATTGTCCATAGAGTTGTCACTTGATCACTTTACTCCTGATCTTAATCAATTGCTAGGACACATGCTAACCTTTGAGCAGGATCTTAAAGGAGACAATGATAGAAGTACAAGTCAAGCTATGTACTCCAAGGACAAGAAAAAGAATGGCAAGGGAAGCAATCGAATGATGATGAAGGGAATTCAAATCAAGCTAACTTCACAAAAGGGAAGATGAATTTCAGAGGTAAAGGAAGAGGAGGTAAGACAAAGATAATGCTAAAGCTTGTTGGATTTGTGGCAGAACTAATCATTTGGCAAATGATTGTTGGTATAACAATCAAAATGGTGGAAGCAATAATCAGAATTATAATCAAGAGGTAGAGGAGGCAGAAACCAAAGAGGTAACTTCAGAGGAAGAGGTGGTAGGACATCATATGGTAGAGGAGGTGGAAGAAACTTCCAATCTCAGTCCTACAACAACAATTATTATAATATGCATCAGATCAGAAAGGATGACATGACTCTTATCTTGAATGCAACTCATGAATCAATGGGAGAAGATCAAAGAGTGTTTTATATTGACTCAGGGTGTAGCAACCATCTGAGTGGGGAATCTATCCTTGATGACTGATATGGAAGCAAGGGTGAATGGACACACAGTTCAAACAGGTGATAATACCAAACATAAAGTGGAGAGCATTGGATCAGTGAAGACAAAGAGTGGAAGTACACTTTTGAGCAAGGTACTTTATGTTCCTACTATTCCTAAAAATTTGATAAGTGTAGGGCAAATTGTGGAGAAAGGATATGAGGTAAGATTCACAAATGATGGTGTTTATGTGCAAGATCCAAATCAGGGATATAGAAACATAATTGCAGGAAAAAAGGAAGGAAGGTTGTTCACCCTCAAAGTCCAAGGTAATGTGGACATGCATTATTTACTTATGGAAGTCAAAAGGTATCTGAATTAGACCTATGGCATAAAAGGCTAGGTCATTTCAATGAGAGAGCTATAAAGGAAATGTCAAAGAATCAGGTGGTGCTTGGATTGCCAAATATTGAAGGGCAACATATGGTGTACAAGTGTGAAGCTTGTCAATTAGGTAAAGCACATAAGGTTCTTACAATAAGTCAGGGTACAAGTATTCAAATATGCTTGAATTGGTTCATACAGATGTATGGGGTCCCTCAAGGGACTATAGCATAAATGGATCCAGATATTATGTGTTGTTTGTTGATGATGCAACCAGGTGGATTACTTTGTATGTAATCAAGGATAAATCAGAAGTTTTCAAGACATTCAAACATTTTCATGCCTATGCAGAAAGGATCACAGGGCAAAAGCTTAAGAGTTTAAGGTCAGATGGAGGGGGAGAGTATTTCTCTAAAGAGTTTGATGATTATTTGTGGAATGCAGGTATAAAAAGAGAAGTAACTTGCAGGTACTCCCCTCAACAGAATGGAGTAGCAGAAAGGAGGAATAGGACTCTTGTAGAATTTGCAAGAGCTATGATGAAGGAAAAGAATTGTCCAAATTACTTATGGGCAGAAGCTATTAACACTGCAACATACCTTGTGAACAGGTTGCCTTGTAAAGCATTGGATGGAGGAACCCCTTATGAAGCATGGTGGGGTAAGAAACCTACCCTTGATCATTGTAAAGTATTTGGATGTATTGCATATGCTTATGTTCCTTCACAATTAAGACATAAGCTAGAACCAAAAGCAGAGAAGTATGTGTTTATTGGATATGATGATAGACAGATGGGTTACAGGTTGTGGAGTCCATCCACAAAGCAATTTCTTGTTACCAAAGATGTGACATTTGATGAGCAAAATACATGGTATACAGGATCACCAAATGATTATGCAGGTGTTGAAGAAATACAAAGGAAAGGAAAGGCAAAAGTAAAAGTGTATGAAGAAATTGTTGATGAAGTTGACTCTAGAAGTAGATTGCAGGATCATGTAGAAGAAGGGCCAAGGTTTGATCCAGAGTCAAATGAGGCTGAAACTTCGGGAAGTGCAGAAATCAGAAGATCTACAAGGGAAAGGAAAGAACCTATAAGGTATAGTTATGATACATCTTTCCTAACAACAAAAGATTATGCTTACATTGTGAAGACAGAAGAAGATCCAACCACTTATGAAGAAGCCAAAGGTAACAAAATTGGGAGAAGGCAATGCAGGAAGAGTATGATGCTCTACTTGAAAATGAAACTTGGGAATTAGTACCAAGACCAAAGAATCAGAAAGTCATTGGATGTAAGTGGGTATATAAAACAAAGAGGTTTGCAGATGGTAAGGTGTCTAGATACAAGGCTAGACTTGTGGTCAAAGGTTTTGCCCAAACTTATGGGGTAGATTATGATGAAACCTTTAGTCCTGTTGCTAAGATGTCTACAATTAGGACATTGATTGCTATTGCTGCCTGTAAGGGATGGAAATTATCACAATTGGATGTGAAAAATGCATTTTTAAATGGATACATTGCAGATGAAGTATACATGGAGCAACCAAAAGGCTTCATGGAATCAATTGGATCAGATTATGTGTGTAAGCTCAAGAGAGCTTTATATGGGTTGAAGCAAGCCCCAAGAGCTTGGAATTACAGATTGGTCAAGTTCTTGAATGAATGTGGATTTCAAGCATCAAAGGCAGATAGTAGCTTGCTAGTGAAGGCAAGTGAAAATGGATACATTTACATGTGCATTTATGTTGATGATATTATTGTTACAGGAACAGATGCTCAAGGAGTCAATGAACTCAAAAAGAAAATAGAGAAGGAGTTTAAGATAAGTGATTTGGGAAACTTATCTTATTTTCTAGGAATGCAGATTGTGTATACTCAACATGGAGTATATGTTTCACAAGAGAGGTATTTGAAGAATCTTCTAGTCAGATTTAACATGGAAGATTGCAAGACCTCAACTACACCATTGGAGGTAAATCATAAATTAAGCAGGTATGGAGGTGAAGAATTCAATGATATGAAGAAATATCAGAGTTTGGTAGGTAGTTTAATCTATGCTACCTTAACAAGGCCAGATTTATCATATGCAGTAGGTGTGTTGTCACAATTTATGCATTGTCCAAAGAAGACTCATTGGATTGCAGCTCAAAGGGTACTCAGATATATCAAAGGAACCCTAAGTGAAGGTTTGTATTATGGTTTCACTTCTGATATAAGAATCAAAGTGTTTAGTGATGCAGATTGGGCAGGTGACTCAGATGATAGAAGATCTACTCATGGGTATCTCTATTATGTTGGAGATAAACTAGTTTCTTGGTGTTCAAGGAAGCAACATACAGTTGCTTTATCATCCACAGAAGCTGAGTATAAGGGAATGGTAGAAGCTGCAAAAGAAGTGATATGGTTGAAGACCTTGATGAAAAGTTTTGAGACTGATCATAGTACTCCAATTATTTTTGGAGACAATATGAGTTCTTTGTATTTGGCAGCTAACCCTGTTTTTCATGCCAGGACTAAGCATATAGAGATTCAGTATCATTTCTTGAGGGAAAAGGTACTTGATAAAGAGATTGAAGTGATGTACACTCCAACAAAAGAACAAGTGGCAGATATGATGACAAGAGCTTGGATGGACCTAAGCTACAGAGATTCAAGGAGATGGCAGGAGTGAAGAAGAATGGAATAATCACAATTAGTGATTGAGGGGGAGCTGTTGGAACAAGCCAATCACAAATTGGTGATTATAGAGATCTTGAAGAAGGTTTATGGTCAGAATGAAGTAAAGAAAAATACTTGTGAAAAGTGAAGAAGATTTCAGGGTGATGTCTTGTACACATATGTACATATAAGTGAAGAATCTTGTAAATTGAGTATAGTAAAACCTTTAGGATGATAAAGAGCAATGTCATAGATACGAGATGAGTCTAAAGTCATGTATATATAAGTTAATGATGACAAGAATGTAAGAGAGTCATTTGTAGATGACAAACTTTAGAAAGATGTGTAGAGAGTTTTTTCCCAGAAAATAGCGACGGGTTTTTCTCTGAGTGCTCTCTGTCTGATCATGTGGATCAGAATTCCTTTTGTACACATCTAATTGAGAAGCTAATGAAGCTATGTCTAGAGTTTCAGAATCTAATTCCTCTCATAGTGTGAGAATGATCAATAGGAACATTCATATGTAGAATGTGAAAACTGAAGTTTGAGAGTAGCGCACTTTTCTGTCTCAGTGTTTTTGCCTAGATCTGAGTGTATACTGTAAAGTTGTTTATGAGTGAGCACTTAAAATCTAAGTTAGGAGATAGGGAAGCTATGTCTAAAAGCATTTAGCAAAACGGGTTTCAGATTGGGAGAAATCAACTTAAGAAGTTGACTATGTCGAAGGCGCAACTTTTGAGAGACATTTTGTGACATGTCTTTGATCTTAATGATCAAATTAAACTTTTGGTGATTAGTTTTGAGAACTAATGATTGACATGATTGCGCAAAGGTATTGCAAATACTTGTGCATCATTTACTTGAAGAAATTTGAAGTTTTATGCAGGTAATGAAGTTGATTCCTGAAGCAGACTTTCTGAAGTAGA